>CM062096.1:4084933-4364829 GCA_031163375.1 Conogethes punctiferalis | reverse complement strand
ATTTGTACAAGTACTACCATACCTGTTTAATGACTGATTAAATTCATAAATAATTCTGTTAATTAATTGTAAAATATTTCTGATGTTAAATATTTGTAAAAGGTTAGTTATTTACAATAAAATTTGTAGATATTTACACATGCAATTCTAAAAAGGAAAGTTTTTGAAAACGCAAAAAAAGCGAAATAAATAACTATAAGAATATTATCACAATAAATATCTAAGTGATTTGTGATTCTAAAATATAAAACTAAAGAGATATCAATAAATAAAATATAGATACCCAAAAAATTTACAAGCATAATATACGTGTTGAACACATCACTAAAATAAATAATGTCTATTGGCACTTTCATCACTACGAAATGTCAACGAGTTCGTTGATGACTTCCAGTTAAAAGAAAATATATTTTTAGGAACAAGACTGTGACTTGATTTCATCTATACTTATAATAAATCTGTAGAGAGGTCAATTCTGTACATAAAATATTTTTTCAAAATAACTATCAGGGGGTGATAAGTGATCGATACTGATACCAAAAATGCAATCAGTAAAATTTTTGTCTGTCTGTCTGTCTGTCTGTCTGTCTGTATGTTCGTTATAGAAAAAAAAACTACTGAACAGATTTTGACGAAACTTGGTACAATTATTCTTCATACTCCTGGGCAGGTTATAGGATACTTTTCATCACGCTACAATCAATAGGAGCGGAGCAGTGACGGGAAGTGTTGGGAAAACGCGAGAAATTTAAACCTGTATGTTTGAACGCGCAATACGCGAAAACTGCTGCATAGAATTGAATGCGGTTTTCACCAATGTATTGCTAGAGGTCTAACTTAAAACTTAGGCACAAGGTATAGATGGGTATTATATGGAAGTCCGTTATTTTTGAAACCCGATATCCACGCGAGCGACGCCGCTGGCACAGCTAGTTACAAAATAAGTTAGGCTAAACGAGGTAAATGTTAAAATGTACCCAAAAATATATAAAATTTTGGCGAGATACAAAATTGATCACACATATTCCATCAGTTCTGGTTACCGACACCAGATGGCAACCAGATTAACTACAACCTCATTAACCAACTACATTCTAACAAATGCTTCAGACAGAAAAATCTGATACCAATCACATCCGGACTGAAATTATCAAGTTTGCACTCAGTGTCCGCAAATACGAATGAATTGTACTGGAATGTTACCTTGAGATAATAATAAATAAGCTCTCGTTTAACCTTACTTGCAGTATTACTTAAAAACTCGAATATGAAAATATTGATTAAAACATTGGAAAGTAAACGATTCCGAAATCCAGCTATATAAAAATTTGTTGACATTTTATGAAAATTTTGCTTTATAAAACACTTATAGCTATCTCTATGCAACAATAAACATCTAAGCAATTTGTCATTTAGGTATTTTTATCGGAAAAAATGTTGTTTGCAATTCCATCTTTGACTTTCTTTTTAGGCGGAGATTCGTCTTTAACAGGAGTGCATTCCACATTTATATTCACTGTAGCCTCTTCTTTATCACTAAGGTTATTTAACTCACTTTCATTACTAATACTACTATTTTCTATACTGACTTCGCGAAAACCATTTTCACTACCATCTTCCTCTAAATTATTATTGTCACTACAGAGTTTATTCGATTCATTACTATTGATAACATCACTAGGATGAGCTTCTGTTTCTTCAGTTGTGTTATCTTGAATTTCACCTATTAGCTCACCATCATTACACTCAAACCATTTAACATTTCCTTCGCCCGGTAAAGGGCAGTCGTTCTTGAAGTCGTAGTGCCACTTTTGTGACATTTCTTCCATTTCTCTATCGGCTTCCTCTCTTTGTTTATTACTAAAGTTGTCATTGTTTGTTTCATCGTTATCGGTAGCTGGCCAGAGAACCCGTCGCACGGGGTTAGTGGGTGAAATCTTTCTTGACATTATTCTTTGGTTTAATGAGGTAATCTGAAACAAAGAGATAAAGACCTTAACGTTATGATTATTTTTAAGAGATCTTATATTGAAAGATAGATATTTACTAAGGCACACCATAATATTGACTTAAAGCTAAGTATAATAGACATTTATTGTGCAATTTCTTTTGTTATTGTCTTCCAGACATCCTTAGGGTAGAGGACTGGTAAAAAGGAAGGGTAAGGTGAGCTATCAACTGAATTAGATTATATCATTGATGGATATATTATAGCTTCGGGAATCAACATTATTTAAGCGATATTCTGGTTGCGTTTTTTTTTATAGTAACTCGACATAATGGCTTCCCTACGCCTGATGGAAAGCCAAAGAGAAGCCCAAGTCGCTGTGACAACTGGCAAGTAACTGGTTAGTTACCTGTCAGTTGCCACTGCCATGCCGGCCCAACCCAAACCCCCCACGAGCTTCGGAGACCCTACTCACCAGCAGAAACACGCGGTCATTTGGCTGCGGTATTCTATAGGGTGGAGGTCCTTCCCCGGACGGGCAGCTCAATACGAGCGAAGATTCGCTATGCCCTACCTCTCTTAAAAAATTATCCGCTCCCAAGCCAACGAGAACAAGAAGGGAGAGGGCAGGTGTTTCTTGCTTCCACATCGCATAGTGACACGCAAATCCGATAAATGGACATATTCGTTACATCTAAAGGGTCACCTCTGATTTGAATTAGCGATCTTCAAGGTAGTTATACATGGTTATTCAATGCTACATCATGTCTAGTAACATCATTGATTTAACTTTTACTTACAGCTAAACCAAAAGTTTTGAAAATGTTATTTAAATCTCGACTTTAATTCACGCTTTGGTCAATGTAAATAAACAAAACCATGTGAACTGAGCTAATGGTAGCAGCCAGATGCATGTGAATACTTCTGTTTCTCAAACAGCATACGCTAAACATTGTGACGTTAATGCTAATGTTTTGGAAATCGGTGCATACAGTTCACTAGCCACAAGTGTTAAGCCTTGATCACAGTGAGAGATATGCTACTTTTGTCTAATTTATCATTCTATTTATGGCCTTTTAGTAGTCACATGTGCCGAATTTCGAATTGTGTAAAATAATTTGTATGGATTTGTTGCAAAATCGACAGTCGCAGTCACTTTTCTAAATCAATACGAGTATGGATATAATACGAGTACGTAGTAGGTACGACTTTAGACTTTAACACCAAACTTGACATCGAAAAGAGTTTTGAAATGAACTAAAATATTATTTTCGTTATCGATAGGTTTTAAGGTTCCATAGTTGAATAGTAAAAATCAAAACCTTATTTAAGTGACTTCAAGATTAGTTACGTCTGCCTGTTCATCTGTATGCCACACACACTTTTTTCCGAAAACACTGTTTAAACTTGATAATAATATGTAATCTGTGAGCCGCATTAAGATTTTCATACTAAAATAAAAAACCGGCCAAGTGCGAGTCGGACTCGCGCACGTAGGGTTCCGTACCACTGATTGAATGAAAAAATTAGGTAATTTGATTTTTGACGTTTAAAAAAAAACTACTGTCTAGATTTCATTCAAACCAAATTTCGTTAGTAGTTTTTATAGTAATACACATCATATATTTTTTTCAGTTTTATCATGCCCATATTTTAGAAGTTACGGGGGGGGGGACACACATTTTACCACTTTGGAAGAGTCTCTCGCGCAAACTATTCAGTTTAGAAAAAAATGTTGTAAGAAACCTCAACATCATTTTCAAATACCTATCCATAGATACCCCATACGTATGGGTTTGATGAAAAAAAAATTTTTGAGTTTCAGTTTCATGTATGGGGAACCCCAAAAATTATGAATTTTTTTCTGATTTTACTTTAAAATCTTATAGCGGTTAACAGAATACATCTATGTACCAAATTTTAATAATGTAGCTCTTATAGTTTCGGAATAAACTGGCTGTGACATACGGACGGACAGACAGACAGACAGACAGACAGACAGACAGACAGACAGACAGACAGACAGACAGACAGACATGACGAATCTATAAGGGTCCCGTTTTTGCCATTTTGGCTACGGAACCCTAAAAAGAACAATACAATTTTGGGGATTCCCCTTAGGTACTTGTGACTTTTGATTAGCGACAGAACGCCTCAACAAACTGTCAGCTCCCCACCGATAATTCGCTCTCGCAAAAAGGTACTTAGAATTGAAACTGAAACGTGTTTTTTTTCAGCAAACCCATACGTTTGGGATATCCACATTGGGATACAGTAACAAGGTCGCGTCTCTAGCTGTGGAGGCCGGCCCGATGAGGCTTTGACTGCGACTTAGCATCCGGATTAGCGCAGTTAGTCGGTTTAAGCGAAACGGTACCGTTACACGGCCGGCCCGCTGTTACTGGTACTGCGAACGAGCCGACTGCTTCTAACTCCTACTAAGTTACAAATGAAGCAATGGTTTGTTGTTTTACTAAGCTTTTAGGTTCAATGTTAAGAGAAAACGTTTACTTGATGTTTTTTTTTTATAGTGGCTCGACATAATGGCCTCCCTACGCCTGATGGAAAGCGAGAGAGAAGCCCAAGTCGCTGTGACAACGGGCAAGTAACTGGTCAGTTACCTGTCAGTTGCCACCGCCATGCCGGCCCAACCCTAACCCCCCATGAGCTCCGGAAACCCTACTCACCGGCAGAAACACGACCCAGAGGTCATTTGACTGCGGTATTCTATAGGGTGGAGGTCCTTCCCTGGACGGGCGGCGCAATTCGAGCGAAGAGTCGCTATGCCTTACCTCTCTTTTGATGTAAACTGTATTGATACTGCGATCGGGCTGGCTACTTTAAATTCCTAATAAGTTACAGATGAAGCAATGGTTTGTAGTTTCGTTTCTTTACTAAGTTTTTGGATTCAATGCTACATGAAATCGTTTGCTTGATGTAAAGTACGTAAGGATGCGGTATATGACGCAAACCAGGTTAAAGGATTCGATTACTCGTAAATTACAAAGAGCCAAGTTTCTAATTCAGAAGACAACGAATTCAGAATAATATTCGCAAATATTTTGTGCGGTGACGAAAAACTATGCAAAATCTTTTATCTTCTAATTCTTTCCATGACTGTCGTAAGAATCGACTAAGGGACTTCTTGAGATTTCGGCTTCTCAGCCAGTGGTAAGGTTTATCCGCCTGGCTGGTGATTATCGTAACCTCGCCGAAACACCTGCTAAGTGATTTTGGTCGCCTATAGGGATCCGTCGGTGAATATATACATAGCCAGAACTATCCTACAGCCAGCATGGCGGTGGCAACCGCTAAGTTCCGAGGGTTACTTGTCCGTTGCCGCAACGACTTCGAGAACCGGCTACGGAATACGCAAGTGTTGAATGCGAGAAGCCCAGGATCTATCTAAGTGGCGAACATTAGGAGGAGCCTATGTCCAGCAGTGGACTGATACGGGCTGATGATGATGTACATACATCGATCAATCGAACGATTGACGAATTAAAATTTCTCCCAAATAGCCATAATGTATTTATAAGGCGCATTGAAATAAAAATAAATAATAAATAACCCAAGACATGCCACGCTGGGCCACACAGCGCCATATAGCCCCAAACTAAGCCGAAGCCTGTACTATGGGTATATATGGGTACATAGAAAACACCCAGACCAATACAAACAGACATGTTCATGCACACAAATGTTTGTAATGTGTGGATCGAACCCACGACCCTTGGCTCAGAAGGCAGAGGTCACTACCAATTGAGCCACCGAGCCAGTCAAATTCAATTACTGCGTCTGACATCTAAAAGTTAATCTCGTCGGTTTCCTCTCACTCACTTATTCGGCTAAAACATGCGATCCGTTTGTCAGAGCAGCGATGCATTCTGTGCCTCTGCATAGCAAGACTCCATAACAATTACGTGTAAATATTAATGAGCAAGAGTAATTTACGTCTGGCCTAATGAGCAGTTGAAGCTTTGCAGCCGATGCTCAAAAGGCCAATAAATTAAATAAACGCACAGGCTAGATTTAATTATTGTATTAGTTAATTTAATAAATATTAACTAAAAAATATAAACATTCTGGTGTTAAAACACAGCCAAATATTTCTCTCTTGCGTAACTAAAACTTACTTTTGTGTAGGTTCATTTATATTAAGTTGAATTTATAATATTAAATCATGTTTATCATCTGATGTACTATGAAAATAGCACAATAATTTATTGTCAGAGAAGACTTTAGTCCAAGATAATAGGGCTACTCACAAAAGTGTTGCTGAAAACCTAATTCCAAAGAATCAGTTTTCAGTTGATATTTTTCCGAATGGATACGACTTAAAAAAATCGATGCATCTACTTTGTCTTGTCCCACCAAGGTACCCCACCAGTGGGGCAAAAAGGAACGCTTTAACAATTTCAGTAATAATCTAGGGTCACTAGAGTCGTCACATTCGAGTAAAGGAGGGTTTACTATATATTTTAATATTTATCTATTTCAAATGTCAAAGGTGTTACAATTTTGCCCCGCTGAGTGGGGCGCCTTGGTGGGGCAAAGTAGTCTAATCCCAAAAAAGGAGTCTACTAATTACCATCAGATGACCTTCAGGCCCAGCCCCCTGTCTCATAAAAAAAGATCTCTCTAGGAAACTAGAGATCCGAACGGAAACATTCTCGATCGTTCATTTTTTGACAGTTTTCATCGAAAACATTTCCGAGAGCTTTTGGGCTGGCGGAAACTTTAGACAATTCGATTGAATAGCGAATCTTCGCTCGGACTGAGCTGCCCGTCCGGGGAAGGACCTCCACCCTATAGAATACCGCAGTCAAATGACCTCTGGGTCGTGTTTCTGCCGGTGAGTAGGGTTTCCGGAGCTCGTGGGGGGTTAGGGTTGGGCCGGCATGGCGGTAGCAACTGACAAGTAACTTGCCGGGACCAGTCACTTGCCCGTTGTCACAGCGACTTGGGCTTCTCTTTCGCTTTCCATCAGGCGTAGGGAAGCCATTATGTTGAGCCACTATAAAAAAAAAGAATATTTGAACGAACGAGAGAAATATTTCACACAGAGTTTGTGAATAGCTCCGCAGGTGGTCGGTGTGATATCTGGTTTTATTTATTAGATATTATACATATTACAACGTTCCTACGTTTAAAATATTCAACGTCTTGTATAATACTGTACAATTAGATCATACGGAAAACTCTCTGTATTGCGTTAAATTATAGAGTGCTTGTAAATCAGAGCTACGTATAAGTTCCTATGTTTTTGTTGTCCATCACTTTGGATGGACAAAGTAATTGCCACTTTGCGAAAGAGATTTGCTTTCATAATAATCTTCTAAGATTGTATAAGTGGTTACTTGCTTGTAAGAGTACAATGTGTAATGCGTTGTATCGATGTTTCTTTTTTTGTGGTAAGGAAGAAAGAAATATGTATATGATTATTATTAATAATAGCAAATAATTATATTAAACTAATAACTTAGACTAATAATAATATTTTCTGACTTCTACGGAGTAATTTCTTGATAGAAAAGCACTAAAATTTTATTTATTTTTACATTATCCCGGACGATGGATAAAAAATACAAATCGACGCTACTTTTCTTCCCGATGATGTCGTAAGATTCGAATTGGTGGCTGTTGGGAAAGTTAACATTTATTTATTTTATTTAAATAAAAAACATAATAATAATGACAACAAGTTAACATTTCTTTATTATATTTAAATAAATAAGTAAATGTTAGGCAGGCTGTAGGCTTAGTGGTATAAAAAAAAAGATTTTCAACCAAACAAACACCACTCAAATGTACCACAAAACACAAAGTACATTACAATTGATGCGCGTAAACACAAGACGACAAAATGCATTTGCATTCATTGCATTTGGTTTACGACGAGCGCACATCTGTCTACAGTCTAAATATAGACCTGAATCTAGGTCGAGCCTTGTAGATACTAGAATATAAGTCACACTTTTATTGGTCGCGACAAGATCGGTTGCTAAGGGTTAAAAATAAACTGTCCAATTGGGTACATGATGTCAATTTACTGCATCTTGATAATTAAAATGTACATGTATGTAGCTACTATAAGATAAAAATCCTACTATCCTACTAATATTATAAACGCGAAAGTTTGTTTGGATAGATGGATGGATGTTTGTTCCACTTTCACGCAAAAACTACTGAACGGATTTTATTGAAACTTTACAGGAATATAGTTTGTACATCAGAATAACACATAGGCTATGTTTTATACGAATATTCACGCGGGCAGAGCCGCGAGCAGCAGCTAGTATCTAAATAATTCCTGGCTCGGGCAACGGTTTTTTGGAATCAGTTTCGAGCTGCAACTTTTCCGAACGGATACGACTTAGGGACCTTCAAAATGCGAGCCTACAAATTTCTCAAGAGTCGGCAGCGCACTTGTGACCTCCTCTGCATGCATGTCTACTAACGAGGTCTAAAGGGCACCTTTAAGAGAGGTAGACCTTTAAGAAACACACTAGACGGGCGGTTTATATAACATTGAATAGAGAGGTAGGGCATAGCGAATAATCGCTCGAATTGAGCTGCCCGTCCGGGGAAAGATCTCCATATAGAATACCGCAGTCAAATAAACTACGGTTCGTGTTTCAGCCGGTGAGTAGGGTTTCCGGACCGCATTGGGGGTAAGGGTTGGGCCGGCATGGCGGTGGCAACTGACAGGTAACTGACCAGTTACTTGCCGGTTGTCACCGCGACTTGGGCTCCTTTTTCGCTTTCCGTCAGGCGTAGAGAATACGTTATTTCGAGCTACTATAAAAAAAAAACCTGATGGTAAGTGACCACTTCAGCCCATAGATACCACAACACCAGCGGCTGGCAGCTTGAGTATGTATGCTCGCTTTTTGATGGTCCCCAAGACATGGTCAGAGTAGTCTGACCATCAATCTGACCAGTGGGAAACACCGGTACGTAACCATGCGTTGCCGGTCCTTAAGAAATTTAACCTACGATATGCCGCGCTGGGTCACACGACGCCATCTAGGCCCAAACTAAGCCGAAGCTTGTACTAGACAACTGACAAACTTACTTTGCAATACTTTAAAAAAAAATACATATTGTGCATAGCAAACACTCAGACCAATATAAACAGAAATATTCATGAACACAAATGTTTGTCACGACCCTTGGTACAGAAGGCAGAAGTCACTACCAAATGAACCATCGAGCCAGTCGATTTGTAGGCTCGCTCTTTTAAGGTTGTATCCATCAAATAATAAAAAATGGCCCTCAGTGAATCCTAAACACATAGAAAAGACAATTAGGCAGATAGTGTAACAATAGTGGCGTCACGTTTACCAACACGTAACGAACACGCCGTTCCGTTTTGTAATTCAAAATTCCGAGATGGTGTGGCAAACTAAATCTTTTATTTAGTTGGGGGTGTATTCTCAAAGGTTTCACCTTTCGCACGGTTAAGTTAAATACCACAGGCCAAGGTCGGGCAGCAGTCACCGGAGCGAGGAGTTCTGCCGCCCAGCGTGGCGATTATGGGTAAAGCCTCCAGGTGTTTCCCCAAAATGGAGAGCCTCTGGAGAGGTCAAGGAGTGGACATAGGTCCAGCAGTGGATTGCGATAGGCAGTGATGAAGTTAAATTGAAGAAAAGAATACTGAAAAGTAGACCAAAGATGACATTAATAATACCATAGCACTTTTCTTTTCTTATGGGGCAGCGCAGACGACAGACTTTTTGTGCAATAGAGTCTGCCGACAGAATGATCGAAGATGTGCGTCGTGTGCGTTGAGTCTGTGAAATATCCGCGACAGATTTTAGCGCGTCGTGTGCGTTACTGCATATATGTAATTGCAAAAAAGTGCGTTACGAATAGTCTGGCGTCTGCGCTGCCCCTAAGACTTAAGTAAGTGATAACGCTGGTCGTGTTTGAAAATAAGACGTGGTAACCGTTTTTCTTTGGGTTAAACTTGAACCCCCTGCGCAGGTGATTTTAACTCCGCTTCTATTTGTCGTTTGGTCAACAGGCATAATAGGACAAACCCACCGTGCCTGTCGCCCTCACCCTGAAGCCCTACTGAGATGCCTTTTCACACTCCGCCAAAAGAATCCAGAATTGTAAAAGGAAGGAAACACAAGAGCTGGAAGGGCATTCCATGACTTAATGGCACGGGGCAGGAACGAGGAACTAAACCTCGCTGACAACGCTGTCCGGCACGTGTTATTCGGGCGAGGAAAGGAGAGGATGGGATTAGTTGGAATAACTCTCATTCGAAACCAATTCTCTACCGAGTGGCTAATACCCCCTGCGCGCACGCATCAATATTCATGAAGGGCGTCGTTAAGGGCTATCGCATCATCTTCACGCACGCGCGTTGCGTCGGCCGATACGCGAACTGCGACGCGGCTCACGTCTATTAACGCGCTAATGGTCATATGCGCGTACGCACGCAATATGGCGCATGATGGATGGGTTTGTGCAGTAGCCGAGTTTGCTTCTTGGAATCAGTTCTGGTTTGCAGATCTCTTTGAGTTTTTTTTTTATGAAATAGGGGGCAGTCGAGCAGACGGCTCACCTGATGGTAAGTGATAACCGCCGCCCATGTACATCTGCAACATCAGGAATTATAGCTGCGCCGCCGGCCTTTAAGAAAGAGGTACGCTCTTTTCTTGCAGATTTGAAGGTCGTATCGGTCCGGAAACACCGCTGGCGACAAAGCATTCCACAGCTTAGTCGTGCGGGGCTGGCGCGGGGTTTATGGATTGCCAGGTAGCTAGTTTGGTTGGTGTCTTTTTCTCCCTATGTTAGTGAAACGATGGTTAAGTTCGTTAAATATCATCATGTCCTACCTATTGTAGATAGACTAGCGACATCGCACTTTTTATTCTACTAAATATTCTACAAATTTCATCATCATGATAAGCCTGCAAACGTCTTCTGCGGAACGTAGGAGTCCCCCAGTGACCTCCACATGGACGGTCCTGACCGATCTGTCCATCTCGTAGGGGGCTGTCCCCTGTTGGGTCTTCCCTCTCTCGACAGCCATTCGAGAACCTTTCGTACCTATCTATCATTGGTTCTCCGAGCGATGTAGCCTGCCTATAGCCACTTCCACTTGCCGATTCTTGTGGTAATGTCGGTAACCTTAGTTCTTTAACGAATATGCTCATTACGGATCCTGACACTCCGAGCACTACAACTATCACTTACATTGGCTTGAGCACTTGTGTTATAGGTCATCAGAAGAACAAACCACAAATATATACTTAATTACTTATACAAACACCCCGAGCCGGAACAAATACAAATATTCATCGTACAATCCCGGGTGGGAATCGAAGCCCCTTCGATCGGCGACCCTTGGCTTGGCAACTGGCTTCTACCAAACGAGCCTCCCAGAAAATGTCATCATCATCATCAGCCTGTTGCAGTCCACTGCTGGACATAGGCCTCTCCAGTTGTTCGCTACTTAGGGCAAACATCTGGAGGATATATCCATAATAGCCACGCTGGGCAGGCGGGTTGGCGATCGCAGGGCGTTCTCGCACCGGTGACGCTGCTGCCCGTCATCGGTCTGTGGTATTTAGCTACGCCTTCAATTGTGATGGTTATACCGCCGCCAGTCGGTTAGTAGCGCCTCGTTTGTTATTCGGCAGGATATACCACGGGCAGGTGAGGTTGGCTTGGAGCGATAGGATAGGTCGCTCCCTTACATCCCTTTTTTTTTTTTTTTTTTTTTTTTTTTTTTTTTTTTTTTTTTAAGAGGGGAATGCATTAGGCACCTTCATGCCGTCTCCGGGGGGAGGCGGCATGGTGTGTGGGACTCACACCTCCCAAAAAGGGAGGGCATACCCACTAAACCCCCCTGTGTCGCCAGTGGGCAGCAAGTTGCAGGGACACGGGTAGCGCCGAAGCATACGGCCACATCCCTGCCTGCCCTGGCCAGCCGCAGATGATAAGCGGCCGGCACTCCTGGTCCGGGGAGGGCAAATACCCCTGCCCCCGGATCCGGGGAGCAATAGAGTGCTCCCCGGGCGGACCTCGTGCAACGGTGTGGCTGCACCCACCACACCGTTACGCCCCTATGAGTGGATCGCGCCCCCGCACTCACCACTCGGGGCACGAAGGAGAGGCTCAGAGGGCATACGTTGCGTTGTATGCCCTCCGGCGACGCCCGGGCCGGGGGCGGCGTAGAGCGGCTCCCTTACATCCCTATCCCATTCGCAGACAATGTAACAACTTTAACCAAGTTTTCATATTGATTGTCCTATGACAATCAACCTATGACAAATAACCTATGTTAGCCTACAAGAATAAGAAACCATAGTACAACAAAGTCGTAGATATTTTAGTACCAAGCTTCACTCAACAGTCGCGCAAAGTCAACTCGAGTATTTACATTGAAATCTCGTAGCGTCTCGGTTAGTGCTTCTAGGAATAGTGTAACTGTTCCCGGGCCATCTATTTTACATGCAGGATGCGGCTGTCGACGCCGACTGAAGAACGTACCGCGGCTTTATTTAGTCATGCTGTTGTTCTTTATTTAATCATGTATTTAGTTCTGTTTTAGGTGAGACGGTCTTTAGCGGAACTCTTTGGTGTGTAGATCTGTTTGATAGACTTGCAGATTGCTGGGGTGGGGAAAGCTGATGAATAAAAAAGTTCTTTTAGAGTCCAGCCGTCCAGACCCATTTTTCAGACATTTTAAAAGCGGCTTGCTTTAGTGGTTGGTCCACAAGACTTGAGCTTCCTGTAATTTAGCTTTATATACTTGGCTTACATTACATCCAATGACTTGAAACAAATTGTTGAAGGGAAGATTAGTTCCTAAAGGATTCACGATAGCGACACAACTCTAAATACACGAGTTGTGTTTAACTTTTTAAAATAACAAATGGACTAGGAAAGAGGCCGTTTGTTAAAAGGGGTCGAGTCATTAACTATGACATTGTCATTAACTAAAAAAAGAGTTCAGGCAACTGCTTGCATTGGAATCTGTAGAGCTTTAACATGCATCTCGATGCACGGATGAAAATCTCCGCCAACTTTTTGACCTCAAAATTGTTATCAAGTGATTTATTGATAGAGAAATCCAGTAACAATGTTTTGCCGGCATGTGGTTCAAATACCAGACCACTTGGTTCTTGAGAACATTCATCATCATCATCAGCCTATTGCAGTCCACTGCTGGACATAGGCCACTCCAGCTGTTCGCCACCTAGGGCAAACTTCTGGAGGATATACCCATAATCGCCACGCTCTGGGCAGGGCGTAGCTTCTTGCTCCGGTGACGCTGCTGCCCGTCATCGCCTGTGGTATTTAGCTACGCCTTCTATCGTGATCGTTTTACCGCCACCAGTCGGTTTGCCAGAGCCTCGTTTGTTGTTCGGCAGGATGCACCACGGGCAGGTGAGGTTGACTTGGAGCGAAATGATGAGAGGCTGCTCCCTTACATCCCAACTTCTCTTGAGAACATTGGATGGAGGCATTCAAAAGTATCTATGTATATTAATTTTAATATCATATACTCGTAATACTGACGCCGTATTTAAAAAAACCCAATCGGTCAGATACTCGTAATATCAATTTAACCGACAACCATTTAAAAGCGGATGAAAATATCCGTTCACACAACGTTCTTGGCTCAATATCCTTTAGCCAGACAGTCCAGGACCTATTTTAAGCGGCAGGTACCGTCACGGTCTGGGGGGTAAGGCAGGGAGAGTAGGAGTCGTAAAAAGCGCACTTTATAACTGTTGCGGCCGACGACTTTTACTCTTAAAACTGGGAGGGGAAAGTTATGCCGTTCGCGTTTAAAGGAATAGAGCATTTATTGGTAAAGGACGTTGGTTTGATGTGCGGTAAGGACTTCGTACAAAGCATCGATTACCAATAAGGTATCAAAGACAAATGCCGAAAATGGCTATCTTTCATTTTGTATGTTCATCATCATCAGCCTATTACAGTCCACTACTGGACATAGGCCTCGCCAGTTGTTCGCCACTTAGGGCAAACATCTGGAGGATATACCCATAATTGCCATGCTTTTGTATGTTACTACATGGTTTTTCAAGACAGCCGTTTATCTCAGATATCTTTCTTAGAAATATCGGTACCACAAAAGATTAGTTTTTTTTTTGTTTTATTGTGTTACTAGCTGCTGCTCGCGGCTCTACCCGCGTGAATATTCGTATAAAACATAGCCTATGTGTTAATCTGATTTACAAACTATGTATATTCCTGTAAAGTTTCATTAAAATCCGTTCAGTAGTTTTTGCGTGAAAGTGGAACAAACATCCATCCATCTATCTAGACAAACTTTCGCGTTTATAATATCAGTAGGAAGAAGGATTGATACCTAAATATTGAAATTTTTCTTCGTAATAAAGAAAGGCTATTGCTTAATAAAGAGTGAATTAATGTATGGGTTTTGTAGACCAACGAACAAAATTGAACTAATTTGTACGTTATAGAAAGATTTTCGTTGACGAATTACGTTATAAAGAGTTTACAATGTATTTGAAAGTTAAACACATACTTATTTATATAAGATCGCCATGGATCATTCCTGCTGATGTCTCCCAAGTTAAATTCAACGGTTTTGTGCAATAATGCACATCGTAGTGAGGCGCGGAAGTGGCAAGTCGTTTTAATTTTACGGGGTGGGGCGCATCGGATAGGGCTGTGACGTAGCTGTAGGAAATATTACCCGAAAATATGCTAATAAATAAAATTAAAGTGTGTGTGTGTTTTTATAGTAGCTCGACATAATGGCTTCCCTACGCCTGATGGAAAGCGAAAGAGAAGCCCAAGTCGCTGTGACAACGGGCAGGTAGCTGGTCAGGTACCTGTCAGTTGCCACCGCCATCATGCCGGCCCAACCCCGACCCCCCACGAGCTCCGGAAACCCTACTCACCGGCAGAAACACCGGAGATCGTTTGGCTGCGGTATCCTAAAGGGTGGAGGTCCTTCCCCGGGCGGGCAGCTCAATTCGAGCTATGCCCTACCTCTCTTATTAAACAGTCCTCAGAACACTCTCTGTGAAAAAGTCTGTAGGAGGCTCATCAGAGAGAGCCAAAGTCTCTCCGGAAGCGACTTACAAACATTGTTATAATTTGAATTATGTACTCATAATACAAACTGAAAAGCTTCATAATATTT
Source organism: Conogethes punctiferalis (assembly GCA_031163375.1). Lineage (NCBI taxonomy): Eukaryota > Metazoa > Arthropoda > Insecta > Lepidoptera > Crambidae > Conogethes > Conogethes punctiferalis. The sequence continues at coordinate 4,349,716 of CM062096.1, read as the reverse complement.
GAGCGACCTAATATTTGTTTGAGTGTCAACGTTACGTTGAATGGTACGTACGATGTTACGGGTTTAGAATACAAAAATAAAATACGATAAGTTGCAAGCCTATCGGTCTTCTATCGGTTACATCTTAGAGTAGAGATACGGCCAAGAGACACGTTTTATGGTGCAGGTCCCAAGGACTCGCACGGTGCGGTTTGCCTCCACTTTCTTGGTGCGAACGGCCAAACTATGAAACATCTTGCCGGACTCTTTGTTTCCGGAGACATATAATCTTGAGGTGTTCAAAGCGAGAGTGAATCGGTATTTTCTGGGTAAGCGTGCGTAGGCTTCAATATCACTTAACACCAGGTGAACAGGCAAACCCATGATTAATAAAAAAAAATTAAATGAATTATTTACAAATAAACATACTTTGAGGAAAAAAAATTACGTTTATTATAGACGAAACGGCCATCCATATATTTTGGCAAAGATGTTAAATTTGTGATTGTGAGGTAAGATGCTTGTAGAGTTGTTAATAAGCTTGGCTCTTCATGACATCTGATAACTTGGTGACAGTGTACGCAATGTGGTCCCGCACTCGTCTTGGCTACATTTTACATGAAAACTTTTTTGGGGGATTTATATTGTAATTATTTAAATATAATAGTGTATTTTGATAGCCCTGCGTTCTGCGCACGCGCTCACGCGGCGGTACAACGAGCCGCTTCCGACGGAGCCCGGACAAGTGCGACCTATCCCGATGACCATGTGACATATCAGATGGTTTTGGCTTTTTTTTACACCTACCCAATTGTATTGTCGGTCTAGCGGTCGCAAATGCCGCATTAGAACCGGTAGGTCCCGAGTTCAAACTTCGGGATGGACATTTACAACTTAACTTGTTCGCGTGCAAGTACCTACGTTGTTCCGAAAAAAGCTCAAGTAGGTAACTAAAATTTTTTTGGTATTTAACTCTATGTGTTTTAACTGTACACCGTTTACGTAAACGATGATATCGTAGTCATAAAAGAAAAATATATAACAAAAAACCTGCTTCTTTTTTATTAAAAGTTTCGTGAAAACTTCCTTTTTTATTTTTTTTTATATTCATGTAATATGTATAGTATGACTGTAACATATATTAGTAGGTAGATAGAAGGTAGGTATATCTCAAAGCACAAACTGCACAGAAGCGACGAATTGGGATGATGACTAAAAAATAATTTAATGTCCATCAGATAGATTAATGAAAAATATTGGATACGTATTTTTTATTTTGCCTCTTGTTCAAAAACTTACGAAGATACATTGATTTTAAATGTCACATGACGTCACGTTAGAGTACAAAATATACTCTAACGTGACGTAGTTAGCCCCCACTCCGTAACTTTAATGCGCTATATCTAAGTATTTTCTTGTTATTTCGACAAAACAAAAAATACGGGTCTTATATTTTTTTATTATCTAAGAGACGGACTAATTATTTTCTTCATTTTGATACCTTGTCATCATCCGTATTATCCGTAACAGACATAAAATAACCACAACACCACATTACGCTACGTTATAAATAAAACTGCATACAGACAAAATAATGCACAAAATTGGGATATGCGCTGAAAGCGTCTCTCCCCTGGGGCATTTTGAAAATAGAACGTCCTCACCCGCCGCGAATGCGCACGCGCATACATGCGCCTGATTTACGCATCCTTAGATTTATTGCAGCTTTACAGATATAGCTATGACTGTAGCTAGTCATATAGGTAAATAGATAATCTCTCCCTCTCTCCATGTTATATGTTACTAGCAGTGCTCGCGACTTCGTCCGCGTGGAATAGTAATTTTTTCCCCGTTTTTTTTTACATTTTCCATTATTTCTTCGCTCCTAATAGCTGCAGCGTGATGTTATATAGCCTAAAGCCTTCCTCGATAAATGGTCTATTCAACACAAAAAGAATTTTTCGATTCGGACCAGTAGTTCCTGAGATTAGTGCGTTCAAACAAACAAACAAACTCTTTAGCTTTATAATATTAGTTAAGATTAAGATAGGTTTCGCATCGATTCGCCTGATGGTAAACGATGAAGCTAATTCGTATTCAAGCGCAAACCCATGTAGAATAAAAAAAGAGTATCTATCTATCTATTTATCAATATGACTTTAAGCTACCATCAGGGATCACACTTGCTCGTCTCCCGCCTCTTGCGTAAAAAATAAAGCATTGCTAATGAGCAAAGCTTTATTTTTTTAACCAAAAAATTGGTTCATTCTCGCCTTGAACATCGGAAGATTATATCTCTCGGGGAACAAGGTGCGCGGAAGAGTTCCATCGTTTAGCCGTTGGCACTAAGAAGGTAGAGGCGGAACGCGCTCTGCGAGTCTTTGGAACTTGCACCATATAACGGTACCTATGCGCCGTAGGTATCCCTGCTCGTCCGATGATAAAAAGGGACAGAAGGAATCAAATGAAATAATTCCATCGCACACTCTCTAAAATACAACCGATAGAATACGGACTTAGTGCACAAACACACACATTACCGAAAAACACATTACAAACAAAACAAAGTTACAACAATTTAAGCGGTCTTATCTGGAGAAGCCTATGTCTAGCAGTGAACTGCGATTGGCTGATGATGATGATGATCTCGGCTTAGGCTTTGTCCAGCAGTGGACGTTTGCATCCTGATGATGAAGATGAGGACACTTATTCGAAAATTCTGTGCTCTCTAAATCATCGTATGTCGATTTGTCGTCGTCTGTACTTCCGGCCATTCCACCACTACAGTTATGTACCTACATTAACCGAAGACAATTCGTACAAGAGGGATGTTGGCCGCAGACAGACAGCCATGCGGGCGTTAATTCTCTCTATATATTTCGATTAAGTAATGGCCTGGAATTGGAGTCCAATTTATCTGTTAGACGTCATTAGTTGGCGATTTGTTATGGACCCGACTGTACGGTTAATTTGTCTCTAAACGGTGTTTGTAGATTGTTATTGATGTTGTCGGCTTCTGATTGAATTCTTTACGCTGCCCGCGGGACGATGCGACGGCGGACGACATAAGATTTTTATTTTAATGCTAGAGGCGGCAGACGCGCAAGTGTGATGCCTGATGGTAAGCAGTCGACACAGCCCATGGACACCGGCAACACAAATCGAGTTCTGGGGTCGCTGCCGGGATATTAAATATGAATACGCTCGTTTCTTGAAGGTTCCCAAGTAATGTCAAGACAGTTTTTTCCGAAAAGTTACTTGAACCTTCAAGTCTGTCTGTCGCAAGAAGTTGGTGCAAAACCGAGGCGCAAAGCAAGAAGTTCCTCATAAAGCGTGCAGTCGAGGATCGCCAACCATCGAGATGATAAGCTGTGCCCACTGTGGCCTATTCTTATTTAAAAGTCATCTACCTAGAGTAGGCATCCAATTCGTCACTCCTACAAGTTTTTGCGCACGCCATTCAAATCGGTGATGCCTCACGTTGCCCCCTCCCCCAGCCAATCAGGCGCGGCTTCCTGACGCGAGGTTCCGCTCCACCGGCCCAGCACAATCGGCAGGATGCGACAATGGACGGTTTCATACATGACTCGTTTGCGATTGAACGTATATCCTCCTATTTTAAACGAATTTATCGTCTACGTTTTACCGCCACACGAGACAAGCGGATATAAGGGAGCGGTCTATCATCTTTTCGCTCCAAGACAGGGTGTTTTGCCCGTGCTGCCCGTGGTGCATCCTGCCGAATAACAAACGAGGCGCTAGCAACCGACTGGTGGCGGTATAACCACAACAAGGCATGAAGGCGTAGCTAATACCACAGACCGATGACGGGCACCGTCATCGGAGCGAGAAGCTACGCCCTGCGATCGCCAACCCGACTGCCCAGCGTGGCGATTTCTTTTGAAATGTTGGTCCAACATTTCAATGCTTAAAAATTTCAAATGCCTCTGACAATGTCATTTGGGAAGATTTGGCGGGTTGGTGGGTAGGTTTTATATATACCCAGGTAAACGTGTTGCGTTCACAATCACTGGTTGTCATAAGACACAGCACACATAGCTCAGTGAGACGACAAATCCTGGAGGCCCGGGCGTCTCGTCACGCGCGGCTCGTCTGAAACAATCGCGCGCACGCAGGATGCGGGGCGCTGCGTCCGCGCACCCGGATTCATTACGTTGTCTCCGGCGTCGACGCGCGGTGGGAATACTGACATTTGGCCTTTAGCATGAAATGTACCTGCGGGTTTAGTGTTTTGATGAGAATTCTGATCTGTCGTAAGACTATAGTAGCCCGTTGTTCCAGCGACTTACGCTTCTCTTTCGCTTTCTATTAGGCGTAGGAAAGCCATTATGTCGAGCTGCTATGAAAAAAAAATGCAAAAAAGACAAGAATTCAATTCGGTGACAATCTTAGCAGTACACCCTTTCGAACAAAAAAAAGAATTTTTCAAATTGGTTTACAATTCTTGGAGATATGTGGTAACAAACATACAAGAAAAAAAAAATCAGTCGAATTGAGAACACTTGCCTTTTTTTAAGTCGGTTAATTTTAAATAAATACATATAGACATACTAGATCATTCATCACACGACCCCCCAAATCAAACACGCAACAAACAAATCTGCTGTGACACTCTTAATCGGCGACGTCCTAGCGTGGATGCGCGCGCGCAGGACGGAACACACGGCCCCTCCGTAACTGGGGCAGCGGCCTGCAGCGGACATCCTCAGTCCTTGCTCCTGTGACCTTCCGCTATAGAGTACACAATGCTTACTGGTAGTGATATCCTGCGGAGATGCCGGATAATCTTTGCGGACAGTAGCGGCGTAGGATATAGGCCGTTAAAGCATTCTGCAGTTTTTTTTTATAGTAGCTCGACATAATGGCTTCACTACGTCTGATGGAAAGCGAAAGAGAAGCCCAAATCGCTGTGACAACGGTCAAGTAACTGGTCAGTTACCTGTCAGTTATCACCGCCATCAGGCCCAACCCTAACCCCCCACGAGCTCTGGAAATCCTACTCGCCGGCAGAAACATGACCAGAGGTCATTTGGCTGCCAGACCATACAAGACCAAATAGCCATGTCCCATGAAGGAAGGAACTCCGCCCTATAGAATACCGCAGCCAAATGACCTCTGGGTCGTGTTTCTGCCGGCGAGTAGGGTTTCCGGAGCTCATGGGGGGTTAGGGTTGGGCCGGATGGCGGTGACAACTGACAGGTAACTGACCAGTTACTTGCCCGATGTCACAGCGATTTGGGCTTACCTATCTTCCGCTTTCCATCAGACGTAGGGAAGCATTATGTCGAGCTACTATAAAAAAGAAGAGATATTTTCAGCAGATATTCGACTTGGTTTCACTTGTTGAAAGACATGTACCTACTGGCATGTACCAGAAGGTAGTCTCGGCATCGAGGTGAAGAACAAAACATATAGGTTAACCAAGGTAGGTACATTAACATCACTCATCATAACATAATGTGCGGCAATTGTTTTAAAATTCTATCCGTTGCGCGGGAAGTGAGCTTGTTAATAACCAGATGCCAATTTTACGCTATGTGAGATTAGAAACAAAATTCTAATATTTTCCTTAAAAGCTTTCTTATATTTGTACTTTAGAAATGAAATATAATACGATTTTAAGGCATTTTCGGCTTTCCTCTAGGACGTGGGGGACTAATTTTGAAATAATCTGAGGTGCACATTTTAAAGACTGAAAATTTATTTGTTATCTCTGTTTTTTTTATGGATTTTTTATTTTGTTCCATGTGAAAGTTCTATGTACCTATGTTTCTATTTTTTTTTCTTTTTTATTGTTGTGTTGTGATTGCAAAATGTAGATGTACCTACTGTGTCTATTGTTTATTGCTGTGTTGTGATGTCCAAAAGTAATAAACATTTCTTATTCTTATACCAAAGCGAGTACATAGATGTTGGGTTAAAATATTGTTCGTCAATATAATTTTATTACTGCATGCATACATACTATAAAAAAAAATAAAAAAAAAAAAAAATGCATGCATACTGATCTATGTTACAAACGCACCCTGTACTATAGTCACGGGAACACAATATTCCCTTGCAACCATTACTGTGGTGTACAGGATGTCCATCTGCCAGATCTCATTAAGCGTCTTTAAAATAGAATGAGTATAAGACCACGTTTTATGTTGCATTTCCCACGGGGCTGCCCTGCCGGTGTCAGAACTTCCGTTTAAATGCGGGGGTTCATGAGATATATGAGAATTCAAGGCCTATTTATATCACAAGATTTGAGCTAAAGGATATAGATAACTAGGCATTGTAGTGCATAGTTGGCAATTAGATAGATATTTATTTATTTCATAAAAACAGTTTCAACGACGTTGTCCCTCTCTTCATAAAAACTACATTTCCTCTACCTCACTAAAGAAGAGATCGCTTATCTACTAGAGTTAAGACCGCCTAAATGAGTGTAACTGTGTTATATATATATAAATACTCATTAATGCACACCGACTCAATTGATTTGGACCTGAACATAGTACTTACGTATATTTTAGTTGTACAATGCAGGCGATGTTATCGCTATAAGGGGTAGCGCAGACGACAGACTATCCCTGACGCATTTTTAAGTCTGTGATGCATTACGAGTATATGCAGTAATGCACACGACGCGCAAAAATCTGTCGCGGATATTTAGTAGTCAAACGAACTTACCTGTACGTGAAGTTCGACTATAATTATGTGAAGTTACTGGTCTCGTCCGAAGATGATAATAGATTACTAATGTAGTTCCCGAGATGGCGCTGGCGTCACACTATTTAAAAGCTGAAAAATAAAAAATTAGCACAACCCTATGACAGGTCACTCCCATCCCTATGTGTCATTCGAGTTTAAAGTAAAGCCTTATTTTTAATTTTACAACAAGGGATTCTTACCATTTGCATTTACCATCAAATATCAGGTACCTAATGGTAAGGATGATTGGGATGGGTGGGAAACATCATCTTCGGACGAGACCAGTAACTTCACATAATTATAGTCGAACTTCACGTACAGGTAAGTTCGTTTGACTACTAATTATGCTCGTACTGGTCTCGTCCGAAGATGATAATAGATTACTAATGTAGATGTTTAAAGTTATGTTGTAAAAATTAAAAGACGGATAATAAATCAAGTAACAATCTTTTTTATTGTCCTTTCCTTCTTATACGATAAATTACATAATCAATCAGTCTCATTGTCTTACCATAAACACCTCATTATGGTGCAAATAATGTTATTGCTCACTAATACTAAAAATATTTAAGCTGAATTGAGAACTATTTAAGTTGTCGCAAATAGGCTTATTATTATTAAGTTATCATAAACATAAGTTATTGGTGCAATAATCTTATTGTTCAATAATGCTAAAAATAGTTTTGGCCAATTGAGAATTGCTTAAGATAGGCCTGTTATAAAAAACTACCAATACTTAGGACTCACCAGACCAACCAGCCGTTCTCCTAATCTCATCTATAGTAAAAAACCTCCTTTAAATGCTGCTAATGTTGTAGCATGTCTTGTGCTATGAGCTGTAAATGTTGAAATGTCTATATACCACTTTCTTCCATGCATTTCTTAATCTAACGGCTGATTGTGCTGGTGGATACACTCTTGTATGGTTTTCTGTAGGAAATAAATAATGTTTTAGTGTTTCTTAAGTCCTTAGTAACATCTAAATAATTAGCAGGACATACTGCTTCTTTAGTTATGACAAAAGGTAAGGTAATGAATGGTTGACCTTTATTTGGTGCAGAGGTTTTAATCAATTTATCTATTTTAATTGTTATAACATTGTCTTTAATAGATATATTATTATTTAAATTTTATAGAAGAGACCGTTTGTACTCTTTGACCAGTTGCAAAAAAGTAGTAATGTGGCAGTCTTTGTTGAAATCATTTCTAAGTATTTTATGTTAACATATTTTTCCTCAATGTGTTAACTACATAAGACACATACCATGTATTATTGTTATATTTAGGAGTGGTAGGTCTTAACCTGAAAAAATCCCTTAAACTGTCTTTTTATTCTTTCATCATTACCCAAATGGGATCCCACTATCAGTGACAACACCAATCTGAGAGAGTTTAAACTGCCATATTATAAACCTTCATGGAACTTTTTGGTGAGAAATGATATAATCTCAGTAGTACTAGGATTAGTTAAAGATATACCTTTTTCGTTAGAATACCTGGCCCATGCCACTATACAATGTTTAAACTGATTTAGTGTGTTGGATGAGATGGAAGACAGCATGATTTCTGCTGTGTCATCTCCGATATCTGAACTTATGAAGACCTGCCTAATAATACTCCTGCCATCATTCTTAAGTTCTTGTGCAAGAGGATGGGATTCTCTAGAATTATGTAGAAATAACAAATGTTTAGATGGGTTTTGAAATTAACAACTTCTTGAATAAAGGAAACCAGGGTTGATTGTTCTAATATGGTACTATTACTACCCTTTGCTTCATCTGTGACAATTTTCTCTAACGTTTTTTAAGAATATTGAGAATGGGGGAAAAGCATAGAAATAGAATTTGGACCAGCAAAGAGTGAACACATCCGCTGTAAAAGCTTCAGGATCAGGGTGCCAAGAAACAAAAAACATTGACATTTTGTGTTGTTCTAGATGCAAACAAGTCTACCATTGGTTCTCCAAAAAACAGATGTAATTTGTTAAAAATATAGGTATATCATTGAGTTCCCATTCTGTGTTACCTAATTGCTTTTGGGACTTAAAGTCTGCTATTATATTATCCTTAGTATTTATGTATGTGGCAAATATGTATATATCTCTATCCTGACACCACTGCCATATTTGATTGGCTATATTATGTAAATGAGGGTATTGAATGCCCCAAACCTATTTTGTATGCTATAGCATTTACATTGTCTATTCTAAGAATATCACAGTTTAGCACATTAGATGCAAAACACTTTAGGGTGAAGAAAGATGCTATGCGAGTTATGTTCAAGTGAGTTTATGTGAAGATCTGATTCCTGTTTTGTCCAAGTACCTCCGGTCCTTTGTGTGTCACATGCTGCTCCCCAACTAGTCTTAAAAGCGTCACTAAATATTTCTAATTGAAAATTATTTTACCTCATATTGTTATTTGAAATCATTATGTTATCGGACCACCAGTTCAAATCTTCTAAGCACATTTAAGGATATTTTGAAATTAAAATTGTTGTTACTCTTCTGTATATTCTATTTCTGTATATAACAATTCCATTTAATAGCAGGGCAGACAGATACTAGTTTGCCAACAACATGAGTTAAATATCTTATTTGAGTGCACTTTTTGACATCCGTTGTAATATTAATCAAGAGATACTTAGTGACATTTCTACAGTGTTAAAAATAAACCCCAAAAGGTTGCATGTTTGTTTAGGTATCAGGTCACATTTTTCTGTTTAAAATGAAACCTAATTTTGATAGCAATTCTAATGTGTTTTTTCCTATTGTTGTGACACTCATTATACCTATTACAGATACAAATAAAATCATCTAGGTAGACTATTGAAACAAAGCCTTTACTTTTAGCTGTCACCGGTTTTAAAATCGTAAAAGTAAAGTTTGTACACAGACCAAAAAGGAAGTACATTAAACTGTAGTTTTCTTCAAAATAAAATCTTAAATATCTTTTGCTATCATCATGGATTTTTACCATGTAGATCTTTGAGACCTAATAATACTAAAAAATTGTTATGCTTTCTGAGCTTACAAGCTGTATGATAGTCTTCTAGCTTAAAATGATCTGCTTTAATAAAAATGTTAAGCCTCTTAAGGTTCAGAATGAAACAAAATGAACCATTGGGTTTTTTGACAATAAATATAGGTGAACAGAATTGATCTGCAATGGCTGCTACATATTTCTATAGCTTTGATATCTAATAATTTTTTAAACTTCCTTTCTTAATTGTATCAATTCTGACTTTTGATGGTTGTTATTCAAGGGGATTGAACCCTGGTGAGGTGTATTCTTATATGGAATCATATATCCCTCTACCCAATTTAAAACAACAGGATCACTAGTGATCTGCCTCCAGTTGTTAAGATGAACACTAATTCAACCTACCTGAACATTCATTTCCTTCCCCTTCTCAAGACCACTTGGTTCTCAGGTTTCACTATGTTCTGGAATCGGCTGGGTGCTGGTTCCGCATGTCTCGGCTGCCTCTGCTGGATCGCTCCTCAAGGAGGGCCCCGCCAGTTTAAAGCTCTATTGCTTTGTTTCTTATTTGCATGTTCTGGTCTCCTATTAAAAGGTCTTTTCTTCTCTTCTAATTTTAAATCTTTACCATATTTTTGTACCGCTTTAGCAGTCTTAATTTTTTCTGTGAGATTGTCACCAAATAGGTAATCAACACTCAACAGTGTCCGTTTTCAACAGGGAATCTCTAACATCCTTGTTAATACTTGTTAGGGCCAATTTTCTTCGTGCTCTGGATTCCATGAAGTGGACATCACACAGAAGTCTTCCTGCTTCATTCATCTTTCAGATCAGCACTGTCACCGACAGTGATCAACGGCAATGATGAGATCTTTAATTTTAATCTTTAATGTTGTTACCGAAGCACATCTGTAACACTTGGCCTATGCAAGCCAAGGATGTAGATATTTGCTTCTGTCGGTATTTTATGACCTGGTCCCTCTTCTTAGCCATTTCATTGAGGGCCACAGTAACTTCTCTGTTCAGTTTTGGGGCAACATTTTCGAATGAAGGATTGTCCTTGGGGATAGTCTCTTTCTCCTCCGTCTCTAGTCCAATCAAGGATTGCCGGCCACCTTTTGGCTATTTCTTTTTGTAATAGACCTTTTTTCGAAGTTGGAACTGGGGCGTTGCCCAGGATGTCGAGAACCTCCTGTTCTTGAATCGAGTCGTCTAGACAATGTCGTACGTTTTCTTCTAGAAGGTCATGTATGTTGTCCTCTGGACTAAATCGTATGTCATCTTGGGGCGATTCGATATTAAAATCGCTTTGAATCTCGCCCTCTTGGCGATATCGATCGTCTAAAAAGCCATAATACGAATTATTAAGGTATAGGCCTTTAATAGGTGTGAATATTTATAGAAAATATGTTCAATAAGCCATGTGTATCCCTAAAGAATACCCCTAGGCTTATTTTGCCATACCGCGTGCGTCCCCGCGAAACGCCCCAGAGGTATGCAACATGATTTGGCCACGTATATTCCCGCAGAATATCCCTAGGCCAGGCTTCAACACCTTAAATAGTTATCCTTATCGAAGTATTATCTTCTATCGGATGTAAACATAAACACTTTTTCATAACCTACCTGGGTCATTAAAAGTGTTTGGTAATTCTATTATTCGTCGCTCCGATCGTTCGATCTTTTTTAGTATATGGTATTTCTCCTCTTCCGCGCTTCTTTTTCGTATTTTTCTACTGGTATCCATATTTAAACACAAAAAACTTGTCTCAAAATAAAAATGAGACACGCGACGCCATTACACACAAAATTCGGAATGACACATAGGGATGGGAGTGACCTGTCATAGGGTTGTGCTAATTTTTTATTTTTCAGCTTTTAAATAGTGTGACGCCAGCGCCATCTCGGGAACTACATTAGTAATCTATTATCATCTTCGGACGAGACCAGTACGAGCATAATTCATAGACTCGACGCACATCTTCAATCATTCTGTCGGCAGAGCTGAAGGGACCTAGATGCTCTTTTTTAATGTCTCAGACGCAGACTCTATCGCACAAAATGTCTGTCGTCTGCGCAGCCCTAAGCGATCTATTCAAGACTACCTTTGGATATAGGACAGAATAGACAGAATGAGGTGGAGCAGTTTAAACTAATCATAGGAGTACTATACCTAGAGTTCCTTCTTTCAATTTATGTAAAATTATTTGGTTACTCCGGTGCATCTCTGGAAGTGAAGAGAGCAATAAAACTTTTAAAAAATCAACTTGATATCTTCACGTGTTGCTCTAAATACTTTTGACAGTCGGGGAACGTTCAGTAAGGAAGTAATACAATGATTCTTTGTCATTTCCTTTCGAGCTACGGGACGTCAAAACAAACAAGGGTCAAAAGCATGCGTGGAGTTTGCAATAAAAAAAAATACAAGCACTCCAATCACACTCGGTCATATTCGCACATGGCCAAGGTCGGAGGCACGCGCCATCGCAACGTGAGCGGGATCGGAAATTGCGCCCGATGCGCGCGCGCATGCTATGCGCAAACGCATTCCGCACATGATCGACGGTATTACTATTATGTTTTTGATCGTAACCCATATGGTAGGGTTATGTTAAATGTGGTAGTTGGGCTTAGTCTACTAGAAGTGATTAGGGACGAATAGTTTCGTACACGATCAAAGGTAGGTATACTAGCTGCGAGAAGACCAAGATAGAGAAATGTGGCAAACAATTTGTAGAGACCTATGTCCAGCAGTGGACTGCGAAGGGCTGATGATTGATTTAATACTAACTGCATTATGTTTTACCCACACACACAGATTTTACTTTTTTTTACTTTCGGGGGATTACTTATTTGTGGTCATGGAGCAAATACTAAGAGGAGATGTTGTAACCATTATTTTTAATAAAAAACGTGTGTCATTTACAAGCTTCATTTTGACTTCTAAGTCAAGACAAATATCTAATCCATTTAATTTTCAATAGATTAGGAATAGGTCAAACGTTTCACCAATCATTAAAAGGATACAACGAACGGAGTGCTTGTTATAGTTTATATTACTAAATATTTTTCATTTCATTTTTATCAATGGAATAGGATTCATTTAAATAAAATTAAAATTAGTAAATGTTTCATTTACTCTACCTACCATAAAAAACGCAGAGACTCAAATTGTAGCTCTACATTGTTGCTTAGGGCGTTTCCATCAATCGAACATGTTCCGACAAGCCCTAATGAGATATAGATTGTCTGCGCGTAGCTGCGTAAGAAGTGTTGCCGCGTCGTCACCGCGGATTGCCTATTACATACGTGCGCGGGCGCATATGGTCTACTAAGGGCTCGTGCACCTAGATAAATATATCTAGATTAAAAAAATATTTTTTAATACTGGCTTAATAATATACGAAGGACAATAAAAATGTAGGTTTCATTTGTATTCAGGCGTGGTGATTAACGGCCGTATTCACAAACGTTACTATGCGACGCGCGCGCGGACGCACAGTGCCCAAAATCCTATACGTTTTTGGGTACCTGTGCGTTCCCGCGACGCATAGTAACGTTTGTGAATACGGCCCTAAGGCACGTCCCTCCAAATGATAGTTGTCATTGGGGGAGGCCGAATCCAGCATGAATATTAAATGAAGCAGAATGAATATTACAAGTTAGGACCTTCTACATAGCTCATGTCCAATATGACAGCCAATACAATCCATGTCCCAATACAAACGCACCTTACTGAATCCCTTGACGACATCACAACAACTCTCTGTCTCGGCGGAATGCGAGCAGCGCACGCGCAGATTACGCTATAACGAACCACATTACACGTCCGCCGGCCCTCTTTGACTGTAATCACAGCTATTCCCACTTTAGGACAATGATTTATAAAGATTTTCTTGATCGCTGTCGGATAAAGGACAAGATTTTGAAATTATTGTAGGTACTACCAGAGGTCTATAATGCTATCTCCCCAAGGTACGGATTATTTTTAACCGATTTCAAAAAAAGGTGGTACTCAATTCGACGGTTTTTTTTTATTTTTATCGTATGTTTGTTATCACATCTCTCTCTTCCCTCTTAGGCCCGTCTCGACTCTTCGGGTGTAGGCCTCCTTCAAATTCGTCCACCAGTCACTGTTCTGTGCCACCTGCAGCCATTTTTGTCCTGCCGTCCTCATAATATCGTCGTCCCAACGCGTCTTCCTCGATGGGGTTGTCTATCCCACGGTCGCCATTCAATTAAGCGTTTGCTCCACGAGTCCACGAGTCGTTACCACATGTCACCGAGAATATGAATAATCAAACAAACATCTTGTAAGGGATCTTGTCTAGGATGTAAGGAAGCGACCTATCACCTTTTCGCTCCAAGCCACCCTCACCTGCCCGTGGTGCATTCTGCCGAACAACAAACGAGGATCTGGCAAACCGACTGGTGGCGGTAAAACCATCACGATAGAAGGCGTAGCTAAATTCCACAGGCCGATGACGGGCAGTAGCGTCACCGGAGCAAGAAACTAAGCTCTGCGATCGCCAACCCGCCTGCCCAGCGTGGCGATTATAGGTTTATCCTCCAGAACGTTGCCCTAGGTGGCGAACAACTGGAGAGGCCTATATCCAGCAGTGGCCTATAATAGACTGATGATGATGAAACAAACTTCTTATACGAGGCATACAAAACACCACGCAAAACTCGATCGTGACGTCACGATCGCGTAGCAGTTAGTATCCGTATTTAATACGGATTCGCCCCAAAAACGCTTCCTACCTACTAGATGTCACAATTTCAAAGTAACAAATTTTGTGACTTTGAAATTGTGACATCCCGGGATTTTTTAAACATGCGAAATAATTATTGTTTCAACAATGTTTCTACGATTGGGTGAAGCATCAATATAAAACCAAAACAATTTATTAGTCATCAGGCCTATTGTGAACCGATTTGATTTGAAAAGCAACCAATAAATATCAGAACCCTTTACATGGGTCAAGGGTTCTGCTATTTATTTACTTCACGTACCTACTTAAAACGTTCGACTATCTATATTAGTATACTCGTAATATCTAACAAGTATCACAAAAGCAAGCATTAACACAATTATAACAAGACAATTCATAAAACACAAGGTGAAGGGACACATAAGTCAGCTGCGCCTGTTATCAAAGGACAGGGAATGCGCTAATTACAGAGATAAGATCGTCTGCGCACGCGCATCGGCCACTAACGAGGCTCAGGTTGGTCATAACAAGTGTAAGTGTGTCTTTGTGTTATGGGAGATGGCTTAAGTAATAGGCTAGTTACTAAGTACATCGTATGCTTCGCCTCTACCCCGAGTCTCTGCAAGTTGCTGCCCACTGGTGACAAAGAGGGTTTAGTGGGAACACCGAGTCCCGAAACGGAAGGGCATTTCGGTAGGTGTGAGCCCCACACACCACGCCGACTTCCCCTAAAGACTGTCAACTGTTATTTGAGCCACTTTTAACCCGTCAAATAATTCTCGAGCACCTGGTGATGTGCATACGATTTTGTGGCCGTACGCGATTCTCGAACACCTGCACTTGATACTTCTATACCTCCCTAGCATAGAAGTATCAAGTGCAGCGAATTACCAAGAGATTTCGGGTTCGAATCCCGAGTCAGCAAATTATCTTGTTACTGACTTTACTGTTCTTAAACGGGTTTTCTGGTTTAAAATTGGCGGCAATAGATTTTACTTAACAAAAAAATATAGTTAAGCTATAAATTTTTTACCTTAGCGACTGGCCAGTAGGAACTTTGAATTCACACCAACTCTCGCGTACTACAGTGTTCTACAAATCAAACTCAACGCAACACTACACCATGTGTTCAATACGACCCTCTCAACGCCACCCCCGATATGAAGTCCAGAAATAAATCCCAACCCCTCAGGAAGCGACCCCGTACGCCAAAATCAATACGCGCACGCGCATACAGATATTGTCTTTCGTTCACCCCTCCGCGCACATCTGTTCACGCGGCACTCCTGCGCAACGAAGTAAACATTGCTTTGCTTATGTGGTATTGGAAATCACGCGAGAAACCAAGGATCGAGAACAATGGGAAAGGCTGTGAGGTGAGTGAGCAGGAGGCGGATGATGAAGATAAACTTTTTCCAAACGACGCCGAAGTTTTCTCAGGGGAAGAACTATACCCAAGTAATGTCGAGGCTTTCTCAGTGGAATACGGTATGGGGCACTTTAAGTCTCAAGTAAATAAGTTGTTAAAGGGTCGGCAAGTCCATGCGATGCCATGAGCTGCGGAGACCGCTTACCATCAGGCGGACTGGCAGCCTTTTTGTCACCCTAGTGGTAAAAATAGGCCCAGGAGGATACGGCAAAAAGGCATCGTTTGGTGAAAGTCTTGGGTTATTTATTCATGGCACAGAATAAATCTTTACTATGATTCATGAATGAGTTAAACACTTCTCGACACGTACCTAGAAATTCGCTGTACCATAATCTTCCACAGATAATTCTAGAACAAAATTGCAGGCCTCCTATCCTAGGCTGGTCTGACAACAAGTCCCCGATCAAAATGCACCGTGCTGGATGCAAATGCACCAGACAGCATTCCATTATCACCCACAGCTAGCCGTGCTGAATGCATAATCTTGTATTATTATAGGGTACACGAAATAGATGTTTTTCTTAACATTATGTAACCTCAGTTTAGTTCCCGTCAGGTCAGGTATCTGTTATTGTAGTCGACATATTTTTAGGACCCACGGCACTATCTTTGGGGCGCTTTGAGGAAGGAACCGGAGTTTTTAGTGGATATTTCCCCCTCACTTCCATCATTCCGAGGCGGTGATGAGTCTCAAATACCCCATTTCGCTCCCCCGAGCGGTGGATATACGTAACAAATGCATTCTCCAGTTAAAAAAAGAAGGTCATAGGATATAAATACCTTATCTGTAATTTAAGTTTGGTTGGTGTCCACGGCATTGCTGATGTCCAAGGGAGACGGTTATTGTTCAACAGTACTGTTCATTACATCAGACAGGCCGCTTGCTCGTCTGCCACCAATAGCAATATAAAAGTTCTAGGTTCGTTCTGGTTCCTTTCTACCAAGATTATGAAAAAAAAACAAAAACGGGGCGGTGATTTATATAAATTTATCCGTCACAGCAATTATGAATCCAAATGTTTTGTTCTAAAGTACAGTTAGCTAGACCAAACTGTGTGGTCCGGATGTCCATATTTTATGGGGTTTGCCGTATGTTGTCGGTCATGTACACTTACTTTGTTTGCATTTCTTGATTAGACGGTTTTAGAGTTCATGGGTTAATTTTAGTCGACTATAGTATACGGTATAGTGTTAGTTGCGGCTGGAGCTGGCGTCAGGGTGTGGAATCAAACACAAACAAAAACACTTTAATGCCCAACCGCGATGGACTGTATAACTTATATCAAGGACAAACAATAAAAACCATAGTAACACTTATTACTCTTAAAAACACTTCCAAATATAAAACTATGTAAAATATACAAAACTGGTAAAAAGGTAAAATCATATAAAAAGGTCGTTCTGCCCGCAACAGTGTTGTAAATAATAGTAGTAGTAGTAGTAGTGTAAATTAGTGAAATATGCCGACCATTCTTCAAAATATCGATGGCAGACCAAAATATAAGTAAACCCTGCGAAGCTGCATTGCAGCGTTAGTCTACACATAATGAAAAGGAAAGATTTCTGTTTTTGTGTACGTTATGTTTGTAATGAATAAAATAATAAACTTCTGTATCGATTTCAAAAAATCTTTCACGTTTCACTATTGAGCTAGTGCTAATATAAATTTATTTGCCAAAGTACGGAACATTCTTTGCTTAAACCCGATTTTGAATTGGCCAACGTTTGTCTTAGAAGATCTTTAATCGGTCGTTGGCTTCTAAGCGGCGTATTTTTCGACGTTATGTAAACACGGTCTTAACTTAGCGCCTTAGAGAACTCTTAAGATAAGTGCACTTTTGAGATAAGGCCTAACGATGCCCTTAATTGTTCTGAGAATTTTGTAAAATTAGTGATACAAAACATCGCGGTTTGATTGTACACAGAGGTATACTAACGGCCGTATTCACAAACGTTACTATGCGACGTGCGGACGCACAGTGCCAAAAATCCTATACATTTTTGAGTACCTGTGCGTCCGCGCGTCGCATAGTAACGTTTGTGAATACGGCCGTCAATATACAATAGTAATGAATGATTATACAGCTTAATTACTTGCTTAGACGACAAACTTTTTTTTCAAATCCAAGAAATGTTACTCAGGGCCACACACAACGCCTCCTAGTCCCAAACTAAGCCAAAGCTTGTACTATGGTTACTACCCAACTGATAAACTTACTTAGATACTTTTTATTCAATACTTTGTTGTTGCGTATAATATGTATAAGATGACGTAAGTAATTAAGACTAATGTAAGGAATTCCTTGATTAGTAATATGACCATTCTATATCATGATAGTCGAACATTTCACCTGCGCATACAAACACGCACCTGCCTTGGAGAAAGTTTTAATTTACTAATTAAACTTACTGTTCACCTATAGCACCTGATGTAGCGTGATTAATATCATAGTAAACATTTAATTATCATAATAAGAGATAAAGATTATTGTCCGTACATAGCAGACAAGTTGCAAGAGTATGGCCACGTTCTATGAAACATCCAAACTATGTTGGGAACAAATGTCTAGCCATGCAGCTTCCGCCGGGCGGAAGGAGTAGGCCCAAGAAAAGCTGGATTGACGTCATCACCGAAGACATGCGTGCCAATGGACCCACCACCAGCGAT
Organism: Conogethes punctiferalis; assembly: GCA_031163375.1. NCBI lineage: Eukaryota > Metazoa > Arthropoda > Insecta > Lepidoptera > Crambidae > Conogethes > Conogethes punctiferalis. The sequence goes on along the minus strand of CM062096.1, from coordinate 4,331,224 downwards.
GCCGACGATCGTTCAAAGTGGAGGAGATTAAGCAGGAAAGCGGACCCCGGGCTCCGAGGCACGGCCTTTGGAAGCAACCGGGACTAACGCTCTGATGATGATGATGATGATGAAAGATTATTGTCCGTAAGTAAGTATTGTGATATAAATAAGGAATGCTAGACCTTTTCAGTGTCAAGCTGGTTACCAAATCGCCATCGACTCCTTCAAAAAATATTTTTGCCCTCGAAACTCTTCCCAATGTGTCTTCACACATTTCTCATTTTGGTTTAATTTTTAGACTATCCTTGGTCATAAGAGAATTTGAGGCCCTTGGGCACACAAGAATTTTGAGGCCCTTTTAGAAATTAACTAAAGCGAATAACGTTAACATTTTTAGCGGTAATAAACAGAAAGAAGCAGATTATTTCCTCCTAATCAAATGATGATTTTTGAAGGGGAATCGTCTTTATAACGTTTAATAGAAATTATCAGCCTTTGGAAGCCTGAGGATGGGGCCCTGGGCACGGGCCCAGAGTGATACTAAGTGAATTCCTTCAGGTAATAATATGTCATTCGAAATTTAAATGTCGTTATAGCTAATTGTATGAGCTCTTGAATTGTCGATTAAATAAGGTCCTTCGAGTAATTTCGAAAAAAAAATCAAAGTATCTTTCGTGCAAAGGGCGTTCGATATAAAGATGGCTCTTATAGCTGGTTCCGTTGGAATGCACCGAAACGATAGATCGAACAATCGATTGACCCCGCCGCACCTGCCCACTAAAACGCATACTATTCGTGCTTTATGGTTTTTACTGGGCCGCGGTCAATGACCTTAGCCGACCAATTTACAGTTTTGTGACTGAATTTTGTCCCTTGAGGATTGGGTAACGATACTACACTCCCTTCGGGCGCATGGCGGTATAAGTATCAAGATTAAAGGCGTAGCTAAATGCCACAGGCCGATGACGGGCAGCAGCGTCACCGGAGCGAGGAGCTACGGCTTGAGATCGCTATCCTAACTGCCTAGGCGATTATGGGGTCAAGATTTTTGGCCAAATTGGCCCAGCGATTATGGGTAAAGCCTCATAAATGTGTTTCTCATAAATAAATGACGTTTGCCTAAAGTGGCGAACAACTGGAGAGGCCTATGTTCGGCAGAGAGCCGCGATAGGCTGATGATGATATGAACAAGGGAGTGACAAATGAGAGGATTTGTTGTATAAAAAAACACGCGTTCCGATTGTTACTGTAGGCCCTCCAGCCACTACGTCATTTTACGAGCACTTGTCTTATCAAACAACTATATTATCTTGTTCGAGATGTTGTAAAATAACATGCAATGCAGTAACCTTGGTTCTATATCAAGAAACGCGGTGCATTTGTGCATAAGTATAACAAAGTCGGAATATAGGCAGTTCTATTTAACTGTACCTACACCTTACTGTATAAGAGTTGAATGCAAACCTACTATAAAATGCATAATCACAGTAGGGTGAGTGCGCCGGTTCGCGTCCACTGCCCAGTTCGCGTCCATTTCGCGGAAATCTCTCGAAATTAAGTAAACTAACATACCAATAAGTCGAAAAGTAATTACCGCCAATAGCTCAATATATATGACATTTATGCACATTGACAAAAGTTCCGTGCGCTCAATCAATCCTGTGTAAAAAATAATTAATGACGGCTTTTCACCAAAAGAGCTCAGACGCTAGAAAAAAAATAGTGGGCAGCAGTGTGTTTGATAGTCAATATTTTGTTGATTTATGTGTATTTTGGATACATAGCTGTTTCTAGACGTGGATAATGATCCAAGGAATTATATTAATTATGAATTTGATTATGTTTTTTATAATTAACAGTTAAAATAGGGTGGACGCGAATTAGAACACCAAATTTATAAAACTTCCATTTTGCGTCCACACTGGACCATATCAAAAATTGGCAAAAAGATCGCATTTGTTGTATGGGAGCCCCCCTTAAAAACTTATTTAATTTGTTTATAGTAGGTATATGTTGTTATAGCAGCAAAAATACATATTTTTTGAATATTTTAACTCTCTACCTAACGAGCTTCTTGAAATAGAGCTACAAAGCTTAACCAGCTTCGTTAACAGTGATTTATTAATATATTAATAAACATTCTCATAAAAATATCATCCTTCAATTCCATATAAAAGCTGGTGGACGCGAATTGGTCCAGGTGTGGACGCGAATAGGAATTTTTGGACGCAAACTGGGCAAATCGCCTAATTCTGATGTTTATATTTTTAATAAAAAAAACACAAGGTATTTCGAACTGAATTAAATGTTACCCTAAAATAGACTATTCTACTGAACAAATGACATAAGATTTTTATTTAAATTGGTGCTGGAACATTTTTATTTTCTCCTTCAAAGTTGCCAACTGCGCTAAATGGACGCGAACTGGCGCACTCACCCTAACACCTTATAAGTGAGTACTTTTCAAAATCGAATTAGAAGTGTGTTGAAAAAGCAAACTTATTGTCTCTGACAAATTTTATTGTTTCATGATAGAGTCCATATGCAAAAAAAAAAGATCTATCTTTGTTGTTGTGTTTTACATAAGTTGAAGTTTGAAATTTGTGTGAAGTGGACATTTGAAGGCTGATGATGATGAGAGAAGTACCTATCCAGCCCTTATCTTTCTTTGGTACTCATAGCAAGCTTACTATCTTTATGAGTAAGCTTACTTTTTTAAGAAGAACATCGTTAGTTCTGATTTCGGCCACGTGCCAAAGCACCCTTGTAAGAATATGTGATTATGGATTTGAAAGGCGTTCAAAGTGTCTGAATTCGAGCGGTAACTGGTACTCCTATCTCATCCCTACTAACAGACTTTGATATACCTAATTTAGGACGTCTAATTACCTCCCTAAATACAAGTATTGTGTAGTTGGTGTTAGTAATAATTTATTACAAAAACAATAAACAGTCCTTGTTGACAAGGTAAGTAAATTACGAGCGAAGGTAAATAAAAGACAAAAGATGATGAAACACTCGTCTAATTTGTAGAAAAATTAAAGGCGAACTCACCATTGGTAACTCAAAAAGCATCAGAACTCGATACAAAAACGTATGTAAATTAATAATAGAAAACCACAACACAAACTTCACATGCATAAACAAACTGACTTCTGGGGTTGTCACACGAATGACAACTCTGCAAGAGAATGGCTACCCGACTAACTTGAAACGTCGATGTAAGAGTTGACATGTGGCGTTAGTAGTGTTAGAACTGTACCTAACGGTTGCATAAAGTGGACGTTGACTTTTGCATTCGGTTGGCTTACATTCGCCGCGCATGCGTGTTGTGGTGCGCGGTCGATATGCGCGCTTTGTTATGAATACCGTACAGTGTTTGGCAAAGAGGTCTAATAACTATTGGTTCTACAGTATAAACAGCGGGGGAAAAATTCGGTTTAATCAAAAAATGCACCAGATCACTCACACTTACCTGGTCTTTAAATGTTTATCTCGTACTAGCTGTGTTGGTTAATACCACAGTGTCATCTCCTAGAAAGCCCAGACAAGAGAATACCAAGAAAAAGGTCGGCCTATTATGTATAGTGACTTCCCCTAACCTGATGGAAATGAAAGAGAGGCCTAAATAGTTGCGGCAACGGCAAAGCATAATTCGTACCCTTGGTAATATAACGCCACATCTGCAAAAAGTCAACTTTACAGGAGAGAGGTTTAAAGTTTGCGGCAGTGTATTTTTGAGCATAACTTTGTAGCGTTTAATGGAAACTTCATACAATTTTGCATGTAAATGGAAGTGAATGAAACTAATTAAATGTGGTGTATTGCTTCTTATTTAATACATTATTTTTGAAAATAGTATGTCGGATGTGCACATGCGGCATTGTTTTACCAAGACCTAGCTAACGTATGTGCACATGTATCATTATTTTACGAAGTACCCCATGGTACATGTAACTATATGTCATTTTTCTACAGAAAAAAAGTCAACAGTATTAGGTCGTATGTCCATTAATCAGGAAATTTCTTAGTTAATTTACACATCTCAGGTCTAATAACTTTCAACACTAACATTATAACTTAATCCTGCCTAACAAAGCACGTCTGGGTTCATAATAACCTACGTTAATCTAAAAAAAAAGACGAAGGACTTGTAAGTTTGTATGTCTGGAACTTTATGGATAGTAGGTAATTGTAAATTTAAAAAATACAATATCTGAGAATATAACATTTTCTGTATTATAATCTTCCTAATTTATATACCTGCATGTGTAAAAACCAATAAATACAATTTTTTATCTTGCTCATACATTGAAATCTTCATTAAGTACAATATAATGCTATCACAGATGCAGATAACAGCCCTTGAAGCACAGCACTTTTGAACTAAATCACAATTTCATTATGTACTCTCTTTTCAATATAAAATTACATCCCAGCTTTGAAAACTCACCATCGACGTCAATTCTTAACATTTTTCAAGACGAAGTTAATGTACCCAAGCACACTCTGAGCATTTTAGTTGTGGAGATTTTTGTAATGGCTAACTTTGTGCTAAACATGATCAGCATATGAGTTTTAAAACACAACATCTCTGTCTCAAAAACGTATTGACTCTAATAAAATATAAAACGAAACTACGTTAGTAAAACATTACGAGGATATTTGCTTAGGCCCATCAACATTTAATTCCGCTACCAGATACACCTTCAGCAGCTACATCTGTTACGCCAATTCCTTCAAAAGGCAACGAAATTAACACTCCTATGCTTCCCTCGGGTGGTAAAAATGATCAAGACGTGGTCTGTTCATGCTGATAGGAATGATAGCGACCAACCCGACTATGAAAATAGCACTACCGACGTTACAAACGAAACAAGCCTGAGAGGAGAAATAGGGCCGTGAAAGGCATTGGAGTAACAAATGTAGCTGCTATATCTGGCGGAATTATGATGATGATGATCTCCACGACGACTCTGTCGACGGCGAACCTTGTAATTCAATAGAATTATATTGAAAATCGTAATATAGACTCTTGCAAGGTTCATCTGCGCTTAAATTTATTTCAAGTTTACAAACAGTTGCTATGATGAAAGCCCACTCTCTCCTCTCAAGTCATCAGGATTCGGTAGACCAGTTTCCTGATACGACCGGTGGTAACTTGGAGATGCAGTGACAGTGTAATTACATAGATCCTGACTAGCGCCCTACAGGTTTATCACATTACCCTGTTATATCGCATGCAGTATCGACATAGGTTGTTACGGGGATTGGCCTGGGATAATTATAATGAGATGTTAGTTGCCTGAGACTTGTCCGTTTATCAGCAGAGTCACCACTTGCAGGTAAGGTTAGCTTGGGGGATTGGATGTTAAAGACTCCCCCTCAGACTCCAAATTATTCTGGCGGCGTTTTACGTATATTTTATTGTAATTAATTTAATCAAAGGCAATTTTATTAAAGGCAGCACATTTGTGACAAAGTGGTTTCGTGTGAAAACTCTTATGCTGATCATTTTAGTACAAAATTCGTCATTACAGCTTCCAGATGTTTGATGAAAGTGGCGAACAAATTGAGAGGCCTATGTCCAGCAGTAGACTGCGAAAGGCTGATGATGATGATGGTCTCGACTAGGGGTACGCGGTATATTCTTCAAATTGACTTTATCAAAGATTTCCTCATGAGGCCACATGCCCCTAACCTCCAGAGCTGTTTTCGAAACTGAAAATGGCATATTAAATAGCCTTCGTTACGTACACAATATATTTTTTTTACTCAAAATTCGCACTGTGTAAAAAGGAAAAGTTACACAAATTAGGTTCAAAATTTGTTAATAAAATTGCTTAGGTATGCTATAAAATAAATAACTAAAGATCTGTAATATTTGTCCAATAAACATGTCTTTTTTAGGCAGTTAAAGTTTTTTATAACGACGCATCTTAGACTATGACCTAATATAACGCTTCAAGTGCACATGCGATTCCAAAAGATGCATGATATAACGCAACATCTTCACAAGCGGCTATGAAGAGTTCAGACAACAATAACGCAAGTAAACATGAGACCAACCCTAAAAAACATGCGAATTAATTATAATTTATAGCATATCATATGCTTAATTAGTTTTTATAAACATTTTCATTGAAATACCAAAAGTCAATAAAAAATATCGCATATGGTCATGCAACAGGTTATTTTATGGCAGTAAGTGCACATACAATTATTTTATACAAACATGTCCTAATAATGTTTAAAATTACTCAGCTTTGGGGTTTTTATTTCCCGCACCTATATTTGTCAATTTTAATCCAATATACAACATACACTCATTATCCGGTAACACTGACGCGACTAACATTACGGCGCCGCGTGCGCAGCCCCGCGCCCGGACCAGCGTCGTACAACAACGAAGCATGTGCATTTGTAACATTATTTTACGATCACGAATGACTTACGTCATTTTCCGACTAAATTATTTCCAAAACTAAAAAAGATAAAAATAAAATTCTTTTCGTATAATATAAAACGCATCTTTTTAAGACTATTTACGTAATAAAAGTACTTTTGACGTATGGGTACATGTTGCATTATATTACCATGGGTGCGAATTATAGGTACCTAAGATACCTGTACCGACTGATCCCCAAGCGACCGAAGTCACTTGACGGGTGTTTCGCCATCCAGACAGTTAACCGGATGAAGCAAGGTGAAATCTCAAGATATCCTAAGATATTTTAAGAGAAGTAGGGCATAGTGAATCTTCGCTCGAATTGAGCCGCCCGTCCGGGCGGTTTCCGGAGCTTGTGGGGGTTAGGCTTGGACCGACATGCAATTAGCAGGTAACTGACCAGTTTTTTGCGCGTTGTCACAGCGACTTGGGCTGGTCTTTCGCTTTTCATCAGGCGTCGGGAAGCCATTAAGTCGAGAAACTAAAAAAAATATCCCTCAGCCGAAACTTACGACACTTCGGGGAAGAAATGTGGCGGTGATTTGAATTATTTTCCGTCAGCGCTCGGATGAATTATTTAGGTACTTTGCGGTTCATGCTAACTTAGCATACATTGCACATAGTCGCAATGGATTATTATCTTATCAGTTATCTCCGAGATTATAATTCGCGAATTTCGTGAGGTTATTGGGAATTGCAATTGCGAATTTTGCTATAAACCTTGATAACCAATCTGATAATAATATTGCTGTCTAATAATTCCAACTAAATTCTAGTAATTTATTTATTTCTACAAATATAATTTTGGATATTGATTATTGATACAGACCAATGGTGATTTTTATTTGTGTAGTCCCAGTCCCGTCGGGTCTATTAGGAACGAATTATTTAAAAATAAAAACAAAATGTCAAATTATAACGTCAAAAGTGAACATTTTTGACAGATGGGTGTTAGCTCAAACCATGGAAGTAATTAGTACATATTACTTCCATGGCTCAAACTCACACCCGCCCATCAATCAATGAGATAAATAATATTGAATTAACGAGTTTCAAAATGGAATGTCCGATAGATGGCGTTATGTAGTCTGTGATTCAGCTATCATGTGATTGGTCAGTTGCTATGAACGTCAATGCCATGTTAAAATGAACCAATCACGTAACAGTTGGACCTGGTGCATTTATTGTTTTCGAAAAACCTCATTTGAAAATTAGCTCATCTAAATTGGATTATGATGTACGATGTTTAATAAACAGTCGATCAAACTATCCTTGAATATCCTTACAACGTTTATATTCCCATACGTGCGATAGATAAATAATTGTCGGAAAAACAATATTTGTTCATAATATCGTACAGTGTTGATAATGCATCCTATTAATAAAATGATGATTAATTGTTAAATAGCCGATTTCCTGTTACCAGTCGTAATTGTTATAATTGTTGCTAATGATAAAGTAGCATATTAATATTGTTATACGAGTAAAAGAAGCCAACCAATGAGAAAACAGAATGAAAAATATGCGTACCACGGATCAAAATTTCATTTGAAATGAACACGCGTGTTGTTTTAAGTTATCGGTGAATCGGAATTCAAGTTTAAGTAGATACCTAACAGAATTATGTTTGTTTGTAGAACCTTCTTACTGCTCCAGCTTAGCAATGGTTGACTAGTAGATAATGCCTACCCTGCATTTTGTCCGCCTTTTGTACTGTTTTTATCCCTACTAAGTAATATTATTAATGCGAAAGTAACTCTGTCTGTCGGTTACGCTTTCCCACTTAATTTTTTTATGAAATTTGGCACAGACAATCTTTAGACCCTGAGAAAGGACATAGGCTATCTTTTATTGCGAAAAAAGGAATGAAAAAACACTTCTGTAACACCTACATGAACGCGGGCGAGGCCGCGGGCACAGCTAGTATATAATAAAAGATCATTTATTTCCTTCACAAAAACTACACTGATAATTTACAATATTCAACTTAATTAAGATAAATTATAATAAGACATTTCATTTAAAATGTAGCTATTGTGAGAGAGCAGAACCTGTACTGGGATACCCCGTGTTACAGAGTTCCGGCCCCCCACCTATTGAACCTTGAATCTGCTGATTTCAGCTTTAAATTAATAGTTATATGTACAAAAAAAAAGATAATTAATAAACAAAAGTGTGTGTATTTGTGTGTGTGTGTGTGTGTGTGTGTATAAGTGTGTGTGTGTCCGTGCGTATGTGCACCAAATGTCCAATTATTGTATTGTCTTTAAAATATTTTCTATTTCGTCGTACGATTTTGTTAGCAAGTATTTACTTACCATTTTTTTTACACTTAAATCTAGTCATTGGGTAAATTTCAAGGATTCGGTTAAGTTTATTATAGAGGTATTGGCCGAGAAAGATATGGTGATGTTTAGCAAAAGGGGTGTACTTTGGACGGTTTTTGAAAATTAGTCCCTTTCGTCTGTTGTTGTTATTAGATATGGGATTGTAAACTGTTTGAGAGTGAGTGTATAATATTGTATTTAAAATAAATAACTGCCTCACACTAAGCACCTCAGCCTCCAAATAGAGTTGCGTTGTAGGCTCTTTGTGCCCTCTCAATGCTTATCATATTAGTTTTATAGGTTCCACCCCAAGACGTAATGCAGTATGTAATTATCGATTGGCATAGGGCAAGATAGGTAGTTTTTATTAGTTTAGGATTTGCTGCAACTCTCAACCGCTTAAAAATGTAGATTAATTTTCTGATCCGTTTGGTAAGTATTTCAGTATGTTGTTTCCAAGACAATGTAGAATCTAGGTAGACACCAAGATATTTTATTAATGTGTGTTATACAGTATGTGTGCATAATAAAGATTAAATAAATATTTCGGAGATTCCCCTTCGGTGAATTCATGTCAATACTCGTATTCACCGTAGAATTCAAGATCCATTTAAGACTTAAAATATGAAAAGAGTAAGTCATAGGTACTCACAAATAGAATACTTTGTATTCATTACACATCAAAAGAATAGGGATGTTTTGGGGGTCAAAATGATTACATTATATTTAGACGATATATAAAAAATAGAAAAGGCATCAAAAGTTAGGAGTGGGAGTCTTTGACGTCACTCGCTCCCGTAAAAATGCCTCACCGACTGACGTCACGCGTAATTTCAACGGGCTATAACATTGTAATTTTTAGTTTAATTTACAAATAAAAAATACATGTCTTTTATTTTTGAATAAGCTAAAAGAGGGACTAATTAAATTTTTTGAGCTATAATTTTATGGACTTAGAACAGTTGTTGTCCATTTTAGGCGGTCTTATCGTTAAGAGCGGTCTGTTCTAGACACCCTTTGGGTAGAGAAAAGTAAGATAGAGAGGGTAGTTCAAACTAACGGCGGTAAGATCCTTTGCAAAAATTAGATAGAAATGGAGCTTATTAAGCGCAGGTAATTACGCTAAATAACACACATCAACCAGATAAAAATGATCACCCATCTCAAGCCCGCCTCTATGAGAACCCCTTCACTTAGTCGCTAACGAACCGTCAAGCAACACCTCCCAGTGCTCTAATGAATTTTCCTCGTTTCATATGTCAGTCACAATAATGGGGCAATTACTATCCCCGATAACAAGAGTTGCACACCATTATAGTGTTCAAGGAACAAGAACATATTTTGGTTGCGCAAACGCATAGAGTAATGATCTATCCGAATACAGTGGTTACCTGCTGACCGCCTCTCTTATTACATACAATAGGTACACATGATCTTAACTAATGTTATAAAGCTGAAGAGTTTGTTTGTTTGTTTGAACGCGCTAATCTCAGGAACTACACTGGTCCGAAATTCCGAATTGAAAAATTCTTTTTGTGTTGAATAGACCATTTATCGAGGAAGGCTTTAGGCTATATAACATCACGCTGCAACTATTAGGAGCGAAGAAATAATGGAAAATGTAAAAAAAACGAGGAAAAAATAACTATTCCACGCGGACGAATTCGCGAGCACAGCTAGTACTAAAAAACATGAAAGCGAAAACTAACCGACTTAATGACTATTCGATTGATAGAAAAATTGTCTCAATATGATCCAAACATGAGTGAAATAATCATGTGGTGTGACTAGAATGGTTAAGATTAGGAATTAACACATCAGAGGAAGTCTGAAAGTAGCGCCAGTGGCAGAAAAGTAAGGAGTAGAAGATTAGCACGGTGTAGGCACATTATGAGGAGGGATGTAAGGCATGTATCGAGAGGAGTATTGAGTATGAACGTGGAAGGATATAGAGGGAGAGGAAGACCGAAAAAGGAATGGACGGACTGGGTGAGAAATTATATTTTTTGTTTGGTTGGACTTACACGGACACACACACTTCGTGCATACCTACATGTAAGTATTTTCGAAGCATTGTTACCTTAATTTTAACAGTTTATTTTTGTAATGTCGATAAATCACATAAGAAATATTTACATTCTTTATTTACCTTACAGATCTCGGCCACCACGAGACAGGCCTCCTTCCATCATTCCGAGGCGGTGATGAGTCCCACAAACCCCCTTCCGCCCCCCCCCTTATGTTGATTAATTTTTTATTTTATTTATATCTAAGTAAATATTGTGTTGTAATAAGTAATAGACAGGTTTGTAATAACACAGCAGTAGAAATGCGAGCGCTTAGAAGATAGAGAGGATGGATGAAAGTAGATTAACTAAGAAAATATATAGCGAGAGCGTGAATGGATCTGTTGGAAGGGGAAGACCTAGAAGGACATTCCATGACCAAATAGAAAGTGGCCTAAAAAGGTAACATACTAAGTACTCTAAACCGACGAGCATGTATGAAGAGATTGATGGATGTGGACGAAGCAAAAGCTGTATGCCAGGATCGTCGCAAATGGTAGGACGTGGTCTCTGCGAACCCCTCTGGGAGAAAGGCGTGACGGTATGTATGTATGTATGTATGTAATAACACAAAGACATTCCATTCCAATGCTCGTGGTGGTATAAATAGCGAATGATGATAATACTTGTTAACCAATATGGTCAATTAAATTTTAATTAATAATTTTATGTACGTCACAACAACAAATAAAGCATTATTGTGGTTTTAGCTGTGGTTACACACAGTTATTGCTTTGTCTTTCGCAATTCTTCCTGCCTCCTGAACCAATGGTCGTGTGTTAGATTCCCACCCGAGAGTGACCCGAGACAATAATTCTATGATGAACATTTATTCCGGCAGAGAACCAAAGTCACCGACATAGCTCAACGGATTAGTAAGCTGAAGTGGCAGTGGGCTGGCCATATTAGCCGCAGAACCGATAACCGTTGGGGTAAACGAGTTCTGGAGTGGAGACCGCGTCTCGGCAAACGTAATGTAGGACGCCCACAGGCCATGTGGAGTGACGATTTGCGCAGGACGGCTGGCAAGTGCTGGATGCGAGAGGCCCAAAATCGATCAAGGTGGCGAACATTAGGAGAGGCCTATGTCCAGCAGTGGACTGACACGGGCTGATGATGATGAACATACAGACAGACAGACAGGCAGACAGACAAAAATTTTACTGATTGCACTTTTGGCATCAGTATCGATCACTAATCACCCCCTGATAGTTATTTTGAAAATATATTTCATGTAGGTACAGAATTGCCTTCTTTATAGATTTCTTATAAGTATAGATAAATATCTTATCAACAAAGAAATGCCTATAAAACAAATGCTATTTTCTTACTATTGTATTTCATGACGTAACTCCGCCATTTCTTTTATATCAGAACACAATCGATAGATAACGTCGACAATGGTTTGCGAAATGAAAGGAAATTTTGCAATAAATCGTGTAGGTAATATAACTTTGGTCGTAAACTGTTTAAAGAATGCATTTATAAAATGAAACCTATGTTCAATTAAAGCAAAGTACGAGAAATAAGAGAACAGACGGAATGCAGCTATTAACCTTCATTCTCAGACAATTAATAAAAGCATTCATAAATAATACCTATATGTAACTTTCCATTTCACATAATATTACACATTTCAAACGTTTACGTACGTTGAACAAAGAGGTGCAATGCAAGTAAAACAATTAAAAAGAATATAAACTCACTGTGTGACTGGCAGCCAAGGAACGCGCGATGCACGCGGCTAAAAAAGAAAAGACGACGTCCACTTTCCCGTTTGCGCGCGAAAGTTTGACGCGCTGTCAAATGTCGCGCAATTCTGACAGTTTTGTTTTTAAATCATTAGCGGCGAGCACGCGTGCAGGCGATCAGTACCAAACTGATGCGGGTTAGCCGATGCACAGCTGACTCTTTATCTATAACGGGTTCGTCTCTATAGTCAAATGCATAAGGTCGCATTTTGACCGACCGGCATCACACGCTGATTCATTGACGATGTTTATTAACGCAAGTCGATGCATGTTTATTTGTATTTTTTCGCGTTGATTTGATGAAAACCATTGTTCCTCACAACTCAATTTAATCATAACATAAACATTATGTGATTTAATGAGGTCGTTCTACTTTGCCGAAGGTACTTATGTAGGTACTTATGATGACGTTGTCAGACGTGACAATGACCATTTCCTTGTGGTGACGGTAAATAATAAAAAAACACTGCCCCATTTCTTCCCGCGGTTATCGTAAGACTCGACTAAGGGAGATCTTGAGACTAGGTACGCTTGTTAGCCAAGGGTAGAGTTTACCCGCCTGGCTGCCGTGAAAAGACTGGTCGCGTTTCAGGATTAGTCGGATTTTTTTACAGTGCCTGTGGCAACGAACACGTAATTGAGTTGGTTACTTGTCCATTGACGTAGCGACTTGGATTTCTCTTTAAGTTTTCATCAGGTGACGAGAGGCTACTATGCTGAGCTACTTAAAGTTAGAGCCTTTCAAAGCATTTGGCCAATTATAATAACTTATAACTAAATTATAAGAGAGGTAGGGCATAGCGAATCTTACTAACTAACCCTATAGAATACCGCAGCCAAATGACCTCCGGGTCATGTTTCTGTCGGTGAGTTGGATCTCCTCGGAGCTCGTGGGGTGAGTGCTGCATCGGCAGACGGGGATTAGGGTTGGGCCGGGCATGGGCGGTGGCAACTGACCAGTTACTTGCCCGTTGTCACAACGACTTGGGCTTTCCTTTTCCATCAGACGTGCCATTACGTCGTGCTACTATAAAAAAAATACAATTATTGTGCATAGTATGTAATTTTTTTTGCATTTATCAATTATTGCAATTGCAATTATTGCATTTATCCTATGCTTATACAGATAAGACGCCTAAACTGTACAACGAATGTCCATTAAGTACTTATGGTCTAAGATCCCTCCATTCAACGACCTTCACCGAGACGTTTATTGGATTAAACTTATTTTAATTGTAATTAAATATGTCAATAAATATAATGCATATGAGTTGACGATCAAATTTTGGTCCAGGGTATGATTTGCTGGGTGGCGGAGGAACGGGATGGGGAAATGTGGCGCGAATCACAGGAGGCCAATTCTCAGCAGGGAAAGGATCAGGGCTGTTGATTAATTGATTGATTGAATTAATCAAACCGGTGCAAAATGCAAGATCGATTTACCTATTTATACCTGACTACCAAAGAGTTGTGACCGGAAAATAATAGGCAGCATAACGTTTGCATATTCTATGGGCTTCATACTTTCGATTAGAAGTTATCTAATAATCAAACCGGTGAAACGTTTAAACCACGCTTACCCCATTCATCAAATCATACTCAGGACCAAAATTTGATCGGCAACCAATAATATTGGTTACCAACATATTATGCATAGCTGTGCTCGCGACTTCGTCCGCGTGGAATAGTTATTTTTTCCCCGTTTTTTTTTTACATTTTCCATTATTTCTTCGCTCCTAATAGTTGCAGCGTGATGTTATATAGCCTAAAGCCTTCCTCGATAAATGGTCTATTCAACACAAAAAGAATTTTTCAATTCGGACCAGTAGTTCCTGAGATTAGCGCGTTCAAACAAACAAACAAACAAACAAACTCTTCAGCTTTATAATATTATATATAAATATATAATATATAATATATAAATATATATATATAGCTGTGCTCGCGACTTCGTCCGCGTGGAATAGTTATTTTTTTCCCGTTTTTTTTTACATTTTCCATTATTTCTTCGCTCCTAATTGTTGCAGCGTGATGTTATATAGCCTAAAGCCTTCCTCGATAAATGATCTATTTAACACAAAAAGAATTTTTCAATTCGGACCAGTAGTTCCTGAGATTAGCGCGTTCAAACAAACAAACTCTTCAGCTTTATAATATTAGTTAAGATTATGTTAATTGACATATTTAATTTCATTTATAAAATAAGTTTTATCCAATAAACATCTCGGTGAAGTCGTTGTATGGCGGGATCCTCTACTTTTAGTTTTAAGTCAGTTTTATGTAGGTATGGTGTGCAATAAAGCTTAGATATCATACATATCCATACATTCACACCTACCAACGGTTGGAGTCCCAAGCCATACGATACCTTGGGTAGAATTACTAGCCCGACCACAAGTAAGCTAATATCCTAGGTAAGGCTACCGACCTAGACCAGTACACGAACAAAAAACTCGTCGTGGTGGTTGGCTCGAGTTTGCAGGGCGAAATGTTCCGGTGTCAGCTCCCGGACACAAAATAATCATCATTCACATTTCATTTCTTCATTCTTCTTGACTGGCTCGGTGGCTCAATTGGTGGTGACCCCTGCCTTCTGTACAAAGGTTCGTGCGTGGGTTCGATTCCCACCCGGGACAAACATTTGTGTGATGAACACTTGTGTTTGTGTCGTGTCTGGGTGTTTATATTTGTATTTAAGTATTTATTTGTGGTACCTTCGTTGTTCTGATACCCATAACACAAGTGCTGAAGCTACTTAGTTTGGGATCGGAGCAATGTATGTGATGTTATCTGACATTTATTATTTATTTATATTTATTTTGGCAGCCTCTGTGGTGTGATGATTAGATTGACTGGTGATTGCCTTTTGAACCCAGGGTCGTGGGTTCGATTCCCACCAGGGACAAACATTCGTCTGATGAACCGGTTCGTCGTATTTGGTCCCCTTATGCAAGTTACTTTTGTGTTTGTTTTGTGTCTGGGTGTTTGTATCTAACCACTGAACCCTGCATGTGTCACCGTAAAATTCTAAATACGTTCGAATAAAATCTATCTCTCGAGATCACAGTAGAGCGTCGATTATCCGAACGTCGATTAACCAAACGACCGCTTATCCGACCTACTAGCCCGCCTGAAGCGCACTACCTATAAACTTAGACATAGATACTCAATGGTTATAGTTTAACTATTATTTTTCGGTAGATTGTAATTGTAACCGATGGAAATGAAATTGTCGAGTTCCAATCTGTCGCGCGTAAAATTTTTATCAACAGTTCCACTTTGATCGATCATAATAATCTACTATACTATACCGATAGAGTCTGCGTCTGAGACATTTAAAAAGTGCGTCTAGGTCTGCCGACGGAATGATCGAAGATGTGCGTCGTGCGTGTGCGTTGAATCTGTGGAATATCCACTACCGATAAACTTACATATTACGAGTATCTACTCGTACTATGTAAGGGTATCGGTAAGGTTTATTTTAAAAAAAAGTATCTACTTTTTTTTTGAAATAAATACTATACATGGAAAACATAATATGTTTGTACTGTGCGGGGATCGAACCCACGACCGACCCTTGGTTCAGAAGGCGGACGTCAGTACCAAATGAGCCATCGAGCCAGTCAGATTGAATAGGTATCTGTCTATAACTTAGATTTGAGCTAACTACCTCAGTCCAGGCGATAGTCACGGTGTGTAGGCGACAACAATGCACCGACATTGTCCTTGACTCCTGCAGATAAGTCACGTACCTATCGATTTTACTTTGCACCATGGAATTTATATCTACTTATAGGCCATAATTATAGCTACACACATCCCATGTATAATACAAGTATATATATTTATTTTCAAAAAAAAAAAGAATCTACATAAACATAAGTTTATCACGTGTCTAGTACCCATAGTGCAAGCTTCGGCTTAGTTTACTTTAGTTTTAGTTAAGACTGACTCGGTTGCTCAATTGATAGTGCCTCCTGCCTACTGAGCCAAGGGTCGTGGGTTCGATTCCCGCACAGTGCAAACATTTGTGTTCATAAACATGTCTGTTTGTATTGGTCTGGGTGTTTTCTATGTATAACTAGCAAACCCTGCGAACTCCGTTTCGCCATCAGATGGCTTCTTTTTTCCTGAATTTTCTTTGCTATAAACCTCACGGAGCCCGAGACCTTTCCAACGAATGCAAAACCGTGGAAGTCGGTTCGTGCGTTCTGGAGTTATAGCGTCAGGGAGGAAAACCCGACTTATTTTTATATAGTAGATAATGTATTTATTTACAAAAAAAAAGTATTTAAGTAGTTTATCAGTTGTCTAGCACCTATAGTGCAAGCTTCGGCTTAGTTTGGCGCTAGATGGCTATGTGTGGCCCAGCGTGGCATGTCTTGAGTTATTTATTTAATAGATTGGGGCTAGATGGCGATGTGTGACCCAGCGTGGCATGTCGTGGATATTTTTTTATTATTTACATTATCTATGTGGTCAAGAATGCATAAACGTTATTATAACTAATGGAATTTAATAGCTCTACGAGTGACCACCGAGTGATAAGAGGTCATTGTGACCTAGAACGTGAGGGTCAAAGTTCGCTTATCAGTTACTTTCTTTTCCACTGGTCAGTTACCTATTGTCCTGGATGGCGTCACTCCGAGTTGAGTACGTCTACTTTGCCCCACCAAGGCGCCTCACCAGTGGGGCAAAGTAGATCGCTTAAAAACTGTGCGTGTAATCTGCCCCACTGCTACGTTTTGGTGGGGCACCTTACACAGATTTTATTCATGTGTATTCTGCCCCACTAGGGCCAACACCTTCGATTATAGGTGGGTTTTTTTAACTTAATACTCGTATTGTAATATTCGTAGAGAGGTAGGGCATAGCGAACCTTCGCTTGAATTGAGCCGCCCGTCCGGGGAAGGACCTTCACCCTATAGAATACCGCAGTCAAATGACCCCTGGGTCGTGTTTCTGCCGGTGAGAAGGGTTTCCGGAGCTCGTGGGGGGTTAGGGTTGGGCCGGCATGGCGGCGGCAACTAACAGGTAACTGACCTTGGACTTAGCTTCTCGCTCCGATGACGCTGCTGCCCGTCATTGGCCTGTGGTATTTAGCTACGCCTTCAATTGTGATGGTTATACCGCCATCAGTCGGTTGCCTGGGCCTCGTTTGTTATTCGGCAGGATGCACCACGGGCAGGTGAGGTTGGCTTGGAGCGAAAAGATGATAGGCCGCTCCCTTACATCCCTTTGTGCATCCCTTATGCTCATTTAGAATTAGTTTAACCATTGCAAGTTGCAAGTCTTTTTATCTTCATCAAGTTTATCATTTATCAATCTCGGCGTCAAACCCGAACAACACTGAACGGATGATATACTTACTCGTATTTTTGGAAATATGTAGACGTACCTTCTTATAGCAGACTGAGGGACTGAAGTCTTCTTGTTTCTGTAACTCAGTCGAAACTTTAAGCTACGTACATATTTGTAACTAGCTGTGCCGGCGACGTCGGGTTTCAAAAATAACGGACTTCCATAAAATACCTATCTATATCTATACCTAGTGCCTAAGTTAGACCTCTAGCAATACATTGGTGAAAACCGCATTCAATTCCACGCAGTAGTTCTTGCGTGATGCGCGATCAAACATGCAGATAAAAATTTCTCCCGTTTTCCCAACACTTCCCGTCACTGCTCTGCTCCTATTGATTGTAGCGTGATGAAAAGTTTATATATTATAAAGATAAAAGTGTATAAAAGAAAAAAAAATTACTTACTGATTGCATTTTCGGCATCAGTATCGATCACTAATCACCCCCTGATAGTTATTTTGAAAAAATATTAAATGTACAGGATTGACTTCTCTACAGATTATTATAAGTATAGAAGATATAACGTTTTTACGTTAAGTCCCGTTGTTCTTAGTTTTAAAGTAATTTCACAGCATCAGTATCACTTTGTGAGGTCCACTGGACCCCCGTCGCGTTCCCTGGGGAGTCCGGGAAGACTGTTCCGGTCTACAGCTTGCCTGCACTTCGAATCTATTCGTCAAACCAATCGGACTCTATACCACGATTATGGGGACAAATACGAAGATTTGGTCAATATGGCCACCTATTTACGTAATTGGGTCCCGTAGGTCCATATTGTTTTTTTTTATGCACCCAGTCAATTTAACCAACCACTGGTCTCAAGGTTTACCTTTGTTTATGAGTTCCAGACAACCCGAGAGAATTTAAAAAGTGTAATTCCTAAATCGACCGGACCGAGAACCGAACCGTCGATCGCTGCGCTGTTCGCGAGAACCTTAAAATTCATAATAACCATTTTTATCTTTTACTTTTTTTGGGAAATAATATCTTTCAATAGTTTATTAATCCTTATCCAATTATGTACCTTAAATGTATTGTGGGCAATATGTTAGTGATTTCACATCACCGATGCACACACGGGCAATGCCGCGGGCGATGGCTAGTGGATTATAAAGACAGGTTTTACAACAAATTGTACTACGGTACTCTACAAAGTCGCAGGCACAGCACTAGTAAGTTCCCGTGTCTTTACTTATTGAACGGCAAAGACACTGGACGGGACAACGTGACGAATTTGTCACGTCACTACTTTTGTCACGGGAGACAAACACTCCTTTCCCATACAGAATCAAATTAGTCCCTTGCCCACTTTCTCATCAATTGTATTTGAATTAAATGGGAATTTGTTAGACTAAAGATATCGTGGCGAACAATTGAAGAGTTATGCCCCAGCAGGGGACGGTGATAGGCCGATGATGATGATGAACTGTCATATAATTTTAATGACGCATATTATATACCTAGAAATATAATTGAACTGGCAGTGGTCTGGCCATATCAGCCGTTCACATGATAACCGCTGGGGTAAACGAGTTCTGGCATTTAAGAAGATGATAGGCCGCTCGCCTATCATCTTTCCGCTCCAAGCCGACCTCACCGTCCCGTGGTGCATCCTGATAAATCTGCCTTATTTTTCTGCACCACTAACTAAAACCACCATTATAAATTGATTGTGTATATTTGTACACATTTATAGTACTAAAGTACTTTGCAACAGTTCATTAGGACAGCACAAACGTCGCTCTACCAACCAGTTGGCTCATCAAAGAGGGCCATTGTAAGAACCTCATGAGAGGGCGGAGTGACGCGCGGGAGCATTCCTCGGACGCTCTCACGCCGTCTATGATTGTGCGTATGAGTCCTTGCCGCCGAGATCTAACGAAAAGGACAGGGTTGGCAAAAGTTTGAAGTGTCAAAATTAAAATTACTTTCGTTTTTATCGATCATACAATCTCTTAACCAATGGTTTGAAGTGTCAAAATTAAAATTACTTTCGTTTTTATCGATCATACAATTTCATAACCAACATAAGGCGTGCCCCGTTTTACATCGGACGAGCGGGGACAAGGCAAGTAGACATCGATTACCTACGTTCACGGTTTGAACGGCTAGGCTATGGAGAAAAACATTGGGTATCTATCTGGGCAATTATAAAAACGTTTTCCGAACCACTAAATGCTTACACACTTCTATTTATTTCACGGTAGAGAGTAGGTCAGAGGCACATTCAATTCTTGGCGGACTAAACTTAGGTAGCTTTTCTGTATTATATTAATTAATTCTTCGCATTATGACTGAAACTGAACTTACCATGTCTAATCATCATCATCATCATCAGCCTATTGCAGTCCACTGCTGGACATAGGCCTCTCCAGTTGTTCGCCACTTAGGGCAAACATCTGGAGGATATACCCATAATCGCCACGCTGGGGAGGCGGGTTGGCGATCGCAGGGCGTAGCTTCTCGCACCGATGACGCTGCTGCCCGTCATCGGTCTGTGGTATTTAGCTAAGCCTTTAATTAATTGTGATGGTTATACCGCCACCAGTCGGTTGCCAGCGCCTCGTTTGCTATTCGGCAGGATGCACCACGGGCAGGTGAGGTTGGCTTGGAGCGAAAAGATGATAGGCCGCTCCCTTACATCCCCATGTCTAATAGACATGTTAAATTCAGTGATCTTTACGAAAACTCATCCTTGTAGTGGCAGCCCTACAACCATCCCTCAGGGCATTGCCCTTCAAACGCTCTATTACATTTTTTTAGGGTCCAGCTGTTGTATATCTGATCCTGTCCTGAGAAAGAGGAAATAGATTCTTTTTGTTCTGACTTATGATTAGTTACAAACCAGTGCAGAGCGTGGAATACATTACAGCCGTTTTCTATATGGAATCAAAGGCAAAATACCTTTGATTTATAAGTATCGGAGTTTTAAAATGGATTTTAGAAAATAAACTTTAGAATTAGAAAAGTTCGATCCTCCTAGTACCTAAGTTCACTTCCATAACTAAACTTCAACAAAACAGTTCTGTAAGAATAATAGAAAGTATTTTATTATGCGTTAAGTTTACAAACTAAACTTCAATTAATTAACATCCATTATATATTATATTCTATGTTTACCTTCCCCCTGCATCTTCCCCACTATTTTTAAAGCCAGTTTGAAAAAATATACCGCCTAAATTGTGGTACGCCTTTTCTTGCAAATATTTTGCACAAAAAATATATGTATGTATTTTATCTATCGATATTTAGAGTACTTGTGTGTGTGTGTTTTTAAACGGAAGAGCCTACTCCGAAGTTTTATGGTAGGTAATTTTAACACTTTATAACGGTAAATTTTTGTTCGGCTCTTTGTGCGCTACGAGAATGATGGATATTCGAGTCTTAGATTATTTATTTACTTACCTATTGTATTCCGACCACATGTGTCGAAATCAGATCACGCTTGACTAAAGCTAATGTCATTGCGTGATAGGCTAGACGCGGCCGGTGGTCCTACGATTACGTTCGGTGTCACAAAATTGGACACATCGGCCGCCTCAAACATTTTAATGGACGCCTTAAGTACTTGAATAGGTACTCGAAGGGACCCATTAAGGTCAATAGACACACGTATGACGCTGTTAAATAGACGTCCAAGATTCATTTGTAACTGCGCGGTTTAATTCAACGTGACAATATGGCAATTATTGTTGCTAGTATTCTTCAACATGAAGGTTCAAATTTCCAGAGCTCGTGGGGGGTTAGGGTTGGGCCGGGGCATGGTGTTGGCAACTGACAGTTAACTGACTAGTTACTTTGCCCGTTATCACGGCGACTTGGGCTTCTCTTTCGCATTCCATCAGGCGTAGAGTTATGTGGAGTTACTATAAAAAAAATCAGCATTGCTGTTCACGATTGACAGAGCAGCATATCTCCTACGGACCCTTGACACCGCTTCATGTCGCTTGACGGAGGGGCCAAGGTTTTCTGTTGGTACCAAATCTCTGCCTCCACACCATCTTAAGACAGTGACAGAGGCGTGAGTCACACATACCCCGTAGTTTGGGGAAAACCTAAAAAGGCATCCAAAAGCATTTTATCCGGCATAAAAAGGGCTGCTCACTATTAGTCTTGAAAGGGAAATCGATTTCGAAAACATGACGCACGCATTCAAATTTGACATTAGTTTTCGATAGTTTGACAGTTCGCGTAAGAAGCTTCGCAAAAACCCCGAGATTGGAGGAAAACTTAACAATAGGGAACTTGAACTAACGATACTAGTAGCTTCTGAGAGAAATCGTTGCAAACGCATTATGAATAGTCGGACAGTTGAACTTACAATGTAGGCAGCTTGACAGTAAAACAAATATTAGTGTTCTTGGTAAAGTACGCTCTTGTGTGTGTCAACGCTAAGAGGGTTTCTTAGAAGAAAGTACCATTAGATATCAACATGCGTCTTCAGGGTTCCAACTCTTGCGTGATTGGATAGTTTTAACATATCTTTGATGTTTGAACTGATGTTTGACAGGACTTGACCAATTCCACATTGTCATAGGTATACGCCAAATGAAAAGCGATAATGCAATCCAAGTCGCTGCGGTAACGGTCAAGTAACCAGATCAATCACTTGTCAGTTGCCACTGCCATACAGGCCTGTAAGACAGGTCAGGCTGTACACTGACTTGTCCCAAAATGCGGCCAAAGTCACTTCATGGGTGTTTCGCCAACCATTCTACCTTCTTTAGTCACGTATGCCGCCGGGGAGAGATGGCTATTGAGTGACATGTGGTCCAGGGAAAGGTCCACGAGGGAAATCCACTATGCGATGGACTGACCAGATAAAGGCAACAGTGAAGGACTCATTGTTGCTACTCGAATGCAAGAGGAAGGCAGCTGTGAGAGAAGAATGGCGGCGCGTTGTGAAGCCGACCTCCAACTCCTGAACTGACGAATACGACTACTCTGTCAAGAGTGACATCGAAGAGGAAGAAGAAGAGTTATTTTCTATCAGCGCACGGAAAAAAAATGTACGTAAAGTCTGATGTTAAAAGCTCGTTGCCGACAATCTTACTCCATCTGAAAGTAAACCCACAGAGACTTTACACTCGCTTTAATTGTCGGACCAATTATCGCTTCCAACCGCCCGAGCTCCAATTACCCACTTGATCTAATTAACAAACTGAATGGCAGGTGGGGCAGGCCTGCGGTAGGCCTGTTATTAAGGCCTAATTGCGACCATAGGCATAACCCTTAGGGACGGAGATTGATGCATATTTTAACGGGAGACGTGTGATGCAATCTGTGGCATGTGAGGGTAATGCAATGTTGAGAAAGTTTGTAAGAGTTGTTTTCTTTTCGTTGTGGGCTTTTCTAACGTTAGGAATGCGTTTACACATGGCCCCTGGTTATATGGGACTCATTTCTAATAGAGAATACCCACTACTTACTTAAGTAAGGACTAAATACAACCCCATCAGTTCAGCGGCAGGGGGCTTTACGGCTCGTGGCACTTTTCCGACATGTCACTCTGTAGTCTTTTCGTTTTGTGCATTACTTTTTGTTTTTTATCTTAATTTTCTATGTATTTTTTTCTAATTTTTGTATGTCTTTTGTCTACTTATTTTTTGCAATATGTGTTTAGTCAATGTGTTGTTGTAATGTCCATTGCAATAAAGTTTTCTTATTTCTTATATTCACATCACTGCACAATACCATACAATTTATAAAGATACCTAATATAATCATTTTACATAATATCACCGCTATTAGTGCTATTACCGAAACCGGAGTCGAATGGAAGGCGTTATTTAATTAAACGACGAAGGGCTAATATAATTAAACGACTATTTCAACCCCCAACATGGACATAATTGAAAAAAAAAACGCATCCACCATGAAAATATCTTATTCAATCTCAACCACGATGACCGATGATGATAGATGATAAATACGTTTCCCATCCATTGCATCTTCCCGCAGCTGCACAAAAACAAAGGACCTATATTTAATCCCCTATGTACTCCAAATTCAATCAATTCGTATTAATGAGCGCATATTGTCTTAATCGCAGGCCGTTGACCCCGGCCCACGTGTGGGCACACGTGTGAACGCGCCTTTATTCGAATCATTGTCCGGTATGTTTTTGTAATCTTTTCTAAGCACCAAATTTTGGAGGGACCGAGGATTAGAATAGGCAAGGAGTGGAGTGGTTTTGTGGTGCAATTTTTTTCTAACTTGTTTTTGTTGTCTTACCAAACCTCCTATTTGAAAACACTTAGTATCTTTTGTCTATTTCCTGCTTCACATAATGACCAGACTGGATTTATATCTCCTAATAATATAATATTATTAGGGTAAAGGCACCAGTGGCCAGCCGGGGACCAGTGGTCAGCCTTTTGAGTCGTTTATTGGTCGTAAATATCAGGTATATTCGTTTTAACAAATCTCGAGTGTTTAAATAGAAACTCTGATTACTCATTGATCACTACATCACACGACAGACGCGGTGAGGGATCGAGGGGAAAAGAAATACTCGTTCAAATTTGTCGACAAGAGCAGAAGTGTATGTCCGCCATATTTTTTATTGCACTTGGTGTTCTCCTAAGAAGTACGAAAAACTATTTTAAAAGTATATAACTATTAGTTTTTGTTCACAATTGGTTTATTTATTAGTTTATCTATTAACTGGCATTGTATTTTAACGAAAATATCACCATTTAACTCATAAATTCAGGGGGCTGTTTACTGGGTACCACTTTTTTCCAAAAAATCCAGTGTCCAGCCTCCCGCGTCTGACTACTGGGTTTTTCATAGTTAGAGTAAAAGCCAGTATTCGGCCGCATTTGAAATAACGGATCTATGCGGCTGGCCACTGGATTTAGCGTTTCCAGTACTCAGCCATTAACCTTGAGTGTATGAGAAATAAGGTTGAGTTTACAATGTACGTAGGTATTGTTTGAATAGTGGTTTTTTATGCCTGTTACGCACTTACCCAGGCTTATATGAGTAAAATATATGTTTATTAAATTAATTCAATAGGTATTGACTACACTTACATAATTTTACTTTCTTATTTGTAGCAAAATGCCGAGACTAATACACAGATACCCTACGGAAAAACTCACTTATTTCCATTAAAGCCGTTCGAAACGTAATGTCGGTTAGGGAGGCTAGCAGATCGTTTGGTGTTCCTCGAGTACCTACGAGTTACCTACGAGTACCCACGAGTTACCTACGAAGGCCCAAGGAAAATGGGTCCAGACTCAGTTCTTAATAAAGCAAAAGAACTTACCTTGAACTTAACTTACTTATCTTGGATTAAGAACTTAACTTACTTTGGCACTAGTGTGGTTTGTGTGGTTTTTGTGGTTTGGGTGGTACACTGTGTCTAAAAATGCATTTGCATCTGCGTGTTGACGTACACCTACTTCCTCACTAGATTACTAATTAGAAAATGAACATTTAATATAAGTAACGGATTATTTATTGTCATCTCTTGCGAGAGTAGATATTTTGTAATAATTCAAGGCAATTTCGTGTCGTAAAACTAGTACTCTTAAGTAAAATACATAATTATTCGATGAAGAATATTTATAGTTGCTTTTAATATAAATATATGTGATTTTGGTCTCATTTTACTAAATAGTTTTAAAGGCCGAGTACTGGGTACACTAAGGCTGATTATTGGATTTTGGCGGCTGACTACTGGAGAAAAGTGCCATTTTTACTTTTCATTTAAATATAACTACAACAAAGAATATTGTTGCTTTTTGTTATGTCTTATTTTGAATCTTTAATAAACGTTTAATCAATCCACGTAATGCGTTTGTTTATCCATCTAAACCTGTAGAAATGCCGACCATTCAAACTTCAAAAAGCCGATTTGAGGCTGACCACTGGTGCCTTTACCCTATACACATCACATTCAGTTACCATTTTTCATATTTTAAGCTTTAATTGACATGGGTTACTTTATATTATTTTCTTTTTAACCACTGCTGTTTTAAACGAAACACATGTTAAATAGTTAGGAAAACTCTATAGCATCTTAAATTCAGATCTACATTTATATATTATATATTATTCCCTCTGACCCATAGCTTATCGATAGTAGAAGTTGTATTCAAACTAGACTTTACTTCAATAAACAATGTGTTTAAATCAAGCAATGAGAGATAAAATAAACCTTACTCCATTAATATATGTAATTGAATAAATTAATATTTATGCAAATAAATATTCGACCTTCGCCCTGAACGGATCAATGGAAAATTAATTCTGATAAGGGTTAACGCACAAGAAACAAACAACTTGTAATCGTGTTACAGGAAAGGTTATGTATAATGAGTCATAATTATGACATTATGGTTATTTTGATATTATAAATGCAATAATTGCTATTAATTCTTATCATAATGACATTGCTGTGTGTGTACTTTGTAATCAATAAAATGAGTAAATGTAGGGTAAAATATTATGTAAAGTGTGATCGAAGTCGCGTCGTGTCAGCTAGTAGGGTACTTATAAATTTGGTCTTTTAATGCTAGTAGCTCTAAAATGCAGCGCAGACGGCACACTTTTTGGGCGATCGAGTCTGCGTCTGAGACATTTAAAAAGAGCGTCTAGGTCTGCCGACAGAATGATCGGAGATTTGCGTCGTGTGCGTTACTGCATATATGTAATTGCAATAAAGTGTGTCACGGATAGTCTGTCGTATGCGCTGCCCCTAAAGCTTAGTAAAGTGATAAAGTTATAGATCAAATCAGACCCACCCAAACACACGCACCAAGCCATGGTTTTATTTAAAGAACAAAATTATTAAATTTCATTATCTTTTTGTAACTATTTACCTACCAATTTTTTTGAACTTTATTGGGAAGACACTGGATCCTGTAATACAGTTATTACTAGGTCAGGGGTCAGGGCCACATGTATGTTTGCATAAATAAAGTTTGATTTATTTATTTAAATAAACTCTCTACGAAAACAAATAACTCATTAATTAATTGATCACTCAATATACTCCTTAGATTCCCTGTCCCGAAGTCCCCATTCCTTACGACCCTTTCTTAGTGCACTTGCTAAGTACGAACACAATACTCGTATGTCCCTCCCGGTTTCTTTCAAGTGTGACACCGCTCTTACCGGCTACGGCATAAAGAGGTATTGTGCGATTTACTACGACGTAGTAATTCTTATTCAAAGGAGGGACTTCATCAGAAATTAATGGTACATTCAAAGGAGACGAAGACTTCAATCCTTTCGGAAAGGTATGTTTTTGAATGGTAGAATGAGTTTTGCAGTTAACTTTTTTTTTTTTTTTTTTTTTTTTATAGTGGCTCGACATAATGGCTTCCCTACGCCTGATGGAAAGCGAAAGAGAAGCCCAAGTCGCTGTGACAACGGGCAAGTAACTGGTCAGTTACTTGTCAGTTGCCACCGCCATGCCGGCCCAACCCTAACCCCCCACGAGCTCCGGAAACCCTACTCACCGGCAGAAACACGACCCAGAGGTCATTTGACTGCGGTATTCTATAGGGTGGAGGTCCCTTCCCGGACGGGCGGCTCAATTCGAGCGAAGATTCGCTATGCCCTACCTCTCATAAAACTGGACCTAAAGTAACTATTTATTAATCTGTGACCTAAATAAGAGGGCAATGTATTGTGAACCAATGTTATTTGTGTACTTTATATGTATGTATTTATTTATCTGTGTCTGACATAAAGTATGTTGATTAGTACTGACATGGTACAAAGTACGAGTAGGTACGCGAGTAAAAATATGCGATCATTTTATATGAGGGATGTAAGGGAGCAACCTAAATTTTTTTCGCTGCAAGCCACCCAACAGCCCGTGGTGCATCCTACCCTGTCGACCAACAGACGAGGCTCTGGAAACTGACTGGTGGCGGTATAACCATCACGATTGAAAGCGTCACGAATACAACAGTCCGATGACGGGCAGCAGCCTCAACGGAGGAGATACGGCCCTGCGATCGCCAACCCGCCTGCCCAGCGTGGCGATTATGGGTAAAGCCTCCAGGTAAAGCGCAGCTAAATGGCCTCCGGGTCGTGTTTTTGGCGGTGAGTAGGGTTTGCGGAGCTAGTTGGGTGAGATTGTAGTGGTAGTTAAGTTCCTGGTTTTGTAGGCGTCCATAGGCTGCGGGAACCGCTTAACATCATGATGGCCGGCAGTCATTTTGCCATCACAGCAGTATAAAAAATGTCTACCGCACGGAACTAAACCTATATAGTAGAAATAAACCACCATTATGCGTTAATTACGTACTCATTGTATATTCAAACATATTCACGATTGAATCTTAAAGTTTTCACGTGAAATCAGGACATCTTCCCTCCGTCTTACACCGTGACGGACAGACAGACGTAATGAATGCACCCTAGTATCCTGTTGTTAAACGATTTGTGTTATAGGATCTCATTTGTAAAACTGATTGTTGTACCTTACGCAGGACTACGGAGCGTAAAATAATTATGCTCTGGTTACCAGTCACGTATGGAAATATACGAGTATTTCGCTTTGCCAGTGATATTAATTAGCACTTATAACTTGAACTTATCCTATTCCATAGCTGGACATAGGAATCTTTTTTTTTATTGCCATTAATGGCAGACGAGCAGACGAGGATGCACCACGGGCAGGGTGCTTGGATAAAAAAAAAAAGATAATACAAGCATATAGTAGAAGCATCGGCTTAGTTTATTTATTTAGTCGGGTATACGAAGATTTGCCTTCCACGTAGCCAAGTGAAATGTTTCAATCAACCTGTCTAAAATGGGGAGCCAAAAATGTTACGTACAATTTATGTACAAACAAAATCGCCGCATTTTAACCAACTTTTTAGCTAGCTTTCTTCACGGCAAGGACCATCAATTCCTGCGCATGCGCAGTCCCGTGGGAACGCGGCAGGAGCGCGTGCGCACGCGATCCGATGAATCTGGCCGTCACGCCGCGTGATCAGGATCCTGTCTCCCACTGAATACAATTAAAAATAAAACTATACTGTATTGATTTTATTTGAAAATGTCAGTGTAAGTTCCTATATAAGCGTCTGGCTCGATGGCTATTTGGTGGTGACATCTGCCTTGTGAGCCAAGGGTCGTGGGTTCGATTCCCGCACGGTACAAACATTTGTGTTCATGAACATGTCTGTTTGTAGGTATTGGTCTGGGTGTTATCTATGTCTAATATGTATTTATTTACAAAAAAAAGTATCTAAGTAAGTTTATCAGTTGTCTAGTCCTACCCATAGTGCAAGCTTCGGCTTAGTTTGAGGGTTTGGGGTCCCAATCCCTTAAATCACTCCTGTGACGTCACCGCCACGCCTGTAATTTCCAAAACGCGTTTCTACCAAGCATTACATTATGCCAAAAGGATGTTCCTAGCCCACTGGAGCGCAACAGTTCCCGAACATTAAAATACATGAGATTCGGCCCTTAACTTCACACTTGCTCTAAACGAGGAAGTTGGTTGAAATGCGGCGTTTTTGTATGTAAATTTGTTCGTTAAATTTGTGGCTCCTTCCTTTAGAAGCGTTGATTAAAACATTTCACTTTCGTGGAAATGATATGCATATTTTGGCTGCGCGGAAGTTGAACTTTAGTATAGACTAGCTGTGCCGGCGGCGTCGCACGCGTGGATATAGGGTTTCAAAAATAACGGACTACCATAAAATAGTTCTACCTAAATTTTAAGTTAGACTTCTAGCAATACATTGGTGCAAACCGCATTCATTTCCATGCAGTAGTTTTCGCGTAATGTGCGTTCAAACATACAGGTAATTATTTCTCCCGTTTTCCCTTCACTGCTCTGCTCCTATTGATTGTAGCATGAAGAAAGTATACTATAACCTGCCCAGGAGTACGAAGAATAATTGTACTAAGTTTTGTTGAAACCCGTTCAGTAGTTTTTGTTTCTATAACGAACATACAGACAGACAGACAATTTTACTGATTGCATTTTTGGCATCAGTATCGATCACTAATCATCCCCTGATAGTTATTTTCAAAATATTTTTAATGTACAGAATTGACCTCTCTATAGAAACAACTGAAATAAAATTACTGAATTTGATTAGACACTCTTTCCAAAACTTCCAGAACCGAGACAATTCAGAAAGCAATTAAGTGCTTTCTGAATTGTTTCGGTTCTGGAAGTATCTGGTTAGTCCTGGTAAGTAAAAATTGATTTTTCATCATCAGCCTATTGCAGTCCACTGCTGGACATAGGCTTCACCAGTTCTTCGCCACTTAAGGCAAACATCAGTCTGGAATCCATACACCCATAATCGCCACGCTGGGCAGGCGGGTTGGCGATCGCAGGGCGTAGCTTTTCGCTCCGGTGACGTTGGTATTTAGCTACGCCTTCAGTTATGATGGTTATACCGCCACCCGTCGGTTGCCAGCGCCTCGTTGGTTTCGGCAGGATGCACCACGGGCAGGTGAGGTTGGCTTGGAGCGAAAAGATGATAGGTCGGTCCCATACATCCCCTTAGGATGTCTAACACGTGATTTGAAAACGCGCGCCAAATGTTTGCGACCTGAATATAACCTAAGAGGAGCGTTGGTTCAAATCGCATGCACTTACTAATACGAAACGCAACATTTCCTTCCTGTCATGTGTTCGGTGAAACCCAATAAGTTGAGTCGACAGGCGGCCGACGTCCGCTTCCAGTTCCGAGGTATCGGGTTCGTCTCCCGGTCGAGTGTCTTCGATTACTTACTTACTCTACTTATTATAAGGGAAAAATCCCTACTAGTCCCTACTAATATTATAAATGCGGAAGTAACTCTGTCTGTGTGTCTAGTTACCCTTTCCCGCCTTTAAACCTCTCAACCGATTTTGATGAAATTTGGCACAGTCAATCTTTTGACCCTTGGACAGGACATAGGCTACCTTTTATTGCGAAAAAAAGGGACAACAACTTCACTTCAAGACAAGAAACACTTCTCTGACACACCTACATGAAAGCGGGCGAAGCCGCGGGCACAGGGGTGTGTAAATGTTTGACGTAATAACAAAAGTTCTAACGATTACTTAAACTAATCTTATTTGGTATACTTTTTTTTACTAGTACTTTATATTTGCCAATAACCTTCTTGCAAACTCGTTTTCTTAACTATGTTGTATTACTAATCGTTAGATTTATAAGCATTGTTACTAACCCATGGATCTAAGTTATCTGAAATAAAGATTTGATTTGATTTAACGCAAATGCTTAACTTACTGTCAGGCCCGCCGCTAGCGGTTTGAACGCCGGTGTGCAATTCCTATCGTGCCGCCCCTATCTAACTACAAAACCTAGGTGTTTATAAAAATGTGAAAAAAAATGCTGTACAGTGAAAAACTATGTTATATTAAGTTATTTTATACAGGATAGATAGGGATGTAAGGACGCGGCATATTATCTTTTCGCTCCAAGCCAACCTCACCTGCCCGTGGTGCATCCTGCCGAATAGCAAACGAGGCGCTGGCAACCGACTGGTGGCGGTATAACCATCACAATTAATTAAAGGCTTAGCTAAATACCACAGATCGATGACGGGCAGCAGCGTCATCGGTGCGAGAAGCTACGCCCTGCGATCGCCAACCCGCCTGCCCAGCGTGGCGATTATTTGCCCTAAGTGACGAACAACTGGAGAGGCCTATGTCCAGCAGTGGACTGCAATAGGCTGATGATGATGATGATACAAGATAGATGCACTAATACGACATTAAATGAAAAAATGAAGGCAAGAAAGGTGCAGTTTATACATAATTTATGTAGGTAGGTATAGGTTTTAAGTACGTCAACATTCTCTTGACATTCAGAGTCCCTATTTTCTGGTTTGCTAAAAAATTTCTCAAGAGACCCCGCTAGTTTTTTTTTCTCTGTATCTTTTTCTCGTTTTTGCCGTCGAAATTGAGCTCCTAAATTATTTTCCTTTTTTGCGGTTCCTGGAATTTTTTTGAAAAAGTTTAGTATACGGTTGTACAAAATTAACTTAAATCCTAAAAGGGGATCGATCATTCCACCCATTATTGCGAACAACCTTTACTAGGGGGTCAACACTGAAATCGCGAAAAAAAATCAGCTTTTCCATACATTTTGTATGAAATAGTTATTTTTTTTCGCGATTTCACGTTGACCCTATGGTAAAAGTTGTTCGTATTTATGTGTAGAATGACTCCCTTTCGGGATTTAAGTTACTTTTGTTACACCCTGTATAGGTATAATTTAAATATTTTTTTTTGCAATCTTCACCCCATAGTAAAAGTTGTTCGTATTGACTAGGTGGAATGTCCCCTTTTCGTTACTTAAGTTACTTTTGTTACACTCTGTATTAATTTTAATACATTTTATAAATAAATCTTTACTTTTAAGCTTTTTCAGTAAAATAACCTTAAAATTTTACATGAATACCTCTTGTTTATATGAATGCGCCCATATGCTGATTAATTAAACAAAGACACTTACCATAATCATGATTTTTTGCGCCGACGGATAATATAAATAATTTTCGAAATTATTTTTATAGCCACACTTCGCACAAAAATATACAGAATATTATTAATTTTAAGTGCCCTGGACCGTTTCCGAATCTCACATTAGGGCTATAACAAAACAATTGAAGTTTGTTGTTCACTCACATCACTTTCGCATTTGTGTTAAATAAATAAAATCAAAGAAGTGAGAATATAGTTTGCCTTAAGGGGATTTCCCTTGATATCTGTGGGATTTCCCTATTTCGCATAGAGCACGATACGGGTTAACTTTGTTCTCATGAATTTCAATAGATGACGCTATGTAATGCTACGATATAAAAGAAATATTTGGGCGCCGTTCATCATATTTTATTTTTATAAGGATAATCTTTTTAGTATTGTGAGGTGACAATGTCTGAATTTTAGTCGATGATTGTCTGATTTGCCGCCCCCCTGAATGCGCCGCCCGCGTGCATTGCACGCCTTGCACGCCCGCTTACGGCGGGCCTGCTTACTGTTTAACCAAACCCTTTGGCCTAACTTACCCAATCTTTTTACTTCGGATCTATGTATTTGTAATATTGCTTGACCTTGTATTAAATGCTCCATTCCATCTAACCCTACGCTGGCAGAGAGTTCCCACAAAATGTGTGGAACGAGTATTTAATCGATTCACCCAACTAAGATAGGCCTGCGCGTGAACCGATTCACCTCATCTTACGCTATCTCGTGTGCCAGGGGTTGACAACCTTTTGAATGGACTTATAAATGCTTGTTTTAGAACAAAATCCCTGTAGCCTAAGACACAAAAACATTAGAATTAAAGATGATTATGTGAAACAAAATTTCTTATACAGGAACATTATTGATTTTAATATTTTTAAGAATTCAGGTACCTACTTCATAGATAAAAATATAATAAACAATCCAAGACATGTCATGCTAGGCCACACAACGTCATCTAGTTCCTTCTAATCTAAACCCAAGCTTATATTTACTATGAATGATACTAGAAAACTGATAAACTTACTACACTATCTAGGTACATCATGATGTATACAACACATTACTATGTGTGTGGCTAGACTTAATGACTAATTAAAGACAACAACCAGAAACAACTCCTAGAACACCCAGACTCAAGCCGAGACAGAAAGAATTTGAGCCAAAGGTTCTCCAGCCCTGTCTTAACCAGGGTATGTCAAATCGATTAGCGGATGTACCCAGTGTCTGCCCCACAATGGTTCCACCTAATGACGCATTAGAGCCAAGGGCACAAAGGACCATGAAGGATGGACTCCTTGATTGATGAAGACGGATGGACCACATATTATAATGCTAGAATTGTGGACAGATTGAAGAGGTTAGTTTGTATATTGACAATTGATTATGAATTATCGACAGTTTTTTTTATGTCAGTAGCTACCTCAAGGGTTAACATGGTAGGATACATGAGCATTCCAGTATTTATTTATTTACTTATTCTTTATCGCACAATAAAAAAGTGTACCTACCTAAATGTAGTTAATGCCGCATAAGCATTCTCTACCAGTCAACCGTTGGACTAATGAGAAATACCACACGTCGAAGTGCTGGTAGGAAAAAGGTTTTTTTATGTGCAAAAGTATTAATATTGAATCTAATGCAGAAATAATTTATTTACTTTGCTTATTTATTTACATACCTACTTCAAATGATAAAATGAAACATTGATTAGAATACTTAAGTAGATGTCATATTAACGTTGTTATTTTATTACGAGTGTCATAGTTATATACATATGTATATAATTTTATTCTTTTTTGTCTTTCAGGATTTAATTAATTCCCAATGTACCAGAGCGCGTTATAAGCGGTAGAAATACAGGGCTGAAAATAGAAGGAAGTGAAAAATCCTTGCAACGTACCTATTTCTGGATTCTATCCCTCCACGCGGCACGAATCTCCAATTAGTTAACCATTTTTTTACTTAAACCAAATAATTATGTGTCTTTGGACGAACCGCAGATGGCCGAAACTTGACACTGTGGCATGAGGCAAGATTTTTTTACGAAAAATCCACAAAAAAAAGTTATGCAAACCATTTGGTTCGGTTTCGGTATGATTTATGCAAGCGTGGAGCGAGATGGGCCAATTTTTTTGTTACGAAAAAAATATTGAAAAAATGTTGACCTATTGGTAAGGGTAGCCAGTAAAATGAATTATTGTTTGTTTTCTTCTGTGTATTAGTGGGTCATGGATAGTTTATTGTTCTAAGGTGTTGTTGCGGGTTAGCCCTATAGCCGCTTCTGTGATGAGAA
Source organism: Conogethes punctiferalis (assembly GCA_031163375.1). Lineage (NCBI taxonomy): Eukaryota > Metazoa > Arthropoda > Insecta > Lepidoptera > Crambidae > Conogethes > Conogethes punctiferalis. The sequence continues at coordinate 4,296,524 of CM062096.1, read as the reverse complement.
AAAAATCGGGCAAAGGGCAAAGTACTAAAAATGAAACGTATATTTTGAACTTGCTCCGTGGTTTGAACGCGTAATTCGCATATCATACCTAATCGCGCGACTTTTCTTACATAAGCCTGTCATTTGCGAAGTTTTTTTAGATTGATATTGTAAAACGTTGTATTGATTTATTATTTTTGGTAGGTACGTCAATCAAAACCTTCCTAAAAGTTGAAATTTCCCACAACCTAATTTTTTTTTTTGCATCCTGTATTTCTTTTTAAGTTTGTGAGAGAAAAGTATGGCGCGAAGAATAAAAAACAATATGGTTTTTAACCTGTGGTATAGCAGTAGGTAACTTATGAGGCACTGCAACAATCATGTTCTTTTTTAAGATGATAAGAACCGGATTAGATGCTGTGGCGAATTGTAGAATATTAGGTACCTACCTAACTTCTGCTGCTTAGTATATATAGTTATAGAAGATGCATGCAGAGCATAATATAAATTTCACATGATTATTAACTTATTTTATGTTAGCGCAATTAAATCCATACATAATTTTTTATAGTAAGCGATAAACTAATCTGAATTGTGACGCCATCTGTCGCCGAATAGCTGAAGTTTTACTTTTCACTTTCTAATAATTTGGTAAAAATGGTCTTGTCTATTTTAATCATGACAACAACTTTTGTAATATTTTTGTGTGCGTGTATGTTTTTAATGATGCCTCAAATCATGCCTCAAACTGCGCCGATTTAAAATATTCTTTCACCATTGGAAAGCCACAATTAGGTACCTTGATTGAGTAACATAGGCCATTTATAGCGAGAAAATAATGGGGATCCTTACTAAACCGTCCATAGTGTGTAGGTAACTCAATGAAATCTTTATCTAAAATACCTACTCAAAGCGAAGCGAGGGCGGGTTGCTATAGTAAATAATATAATACAAATGCAAGTCCCACGACAAACCGCAACAGTAAGTTAGCTTTCTTTTTTTAATTTAATAAACTTCATATGGAAAGTGTCACTTCGCCACTTCCGCATTGAATAAGCCCATATAACCCTCAAGCGACCGCGGCACATAAAGTGCCATACGGGCGCATTGTAGATGGCGCTGTGGTTACATTCTTTTTTTTTTTTTTTTTTTTTTTTTATAGTGGCTCAACATAATGGCTTCCCTACACCTGATGGAAAGCGAAAGAGAAGCCCAAGTCGCTGTGACAACGGGCAAGTAACTGGTCAGTTACCTGTCAGTTGCCACCGCCATGCCGGCCCAACCCTAACCCCCCACGAGCTCCGTGCACGAGCATTCGTTAGCGCGCTTGAAACAGATTTTTATTCATTACACCAATACGCTTCATAAAAACGTCATAGGGGCTTCAACGGACCTTTGTGGAGAAAGTTATTGTTGAATCACGTACATACTCGATTGATAGGTTAGGTTATTATTTTTCTAATTAATGTTTTCAAAGATAAACAAAGATAACATGTATGGTTTCGTTGATTGGTTAAATAAACACGGCAGCTATTTAGCTTCGAAAGTCTTAGGCGACGACTGGACTAGCCATCATGATATTGATAGTACCTTAACAAAATCTGATGACCTTGGTGACATATTACGTCGCCTTCATAAATGTATCACGGAGGTGATGATGGTGAATGCTGGATGGTTTGGTAGGTACCTAGAAGTACATCTAAAGTATGAGAAAACCAAAGATTTGGAAGGCATAGAGATATGAATAGTAGTCATCTTAGAGCTGATAAGCCTTTTCCAACATCGAAGTCATTTGGAAGAAAAATCGTGTTGCGCCTCTGCAGAAAATTACAGTTCTTTTCTCTGAAGGTTGTATGGAAGAGATCGCTTACTAGCATAAGACTGCCTATATTGTAGGTACTGCAAGCTATCTGTAATACCATTTTCTGTAAATAAAATTGAATTTTGTGCAATAAAGGATATATATTATCTATTTATGTATCAAGGTTTATATCTAATGTTACATTACGATCACTTCAAGCAGCTGCAGCTTGTTAGAAACTTTATAATATAATTAATAAACATTTAACACATGCATCGCGCATGTATGTAACAATATTTACAACTCCCAAAGCCAATCAAGGGTCAATTTATAACAATTTTTTGACGCAGCGGGACGTATGCGTACACAGGGGCGTCCGATCTCTTTTTATTACGGAAAAAGAATTCATACATCTGCCGATTGATATTAATGATGCAGCTTAAAAAGCCATTACTCATTTGGGAGTAACTAATCTAAAACACATGTGTTAATGCACTCATAAGTGAGTTGGCCAATTTTGACCCCTAACGTTTTAGGGTTTAAGATCTAATATCCATTTTTTATTGAATCGCGTTAATGTGGTTAAGTGTTAAGATTGACCACTTATGTCTTAAAAAGTTAGGGACATGTGGCGAAATTGTGTGCGGGTACTTTTTGGATTTTGTCCCAAGGGTTTTGAATTTGAAATAAAAAAAATCGCTACAAAGAAGATTTTACCGCCAGTTTTTCTATTTTAACTAACTTCGGTAGCTTTTTCTATTTTCCACTTTTTTCGGCTTTTACGTATAAAATATTTTTTCTGTTTAAAAATTTGGTTTCGGAGTTATGGAATGTCAAAAGCATTGGGCGATTTCTTTCAAATTTATTCACGCCTATTGTTTTTGATGTATTTTTATATATTATGTAGTTTTATATATTGTTTAGATGATTCTAAATCCGAAATTAAAAGTTTGTGGGATTTTGCGTAAGTTTATCAGAAGTCGAGTACTAGCACGAAGCAAACTAAACATCTGAAGGTACTATTACAAGCTTCGGCTTAGTTTGATGCTAGATGGCCTTTGAGACTGTGTCCCAGGGTGACACGTCTTGATTAATTTATTTTCTTTTAATATAATCTCCAATTGAAATAAATCACCAATTTGATTACACCATAAGTAATCCTTATTACTGTACGTGGTGCCCAAAGCCCTCGGCAGTTCACAACACTGCCTTTGTCCGAGCGAGCATACATTTGCGCTTACGCATCTAAATTCTCACGCACGCGTGACATCTCCACGGGATGCTGTGAGGTATGACAGCCACGCTTAAGGGGGAGGTATAATCGTGTTTTTTTTTAAACGAGATTTAAGAAAATGTAAATGGCCAATTTAATTTGGAAAATCACTGCAATCTAACTGAAACTTACCGTTTATAAGCATAATGACGCTTATTTGAGTAGATACTGGCTTGATGGTTCATTTGGTACTGACCTCTGCCTTCTGAGCCAAGGGTCGTGGGTTCGAATCCCGCACAATACATTTGTGTTCATGAACATGTCTGTATGTATTGGTCTGGGTGTTTACTACCTATGTATAATTATATATTTATTTACAAAAAAAGGTAAGTAAGGAACTTTATAAGTTGTCTAGTACCTATAGTACATGCTTCGGCTTAGTTTGGGACTAGACGGCGCTGTGTGGCCCATTGTGGCATGTCTTGGATTATTTATATCAATTCAGAAATCATCAAGCTAGTTAACTGAATCATATAAATTATTGTTTTTTTGAGCTGATTTATGTGCGTAATCGATTACAATTTCCTGGGAGGCTAGCTAAGTCATCATCATCATCAGCCTGCAAACGTCCGTTGACATTTGTCATTTGGGAGGATTTTCCTTGATCACGCTTGGCGGATATAGATCACAGTTGGTGCTCAAACTTCCTTTTTGGTTTAGTTTGAGACTGTACTAGATTCTGTGTAACCGAGCGTGGCATGTCTTAGGTTATTTATATATTTATAATTTGTTTATGTATATGAGCTCTTCATGATACTAACAGTACAGTAAAGATAAAAGAATGCAGCGGAAAAACCTTACATATCTATGCTATTTAATATGACATGCTGTAACACCGAGTTATTTATTTTTGTCTGGTCGAGTAACAACTTCCATTTAACATCAGTTGTTGTGCGCGTGTGCAGAGGGCGCCACCGATCGCTCCTGGCGTGCGCCCGCGCATCCCGATATCATCGCGATAGCGGAATTACTGTTAATTGTTCATGCGGTTTAGGGCGGTCGAATTACATTATTGCTAACAGCTATTTGTCGAAACACGAGGATCCGTCATCGTTAGTTTGGGAGCTCAGTTAAGTATCATCTACCTAAAGGTTAGCTGGAAGAGACCGCCTAAACAACACTTGGATACACGTATGGGTACTATAGGAAGGCATCCACTAATTTTTTAAGTCAATTGTCTAATGTGCAATAAAGCTGTTTCTGGAAGAGATCGCTTACTAGCAATAAGACCGCCTATATTGTACCATAGTTCTCTATCTAAACTAATCTATCTATCTAAAGCTCAAGTATATTTTGAATCCGCACACTGAACAAGAATGATGTACCCTTTCATCACATGAAACATTAAATAAATGCCTGAATATCTAAGCTCGACCTAAAGGGTTTTTGCACAATGAGTCCTATTAAAAAGCGTTAGTACCTGTACGTACACAGGTACGTACAGGTACTAACTTTGAGCTCATACAGACTAGTACTATCGATTCTTAGGCAAACAGAATATTTCAATTTAAACTAGTAAACATTTCCAAAATTAACTGACAGGAAATATATAAAGGGGGACATCCCATAACCCACATAACATCACATCCTCCAAACTAGGTACCTGCCCATGCCTTCAAAGTCTCAAACGCACTTCCACAGTTCTCTACATGGATTGTGTTGGACATAGACATACATCAGGGCGCCTGCGCGGCACAGCTGTCCAAAAATGCATACATTAATGAGCGGCATTGTATGCAGATGGGCCAAATCGACCTCCCTGCGCATAGTAAGTGATCATTGACGAGCCTATGTACGAAGGGATGTGCCAAGAGAAGAATTCGGAGAAAATATGACTCGAGTAAACTGGACTCGAAATTCATATAACTTAACCTTTTTTTTCGTTGGGATTCCCTTACTAGTACACCAGGGCACACTGTTTCCAGCCTTCGCTAATTCAATGAGTTGACAGTATGTAGTAACATCAACATAGCTGTAAACGTCCAATATTGGACATAGACCTCCCCCAATGATCATTTGGGGGGATTTGCCTTTGTTTACACTAATGAATGTATGACTCATTATCATCATCCACATAGCAGCTGGCTTAGTGTGCCTTAGCATAAATATAAATAAGTCAGCTAAACCACACCTAAACCATCTTTTTTTTATAGTAGCTCGGCATAATGGCTTCCCTTCGCCTGATGGAAAGCGAAAGAGAAGCCCCAGTCGCTGTGACAACTGGCAAGTAACTGGTTAGTTACCTGTCAGTTGCCACTGCCATGCCGGCCCAACCCTAACCCCCCACGAGCTCCGGAAACCCACCAGCAGAAACACGACCCGGAAGTCATTTGGCTGCGGTATTCTATAGGGTGGAGGTCCTTTCCCGGACGGACAGCTCAATTCAAGCGAAGATTCGCTATGCACCACCTCTCTTATACCTCACTTTTACTAGTGTAAAACCTTTCCTTTAAAGGTTCCATTTTCAACACGAACAATTATAATTTCACAGTTACCGTTGAACGCGGTGTGCGGTACAAATGACCCCACACAAATGGCCAATGGTACTATACTGGCCATAATAAGACCATTGCAGCAGGCGATGTCATGCTAATTAACAACGCGCCAATGCCTATAATTAGGGTAAGAAATTTTACAGTGACACTAGCTTATGTCGGCAGCACCGCCTGTGTTTTGTCACAATATGTCAAAGAAATTAATGTACCTACCTGTTGGAAGGGGAAGATCTTGAAGGACTTTCCATGATCAAATAGAAAGTGTCCTAAAAGCATGTATAAAGAGATATCAATCTCTTTCAGACTACGTCAGAATGTGGACGAAGCAACAGTTGTGTGCCAAGATCGTAGAAATGGAAAGACGTCGTCTCTGCCTACCCCTCTAGGAGAAAGGCATATAGGAAGGTGTAGGTGAAATGTGCAGTCTCTGTTGACATGACTAGAGATAGATGCAAAGAAATGGCTGAAATAGATTTCCGATGCATTGGGGTTCAAGGCTGCATACTTCCTGTATCCAACCTGCTAGATTTCTGAGCTTCACAGGGGCAAAAAGCTACGCCCTGCGATCGCCAACCCGCCTGCCCAGGGCGATTATGAACAAAGCCTCCAGAAATCCAGATGTTGGACCAAAGTGGCGAACAACTGGAGAGGCCTACGTCCAGCAGTGGACTGTGATAGGCTGATAATGATGTAATCTCCAAGTAGGAAAGACCAATAACTATGTTTGTCTCAACCCACGACCTCTTGTCTTTACGCGGATCTAAATAAACATAATTATTTAAATTAGTATCAGTCAAATCTTCACAATCACCATCATCGGCGCGTGCGCACGCTCGCGTCACAATTTCGGTAATTAATTCAGCGTCCGTCCACCAGGTGGCGCGGCAGATGGGCCGAGGGTCAATTTACATACCGCAACATTTTATGTGATGACATTACCAAATGCTATCGCACATCGGTAGATTGAAAGATGTGGCTGGGTTAATTTCTACTGTTCTATTTTACACTTCTGGCATGCCATTTGGGGCAATTTTATATGTTGGGCTACATAATACTTATAAATATAATAGGTAGATAGATAATCTTTATGGCACACATTACAGTTGACATAAATCTAGGTATAAATGATATAATACTTGATGGTCAACCTAGGCGGTATATATTCCAGACAACCTTTAGGTAGAGATCATTTAAAAAGAATACTAAAGATTGATGGGTATGTAGTCTAGCCTTTATACGAGAGTTTATAGGACACTTAAAATATCATGTATACTTAATAGAAAATTTACTGTGTTTTGCATACACTGTATGTTCTAAGGATTAAGAATTTACAAATCATAACTCTATTTCTTAACATGGCGCGTGGGTGTTGTACTATTCGACTAACGGACTTATTGAGATTTTTACATAACGTAGAATTTAATTGTGGAGAAGGACCTGCTTGGGCTACAGATCGGCAACTGGTCTGAGCTGGCTCAAGATAGGGAAGAATGGCGTCTTGTTGTGTCGGAGGCCAAGATCCACTACGGGTCGCTGAGCCAGCGGAGTAAGTAAGTAAGAATTTAATTGCCTGCCTGGCGTATCGCCCATAAAGTGACTTCGATCGTTTTTTGGGATCATCCACTGTATAGCCAGGGTTATCTTCCAGGCAGCGTAATAACAAGGCAATTGGCAAAAGATTGATTTTGTTATATGCTATAATATTTCTATTAGTAGATAAACTTTGAGGGAGAAGAAGACAACCCGAAGGTTTCGATTACCGGCTTGGGTCAAACATGAAAATATACCTACTATTCCAAATTGACTCCAGTGTGAGTGTACTGGAATATGCCCACGTCATCACATGGTACTCACAATATAGAGGAAAGCTTAGCTTAAGACCAGGTGGTTGGTATAACAGTTATTTATAGCTTAAATCTGTGTTTAACATTTTAAAAAGTATAAATTATTGAACGTCATATTAATCAAACTATACTGTTCCGTACCCCACCCGCCTACCATTCATCGGCCATCGTACCCCCCCGTTAAGCCGAATTAAAAAATAATAATGATCCTTTACACGGTACCAAAGTCAACCCTATAATTGCCGATATCTGTTCCAATCTAAGACAATGGGGTCGCTCACACCCCGCAAGTAGCGGCCGCCTGCCCAGGCACCGTGAGGCCAGGTGTATGCTTTACTGATCCCTTAACATCTGGTGTAGAAATTGGAAAGGTGTAGAATTGAACTGGCCGTGTTTTAGATGAATAACGCACATTTTCACATAGTGCTTATCATAGCTAAGAGCCTTCGAGGCAGTGTTAAAGAATAAAGCTAGACTTGCTTTTGTCTAGACTAGATAGAGAGGTTGGTGATTAAAATTGACATAAATATTGGTTGAATTCATCTACTTATTCGATCTAAATTTTTGGGAGACGACCTAAATGAGCATTTCCAATAGTGTTAGCTTACAAAATGTGGCTAATTTATTTGATTGGCTAACTGGGATTCATTTGGCGATGGACCTAACTTATGAGCCGAGAGTCATTCGCCCTAACACTGATATTTGATGTTCTTTCCTTTAATATTTCATGTAAGCTGTTATACTATCATCACTATGTGTCAGGATAAATAGTGCAAACAGTATTTCTAGTAGATTCCCAAGTCTGCGGTAAGGTCGTGTCTTCATTAGCGCCTGTTCATACTAGCGTTTATTTTCGTTCACACTAGCGGTTGATCCGCCCGGCGGCGACCGCAAATCGACCGCCGATCAACCGCAAAACGGCCGAGGTGTTCACACTAGCGGTCGCGGTTTTGCGGTTCGGCAGCTGGTAGTGTTGTAGATCGATGGTCGGCTATAGGTAATTGTTGATTCTTTAGTGAGAATAAATCGATTCAAGTACCAAATGATTTACAATCTAAACATCGATAATCACTTTAAAGATAATTTATGTGTGACTTTAGTTACTCTGTTTTTGGGGATAGGATACACGACTGTTTACTGTTTTATATTACTTTCTGGTCACCTTAAGAAGAAGTACAATTTAACTTATTTGAGAGCCATGAGTACTAAATTGATTGCAAATGCGAAGTTTATTGATGACTACAAACTTCAAATATTATTACAAAAGTTAAGTTTTGATTATATTATAATATTATCGTATTTTTATCTATAATAACATCTTCATTTAAGAAATAAATTTCATAAACTCACATTTAAAACAGTTGTCACAATTGTCTAAAGCGAACAGCAAATTATAAACGATTCCTAGTGATCGTTTAACTTTCTGGTGTCCAATGCTGATTACAATTTGTACTATTTACATATCGATTAATCATTATGATCCATTAGCGTAACGATTAAATTGTAACAACACTAAAAATAAAACAATTACGTATCTACTAACAGAACGTAACCATTTTTGAAGCGCGTTGCGAAAATAAAGAATTATTGTATTTACTTACTTCATACTAAAATTATGTTGTATTATGTTGTTCTACTACTGTTTTTACGGTAGATCTAATGGGAGTTTTTGTTCCCACAATAGGTACTTAAAGAAATTCTTATCAAATATTTCAATGCTTCTTGTTTAGAAATTGAATAATTTAAACTTCCTATGTGATATGCACTCCTGGTACTTTCAATTAGAGAAGCACACATCAGTCATGTCGGTGCTATCGTCGACACGCACACAAACAAATCTCACAGGGTCGATACCGGTTCAATTGGGATGACGACTAAAAAATAATTTAATGTCCATCAGATAGATTAATGAAAGATATTGGATACGTATTTTTTATTTTGCCTCTTGTTCAAAAACTTACGAAGATACATTGATTTTAAATGTCACATGACGTCACGTTATAGTACAAAATATACTCTAACGTGACGTAGTTAGCCCCCACTCCGTAACTTTAATGCGCTATATTTAAGTATTTTCTTGTTATTTCGACAAAACAAAAAATACGGGTCTTATATTTTTTTATTATCTAAGAGACGGACTAATTATTTTCTTCATTTTCATACCTTGTCATCATCCGTATTGGGGATTTTCGCTAACAAATAAGTTTATGAGAACACAATAAAAGATGTGTAATAAGAAACACAGTTTGAATATGGATACCACATAAGTACCGTATAAGTATTCATGAATTAATCATGTTCAGATTTCCATTATTTCGTATTTCATAGAAAATAATGTTTGATTTTTGGTATAGAAAAATGCTAACTAAAAATGTATCCATAGTTTAATAACCATTTCTAAATAATTAGTGTGGCCTCATCGTGTACTTATATTTTCCACCATAATTTATAAATTCAAATAAATTTGTTTCATATTTTATTTTAACCGTGTAAAGTTACGTTCTATAAAACAGAAGAAGAAATGTCACTAGCTAGTGATGGAGGTATAGTGCTATTAAAGTTTCGATAATATCTAAATATAATAAGCTGAAAAGTAAAATAATTTTAAATGGAAATGGATAGTTTCTTGAGAAAATATTTCGACAAAGAGTAAAGAAAGGTAATTTTTTTTATAGTGCAAACGGGCCATTATTATCACTTAGGAAATAGTTAAATAACTTTCTCCTTAGCTGTTGTGTAATGGTCGTCGTGGCCTCTCTTCCTTCTCATCCTTTCTTTCCTATTCTATATTACCTTCGAGTACTGTTTTATGTAATGGGATTTGAAGGCACTGGCGGAGTTCAGGGAGTGGTGGATATTGCTCACCCGACAAGAGCAAACCTCTTTAGAATTAATGAATATGAAATTTTGCGACATTGACTTGTGGTAGAGTATATCTTCTAGCTAAAAATATTTAGTAGTTGAAAATTTTACCCAAAATATGGATAGTATTGCTGCCCACCAATTGTAAACCATTAATTCCGAGAGTCTACACTAAATAACGTACGTCGGCACTAAGTTATTTTCCTAGTGACACTACGTAGTGCAGATACGCTTACTTTGCATATGTAAGATTCGCGATGGGCATTTGTCTTCTACTTTCATCGATATTCACAATTTGACTATAGAGCAGCCCTAACCCGCCGATGTCAAAACGCGGCCGCCGCCGCCGATAGGGTGCGGATCAACCGCCAAACCGCAGTTTGAACGCCGCGCCCCGCCGCGTTCGTAGTGTGAACAGGGGTAGCGGTTTGACGGCGGTTTGATGGCGGTTAAACGTCAATCTGAAGGAAGCCTAAAGACGTTAAGGCAAGACGTCGGAGGGTTGACCGAAGTAAATTAGCTTTTTTCCAATTAAATACACACCTGGGGTGTGCTTTACCCCAGACGATTATACGTTACTTAAGTTCCTTTGAGAGCTTGCAATATATCACGTCATTCTTAGAAAACCGTTGAAAATTTAAAAAGCAAATGTGTGGGTTTTTTAAAATATTAAACGGAAAATACGCAGTGCCTTTGCGATTTTAACCTTGATATTAAGAGGTTGTAGTCACGTATATTATTATTAGCACGTATAGGTACATCGTATTAATAGTCAACATAATAGAAAGATGATGAAAGATAATAAAAATTATTATAGGTACTCCTGGAATTTCCTTATGTGTCTGTGCAAACACTAACGAAACCAAATCTTTCATTATCGGGATTCATACACGATATTTAATTATGTAGTTCAATATGTACAACTTGAAGTACCGAGTTTCTTGCAATCGTGGTCCCAAGCGATCTGGAAGTGCGCGGGGCCGTCTGGCTTTGTAGATCTTCTGCTACCCTCACATTGTCACTTACGGCATTACCACTTAATGCAACGTCAGTGAAGCCACTATGGCACACAACATTCACAGTATTGGGATTTCTTTAGTTTCTTAACCGTAAAGCTCGCGTTTTAGGGACACTTGTGAATCACTAAATATCACTCTGATAATAACTCAAAAACATCCTCTCGATTGTAATTTATATACTCTTGCATTTCATTAGTTTCATCAAAAGTCGCCAAACAGTTTCCATGTGATTTCGAAGCATAACGAACTTCATCAGATTCCCACAGATTTTCGGGTTACATGGAAAAAACAAAACGGCCCGACTAGGATGTCTTAGCCCGTAGGTGACATTGCCATGAGGGCGATACTATGAAATACATTATATGACAATGTCAAAAATCAATGTCAAAAGTGACTTTTCGTTGTCACATTTGATATGGGAACTTATACCTGTATTATAGTCTTTTTCAGATAGGATGGGTACGCTGACACATCAGTGACACTTGTCAACGAATCCTTTTTACGCAATTTCTATGACAAAATGATAAATAATCATCAAAACAAAAAGTGTTTTCACATTGTTTATAACGCATGATAACAGAGATTTGCTTTAATTTGTATTTGAAACCATAAATAACATTATATTGTACATAACTAAAGAAATCTAATACATTAAATATTTCTTATCAGTTATGCTTGATGCGTAAATTGAAACGTATTTTCATAGGGATTGAAACATTGAAATCGTTATAATACCGATTTAATCGTAAAATCGCTTCACGATTTTTCAACTATTGTATAAATTTTATTAAATATTTAAATTTCTTGATAAAGGATAAGCAGTTATTGGTGTAAAATCGAAAATCATGTATAACACGACTGAGATATTACATTTAAATGGGTAGGTTAATCTTAATTCAAATAATTATCTATGTAAAATTAAGAATGGAGAGATTCTTCAAACTCAGATTGATCTAATGATTAGTTTTATATAATTTTGGATGATAAATATTTTTTTTTTATTAAATCATGCAATTTTTAATTATCTCGAAATCGATTATCTCTCCATACAAAATGAAATCGATAAATCATAAAATCGATTTTTTTACCTACGATTTTCATTTTACCACATGACTATAAACTTCAAATCCCAAGTGTCAGCGTACCCATCCTATCTGAAAAAGACTATAGTTCCGATTTCACCTATGTGCCAAAAATATTTGCCGGTCTGTAGATGATTTTAATTTTCAAAAAGCAATGAACATATTAAAATAATTAAGTCACTTGTAGTTTTACTACTAAAGTCCGTTTTGGTAAACCAAGCATTCATGTAAGTGGTGTACCATAAAACCAACATACCGAATAATAAGGAGCAACGTCTACGGGGTCTAACTGACCCCCTGAACTCGATGCGTTAAATTTATACAACACCGTCGCAAATTAGGGTTATTGAAGGAAATTGTTATGGTATTGTAGGTACGTAATTTCGATGTTTATTTAATTTTATGCATTTGAATTTTTATTAAGTTCAGAAAATTGGGCAGTTTTCAATGGAACGATGGTTAATATCGATGCTTTAAATAAATACGTCCCAAACGAAGTCTGAAGCTTGTGCTATGGTTACTAGACCACTGCTAAACTTACACTTATATCCTATTTTTTAACAGTTAAAAAAAGGTCTCTGGTGTGAATTGTTCAACGAGTAAGTATATTAATTGGACGTAGTTATGCTACAACGTTCCAATCCACACGCAGATCGAACTGAGAAAATTACGTTTTTGTGTTTTTGTGGTACGCTTTTTTATGGTAGCGCGTAGAACCGAGTAGTGTGTATCATCTATACTAAATAATTAAATATTATTTTTTCATATACCTTTCATTGCAAAAAAATAATATTACTCATACAAATTTTAAAAAAATTGTACTTGGAACGTTATTACAAAAAGGCATTTTATATGAAGGAGACTTTTAAATTAATTTGTGAAAACGTTCCAAAATGTGAAAATTACTATATTTAAGTAATTTATATATATTTTATCTAAAATAAATATTAGACAGTAAAACAACATTATTTATTATTTAAATGTGAATGGATTTATAAAAAGATCGTAAATTAGCCAATTTAGCTGGAGCAATAGGTTTTCCTTTAAGCAACAGCTGTGTAAGATTAGATCTATTAATAATCGAAACCTCTCCTTTTACAGTCTTTTTAAGACCTACAATATTGCCACCAGGTCTTACAAAAGGATGATAGCTGCTGCAAATTCTAGCTATATCCGGAGAATTACTATATTTATAGGTGGGAGACTCACTAGACTTCCTTTTGGAACTAGAGCTTTTTGGTCTCTTGCCAAGGCCGTGTTTGGAAATTTCTGCAAGTCGTCTTTTCCACCACTTTGTACTGCTGATGACACACTTGCCCATACCGCAAAGGAGAAAGCAGACCTCTTGGGCTTTCTATTTGCATCTAACTGAATTCTTGATAACCGGGGAGAATTACCCCCTACCATCCATCAACATTCGTTTTCTGCAGGACAATGTTCGTAGACTGCTTTTCTCCCTTGGCATCAATAAGTTGAGTGGGCTTGACGGCATCCCACCAATAGTACTAAAAATCTGTGCCCCTGAGTAAGCACCTTTAACTTTTTTCGGCTTTCGTATTCTAATGGTATTGTCCCTAAATCCTGGAAGTCTGCGCTTGTCCATCCGATTCCCAAAAAGGGAGACCAATCGGACCCTTCCCACAACAGACCAATTGCCATTACCTCATTGCTCTCTAAATTAATGGAGACAATAATAAATCGCCAACTCCTTGGATATTTGGAGGAACACCAGCTGATCTCTGATCGCCAATACGGTTTTCGTCAGGGTCGATCGGCTGGTGACTTAATCGTATACCTCACACACCGCTGGGCGGAGGCGGTTGAGAGCAAGGGTTAGGCTTTGGCTGTTAGGTTGGATATAGCAAAGGCGTTTGATCGTGTTTGGCACAAAGAGCTTTTAGCGAAACTTTCTTCATATGGGCTTCCTGAGAGGTTGTGTGGTGGCTTGCCAGTTTTCTTGCGGAGCAGAGCATCAGTGTCGTTGTCGACGGTTCCTGCTCTGAGGCAAAGCCCGTGAATGCTGGTGTGCCACAAGGCTATGTACTGTTCCCTACCTTATTTCTTCTGCATATAAATGACATGTTGCATATTCGCAGCATACATTATTATGCAGGTGATAGCACAGGGGCGCTTTATACATGGGTAATGTACAAGCCTCTCGGGATAATATCACAGAAAGCCGGAATAACCTTGTGGGTGAAATTGAGACCACTCTGGACTCGGTCCTATCATGGGGGAACGAGAATCTGCTCAATTTTAAGCCGAACAAGAGTCAGGGACTCATATGGAATATTGTTCTCATCTGTAGGCCGGGGCGCCTCAGTACCAAATCCTTCCTTTTGACCGTATGTAGCGAAGAGTTTCTTCTTTGGATCATATTGTTTTAGTGATAACGTTCCAGACATCAAGACATTGTATATTTTTAAGTATTGTATTCAAAAATGGGTTTAGGTAATATTTATTTATTTATAAATAGCAAAATATAAACTTATAGCTATATTTAAGCTAATACTGAATCAAAGATAGTGTAAATTTTTCCTGAGAGCACTATGAGCATAATATAACATTGACAACACAACACTTTTTGAACATAAATAATGTTATTGTTAAGTGATCGATCGTTTCATGATTAGATAAATGTATGATCCTACTAGTATAATACGTTTTGGATCGTTAATTTTTATCATTATAATTTCTTTTCAACATTAGAAAGTACTTGGAACGTTTTATAGAAATAGATATTTTCATAATATATATTTTTAGTAAACGTTTCAAGTTCCCTGAATCATTTTGTTTTTCCAAAACGAATTAAAAAATACGATCCAAATGAATTGACACTTTTTAAGAATATGATTAGGTCTTTTGGAACGTTTTATCGTTTGGACGGCTTAATTATTTCGGTAATTACTATGGTTAGAGTGTCAGTGTCTTCACCAGTAGATAGAACGGTCCTAAATACGTAGCTTGAGCATGAAAACTCGATTTTGGCCACCTTGTGGATTGGAACGTTGTAGCATAACTACGTCCAATTTAGGTAGGTATCATAACTTAACTTTTACCATATATAATAATCCTTACATTAGTTGCAAAATCATAAGGATATTTTAGTCACCTTCGTAATTATAGTTCGTAAATTGAGGAGTTAAGAGGAGTTTCGTGAATTACTTCGAACTGCTAGCGCCATCTGTTGTCGCGTAGATGATTCGGTGAAATATGAAAAGCCCTATTGAAATACTATTCGAATCCGAAGACTAAACAATTGATAAAATCGTTTGAAACCTACTTTAATTTTGTGGCGGTATAACCATCACATTTGAAGGCGTAGCTAAATAAATAAATAAATAACCCAAGACATGCCATGCTGGGCCACACATCGCCATCTAGCCCCAAACTAAGCCGAAGCTTGTACTATGGGTAAAGTGGACAACTGATAAACTTACTTAAATACTTTTTTTGTAAATAAATACATATATTGTACATAGAAAACACCCAGACCAATACAAACAGACATGTTCATGCACACAAATGTTTGTACTGTGCGGGGATCGAACCCACGCTCTTGGCTCAGAAGGCAGAGGTCACTACCAAATGAGCCATCGAGCCAGTCAAATAAGTCAAAAAGTAAATACCACATAGGTACCTACCGGACGGTAGCAGCCTCCGTCACCGAAGCGAGAAGCTACACCCTTTGATCGCCAATCCGCCTGAACAGGGTGGCGATTATGGGTATATCCTCAAGATGTTGGCCCTAAGTGGCGAACAACTGGAGAGGCCTATGTCCAGCAGTGGACCGCAATACGTTTATGATGATGATGAGTAATAAAAAGACAGCTACCTGCCAATATCTTAGAATATTAAGGCATCTATGATCTATACTTAAATATTCCTAGTTCCCGTACAACTAGGCCATAGGACAGATGAAGTGATTCCTGGACTAAACAGATGCGCCCGCGCAGATGCACAAGCTGCGCAGACAATGGCCAATCAGCGGCCGCGGTGCGCGTGCGCACCATCACTCATCCACGCGTTCCAAAATTAAAATTTGTAAAGCCGCGGTTCGTGCGCCTCACGAGCGGAGCGGGTTTACATAAATGTTTGCTTTCTTTTTATTCATTACGGGTTTGCGCTACTATGCAGCGCACTTACCCAGAATATAAATAAAAATAAATAAATATCAGACAACATCACACACATTGCTCCGATTTCAAAGTAAATAACTTACTTGCACTTGTGTTATGGGTATCAGAACAACGATGGTACCACAAATATATACTTAAATACAAATTACAAACCCAGACACGGAACAAACACAAATGTTCATCACACAAATGTTTGTCCCGGGTGGGTATCGAACACGTCGCGTGTGGTTCAGAAGGCAGAAGTCATTACCAATTGAGCCACCGAGCCAGTCCGATAATAGGCCGATTCACTTTCGCTTTGAACATCTGAAGTAAGTAATCTTCAGCCCTCAGGGAACAAAAAGTCCGACACGGAGTTCCATAGCTTAGTAATTTCTACTAAGAACGGGGAGGCAAAACGCACCGTGCTAGTCCTTGGGACTTGCACCATAACACGATGGCCTTTGGCCTTTTGCCGTATCTCTACTGCGGTGCGGTGCGGTGATAAAAAGGGCCCGTGGGAATTAAATTGTAAGTAGTTCAGCCGCACGCTCCCCAAAATGTAACCGATAGAAAACTGATAGACTTGCAACATTTCTACTTTAACTTTTTATTAACTAGTCGGGAGTCTAAGGGGCTTTTCAAAAAGCCGGGGAGCCGACTTCAAAAAAAGAAGGAGGTTCTCAACTAGACTGATTTTTTTGTTATTGTATGTTTGTTACCACATATTATTATCTCCGAGAACTGTGAACCGATTTGAAAAATATTTTTTTGTTCGGATGGGTGTAATTCCGAGATGGTTCCATTGTCACCATATTGAAGTTTTTTTTTGCTAATTGCTGTTATTGAGATTTCAACTTCTCAGCCAGTGGAGGGACTGGTTGTCTCACCACGACCTGTATCATTTCCAATAATCCAGGTAAACGCTGCTGCCAGTTTCCTGCTATTCCCTTAGTCGTCTTCTACGACACCATGGCATGAGAGGGAGTTGTCCGAAACCACACAGAAAACCCGAAAACCACACAGGCAAACAATATCTAAGTAGGTAGTTATAAAAAGTCGACAAAAACATTGCCTAACCGCTCCGCTACACTCAAGCCGCGTCTTAAAACGCGAACATCCTTTTCGAGTGCAATTAAACGCTCTCTTTGCTCTTACGACTCAAAAAGGTCTCTTTTCGCGCCTGTTTTGCATACAAATGGCTATAAAATTATCTCTAATCTGCTTTTATTGTCACGACCGTTCTAAAAAATGTTTATATTTTACAGCACGAGCTCTTCTTTGTTAAACAAAGAATACTTGCTAATGACAAACCTGAGTAAATATTAGAAACATTGTTGTGGTTTGGCGTTTTAAAAATGACAATTGGGATACCTATTCTGAGGGTAGGGGGGAGGGGAGTTTAATATGAACTCGTATGACCTGTATTATTTGTCAGGTGACCTCTTACGGGCCTTACAAGAACGTTTAGTGGTGATTTATCAACGACAACAACATTTATCAATATTATTCTCGTCTTTTAATTTTTTTTCTTTATGTAAGACTGTTCTATGGAGGTACATATAGGAAACTGCAAAGAGTAGACATACTGTGGTCACCAACCCGCCTGCCAAGTGGTGACTAAAGCAAATCCCCCCAAATGACGATTATCAATGGGGGAGGCCTATGTCCAGCTGTGGACGTTGCAGGCTGATGATGATGATGAAATGTAAACATTCATGAAAGGCAATAAACGATTTGATTTGATGACAACCAAATGAATAATAATAAATTAAAATACCAAAGATATGCCACAGGGGGCCACACAACGCCACCTAGTCCCAAACCAAGCCGAAGCTTGCCTACTAGACAACTGATAAACTTGTAGGTAAGTAATTCTTGTAAAAATAAATACATACTTACATCCATACTTAATATTATAAATGGGAAAGTGTGTCTGTCTGTATGTTGTCTTTCTTTCACGGCAAAACGGAGCGACGAATTGACGTGATTTTTTAAGTGGAGATAGTTGAAGGGATGAAGAGTAACATAAGCTACTTTTTGCCCCTTTCTAACACCCCACTTCTCAAAAATGGGGGGTGGAAGTTTGTATGGAGCATTCACACCGAATGTATATTATACACAGCAAACACCTAAACCAATAGAAAGATACATGTTCATGCACACAAATCGGATTGAAACCCCGGCCACTAAACTAGTCGTTAGGTAAGTGCCTTTAAGTTCCTTGCAAGCAAATCGTTTCGTTTGTTACTGTGAGATGAAAAGAATATAATGCGTCTGCGCAGACTTACAATAGAATTGGGATTTTGATGCGTTTTTTTAAATAGAATGTTCGAAAAGTTTATATTGATAATACATACATGTATATTATTTATAGTAAACAATTTCAGGGGTTTCTAATGTGTTTTTAATAAGCCGAAGCGAAGTAAGCAGATCGTTAGTTAAGAACATCTATTGTAATACATGGTTGTCTTTTAGTTAAGAGTTAGTTATCGGAAAGATATTTATCCCAAACAATAATCTACATATTTATTATCTCTTATCTTTATCATCATTCTTATTATCCAAAACAATAGCATTACACACCAAGTCACTTTGAATTTTGATAAAATCTTGACATCGACTCTTCCTTATACATTTCTTAAGGAAATGCGTCGACCGCAAAGATATTTGCTGCAAGTTTATTGAAGGCGCTCGTTTTTAGATAAGTATTATTCATGGATTTGTACGTAGTACTTAAAATGTACTTCCATGGTATTATTATATGTAACATCCTTTAATCTTTAAAGAGAGGTAGGGCATAGCGAATTTTCGCTTGAATTGAGCCGCCCGTCCGGGGAAGAACCTCCACCCTATAGAATACCGCAGCCAAATGACCTCTGGGTCGTGTTACTGCCGGTGAGTAGGGTTTCCGGAGCTCATGGGGGGGTTAAGGTTGGGCCGGCATGGCGGTAGCAACTGACAGGTAACTGACCAGTTACTTGCCAGTTGTCACAGCGGCTTGGGCTTCTCTTTCGCTTTCCATCGCTTTTCATCATTATGTCGAGCCTCTATAAAAAAAAATCACTTTCTTCAGCATAAGTATATCCTCTGCCTGAAAGTTGTCTGGAAGAGTCTAACGGTTAGACTCTAACCCAAGACCCTTGGTTCAAAGGCGGGTTCACTACCAAAAGAACTACCGGAAGGGACAATAAAAATCATCATCATCATCAGCCTATCTCAGACCACTGCTTGACATAGGCCTCTCCAGTTGTTCGCCACTTCGGGCAAACATCTAGGCTTTACACATAATGGCCACGCTGGGCAGG
Source organism: Conogethes punctiferalis (assembly GCA_031163375.1). Taxonomy (NCBI): domain Eukaryota; kingdom Metazoa; phylum Arthropoda; class Insecta; order Lepidoptera; family Crambidae; genus Conogethes; species Conogethes punctiferalis. Next base: position 4,276,743 of record CM062096.1, on the reverse strand, counting down.
CGGGTTGACGATCGCAGGGCGATACGCCTTCAACTGCGATGGTTATACCGCCACCAGCCGTATAAACATCACAATAATTGACTTATTTCACATACAGAGCCTCGATTATTATTCGATAGGATGCACCACCGGCAGGTGAGGTTGGCTTGGAGCGAAAAGATGATGACTGGTTACTGTTGGCGTTATGACCATCACGATTGAAGGCTAATACTGCAGGCTGATGACGGGCAGCAGCGTTATTTGAGCGAGGAGCTGCGCCCTGCGATTGCCCACCTGCCTGCCGATTACGGGTAACCCTTAAATTTTAGGCTTATCATTGACTAGCTGTGTTCGCGACTTCGTCCGCGTGGAATAGTTATTTTTACATTTTCCATTATTTATTTGCTCTAAGGATTAGTTACAACGTGATGTTATAATATAGCCTAAAGCCTTCCTCGATAAATAGTCTATTCAACACAAAAATAATTTTTCAATTCGAACTAGTAGTTCCTGAGATTAGCGCGTTCAAACAAACAAACAAACTCTTCAGCTTTATAATATTAGTTAAGATGATCTGTCGCTCCCTTACATCCACAATGAAAATAATTGAAGATATTTATTAGGTTAGTTAGAAGGATTCAAAGGATTGGTATTACCTCAGTAATACAGATCGGCGCAAGCGCATAGCAACCGCGTGGCGTGACTCACTGCATCGGGATGCACCGATTGATGACTCAGTGCCCTCTCCCTCCGTAGAACATACGATATTTAGGGATCGCCGGGAGTCGCGGGAACTCCGCGTTGGAAATAAATAGGGATGTTTCCACGGTCATAATAATCTTAATCTTAACTAATATTATAAAGCTGAAGAGTTTGTTTGTTTGTTTGAACGCGTTAATCTCAGGAACTACTGGTCCGAATTGAAAAATTCTTTTTGTGTTGAATAGACCATTTATCGAGGAAGGCTTTAGGCTATATAACATCACGCTGCAACTATTAGGAGCGAAGAAATAATGGAAAATGTAAAACAAAACTGGGGAAAAATAACTATTCCACGCGGACGAAGTCGCGAGCACAGCTAGTTACATTGTATGTAGTCCGTATTTTAGATTATAAAATTATATTGGACACGTATTTTTCCTTTTTTTCATTTAAATAAAAAATAACAAAGATACAAGGTATCAAAATGTACGAGTGGGGGTCTTTGCGGTCAGTCAGTGGCACTCCCACTCTTTGACGTCACGCGTAATTTTAACATGATATTTTAAAATGATATTTAGCGTACGACATTGTCATGCCTTGGCCCAGGGAGGCCCCGGGGCCACATAGCGCCACCTAGTCTCTCAGCCGAAGTACTAGGGGTACCTACTATGGACAACTGGTAAACTTACTTAGATACTTATTTTCGTATATAAATACATATTATACATAGCAAACACCCAGACCAATAAAAAAGACATGTTCATGCACACAATATTTGTACACAATATCTGTACGGGAATCGAGCCCGCGACCCACTGTGTCAGAGGCAGCGTTCACTGAACCAAGCTGTTCGTTGCACCTAAGCATACATAAAAAGTACCCACGGAACCCTTGACAAAATATTAGTTAGTTCCTTCTCTGTATCAACACGTTGGGTTTCAAAATGTGGGGTCAGCTTTGTAGGAAGTCGTTAACATTGTGAAGTGACATTTTTTTATGGAACTGACCCGGCGTGGGAAGAAGTATAAGAAATCAAAGAACGAAATTTAAAGAACATCCTTCTCGCGAAATAAACTAAAACTCTGACAAGTGGCATAATTGAGGTACCTACCTCTACCATATGAGGTCTGCGGGAAATTATTTGAAAGGGGACCTACTTATCACTAAATTTTTATATCCTACTAATATCCTATCTTAGGTACTATCCTACTTCCTACTTCTTATCCTACTTCCTACTATATCCTACTTAATGTTATAAATGCGAAAGTTGGTTTGGATGGATAGATGGATGGATGTTTGTTGCTCTTTCACGCAAAAATTACTGAACGGATTTTAATGAAACTTCACAGTAATATAACTTGTACTTGTACATTGGATTAACACATAGGCTATATTTTATACGGATATTCACGAAGGCAAAGCCGCAGGCAGAAGCTAGTAAATAATAAATGTATTATACTTATTTTGTGGAAATTTTGTTTGAAAAATGTGATGCAACAATAAAATAAAATCAAACATCTCGTTTAATATAACACTATTTATTTTTTCGAAAAGCGTTTTTTACAATCACCCACAACACTACTACCGAATATCATGTCTAACAAATTAGATAGGTAATATCATAACTTCATTTTGAATGACTTTTTATTTATCATTTCAGACGTTTTCGTATACAATATTTAATTTCTTATTATTTTCTTTTACATAAGTTTTTACAACATGCGACATGACTTCATTTAATTTTACAATAAAGAAATTAGTTTAAGACATACCTAATAGACCACATTGTGGTTAAACCCTTTTTTACAAAGGACTTCATGTACCGATTTTTCATATTTCAAAATATATAATCTAGTTTTTATTAAATTAATTTCTTATACATAGCTAAGGAATCTTTCCCATGTTTCACTTTGAAAGTATTTTCGTTTAAATAATCTTAATTTAAATTCACATCAAAATGATGAATACAATGTGAAACTAAAATAATTTATGAATAATAATCTATCTTTATTATTATTCATAAGTGTAAATGGTACAAAACCGAGTTGCCAGTATTATAATTCATTAGGTTTAGTTGTTGCTCTTGAAATATTTTTTTTTCTTAAAACATGTGTTTTGTGTGTGTAATTTGCTAATAAATTGTTACAGTTTTACGGCATGCGACTATTATAAAATTTATTTTAAAATAATTAAAGGTATTATTATGATTTGACAACATTATTTTTATCTAGCAAAAATAGATGCTACTTTAAATGTCTTCTTTATAGACATTTATTTATTATTGGATAGAATAACCAAAGTAAACTATCTCAGTTATGTTTTAATAATAATATTCGTTAGAAACTAAAGATATAATCTTTAGGATTTTAAGTCGTACCTTTTTTACCAATAACTAAAACTAAACTAATGGACAATTAATTATTATAATAGGAAGCAGATTCCTTCCGACTTAGCTCGGACAAAAGAATAGTTATTGCAGAGATCACAGACTAGATTCTACATTATTTATGACCTACGTCTTTACATTAGGACTGGCTGGAGTAATTCGAATGTTGGTTACAAGTATTATTTTCTAAATCATGTGAAAATTAAACTAATTGAAGAGTGCCTTTAGACTACATTTCTAGATAGCTAATAAAGTGTTATAATATGGCTGATTGATTTTTTAGATGGCTTTTAATATGATTTAATTAATCAAATATAACAATTAGAAAATGATGGTTAAAGCAAATTATGTTCCAATTCCATTGGTTTATTTGAATTCATTGTTATAAATGTGGTTAGCCTCAAAAGCGTAATTTGAAATTTCATTACATTATATAAAATTTATTTATATGTATAGAATTAGTGAAGCTTACATTTTAATACTCATTAAAATATTAGAAGATTATAAGCTAGAAGAGTTTATTTTTATATTGAAGGCTCGGTAGTACCTACCTATGTGTAATTTATAGTAACTTTGTAATGTGAAATGTCGCATTGTTATGATAAATATTTGTTAAATTTAAAAAAGAATATGAGTACAACGTATATTATATACATGTATACCTATAGAAAACTATTTTATACCTACTAATGTAAGCGAAAATTTTACAACAATGATACAAAAAAAAATAATTGAAATCCTACTCTATTGTTACTATGGCATAAATAATTCGCAATTACATTTTGTTTATAGTTATTCAAGTATCTATGTACCAAAAAGAAATTTACCCGAAGCCTTCATAAAAATAAATTACAACTTTAGCTTCTATATTTTTGAAAAAGAACATTATGAATAAATATTAAAATTATATTGTCCTAATTCAAAGGTTGCCGAAAATATTTAATTTTACTCAGTTTATTAGCTATGTCCTAGTTAATGTTAAATAACAAAATAATATATTTTTAAAAATAAGTAACTAATTTTCTTTGTCACTCGATGTGGAGTCGGCGTGCTTCCGTAAGGTCCAATAATCTGGAAAGAAAGAAAAGGGTAAATTAATAAAAAAATAATAACTGCATAGACCGCGCTCATTTATATTAAAACTAGACATAAATGTAGACCTATATTAAATTTTCCCAAGCATGTAGCATTCTCCTTCGTGTCACTGAAAACCAGTGTAGAGGTGTTCTGGCTGGCCACCATGATTACAATATAGTATGCGTGGTGACAATATTTTTGGATGCATATTACTATGTAATTAATAGCAGTAAGTTACCTATACTAATATTAATCTGGGGGCACGGTCGTGCCCCCGCCAAGACGAGCCTTACCTATACAAATTATACAAAATATAATTTGCTATGATAACTAGGTACTCAGTAGGTATGCTCCAAACAAAATTTATTTTCAATTTTTTCTCTCAGCTCAATCAAGCGTGCCGCATAAAGTGGCGAAAAATTCTGAACAGTCATAGCCTAGCTAATAGCTAAGTACCTATTTATTTAAATCCTTCCTACTAGGGATCACGTCAAATGCAACTTATCTGCTCATGGTCAATGACTGATCGCAAGATTAAACTCAACTAAGAAAATCTTTTTCATTTTTTTTTCTAAAAATAAAGCTTTTGTTGACACATTAACATATTTTTTATATCTCCTAAAAATGAGCGAAACGAAACATTTTTTTATTTATTTTTTACAAATAAAACACTCATTAATTCGGCAATAACATATTTAAAGACCGAAATTAGTATGCTTGTTCCCATTAAATATACGTTTTTATCCTAACTTTTATTACTATTTAGCGGTGTTTTAACGTGTTCCCACGGCAAATTGCTTCCACTATCTGGGGATCAGCCGTAAGTTTCCGATTAAAATGCCGGGCTGTTTCGGAATTTAGGATCGAAAGTTGTTGACGTATGCTGCGCGAGTCCCGTAAACCATAGAAATACCAGGAATTAATGAGGAAATACTGATCTGAAGTTATTTTGAGAAAAAGATTGCAATTTTTTTTTTAAACTGAAGATGATTTTGTAGCCAACTATATTTAAAGTATTTATGAGTAGAATAATATACGATCACTATCTTTATCCTGCGGCATTACTTGGATTTTGAAACTTCTCTTCTCATTATCCATAGGATTAGTTTAACTATCAAATATGTAATTGGAATAATCTCATCAAATGTTGTAAAATAAATTTAAACAATGAAAGCCTCTTTTTTTAAATCTTGGATGAAGCAGCTATAAAAATGCTGATGTTTTATTTATCAATTAGCATTTTATATAAATTATTTTAGGGTAAAATCCAAATTTAAACACTCAGGTTAATAGTAAGTAATAAGTGATAAATTTACGAAAACAGCGCACTAAAAGTTTAGTGTGGATGATGCACAACCATCATTGTACCTACAATGTCCTTGAACACTTAAAATTTTTTAAAACTTGCCAACAAAGTAAGCTAATAAGTCAAAACATAAGTCCTCGTAACAGTCAACAAAAAAGCAAAGCGTTCTAAATCTAGAGAGAGACGGCATTAGTCGCAAATCGCAAATAAGAACAGGTTTTAAGCTCTGCCTCCGTGTTGGACATTCAGGAAAAAAAAACAAAAGTATTACAACCGTATTTCACTCGAGCGCAAACCGTGTAAGTGAAGATTTTTTATTTTTCAACCAGAATTTTATTAAAAGTCTTTCATTGCGATTACATTAACGTCTTATCTACATCGCTGGTTAATTAAGTTATGATAAAGTTGTTATTTTATTATTCGGCTGTTTATTCAAATTCTTTACCTTGGGAATAAAAGATAAAAGCTTTCTCGAGTCTGGTTTATTCACATGAATTAATTTCTTAATAACTGTTTACTTAACGGAATATGATGTAGCTCAACGGTATTTTAAAAGAAATGCAAAATAATAATGTGCACTGACATTACATTAAATAACACACAATATCTATCAACCACAACAATACTATTTGGGGAAGGATATAAAATGGAGGACATACCTAATGATTTCCTGTACCTACTATTATGATGTACATTTCATTACGTACCTATTCTCTAAAATTTAATTCAATTAAAATTATTCGTAACCCGGAAAACCTGTTCCATTATACCAATTTTGTTTTCAAAGATTAATTTTGATGACAACGAAAGAGATTTCGTTAGATATTCTAAAATGGAAAAGGTTTTCAGCGTTTTAGTTCAACATAACTAAATACATAATAAAGCTTTCTTATTTTTTTAAGATCAATAGCTAGTTAAGTATAGGATGCCGACATATACATATTATATTTCGTTGTATCATTCTTCGATATAATATTTACAACGTAGTCCTTTTATCCTACAAGGCATAATCGCACGCTTTTTAGAGAGAATCGATTCTAAATCGATTGAGCTCTCAATTTTTTTTTTTTTTTTTTTTTCTGTACTACCCAATGCTACTACTACTGCCGAGCCGTCATTCTTTTTTCGTGCGAGGCAGAGTACGCGCGCTCCGAACGTTTCATAGATTTAAAAATCGTAACCGTTCGTAAAGCGGCATTTAAATAATGCCGAAAAGAAAGTAAACGGATATGTGTTTTATCAGTGCTAAAAGCTTTACATAAATCTTTTTACATACGAGTATGTAGCACGTAGAGGTTGTCCGTGGGTCAACACAACGTTGCTTTTTGATGCCAGGAGGTTAACCGTGTGTTAACACGATGGTAAAATAAACTTTATATGCATAGTCGCTACTAATGCATTGCTCGGAGGTGGGCCGTGTGCCTTCACGTGAGTAAATTTTTATGTGCGTTTTATCAGTGCTAAAGCCTTAAATAAATCTTTTTACATACGAGTATGTAGCACGTAGAGGTTGTCCGTGGGTCAACACAACGTTGCTTTTTGATGCCAGGAGGTTAACCGTGGGTTAACACGATGGTAAAATAAACTTTATATGCATAGTCGCTACTAATGCATTGCTCGGAGGTTGGCCGTGTGCCTTCACGTGAGCAAATTTTTATGTGCGTTTTATCAGTGCTAAAGCTTAATAATCATAATCAAAAATTTATTTGCATAATTTTAGGTGTAACAATGTGGTGTATTAAAATAGTACGAGTCTCACTAAAATTTGCCCATGCGATCAAGCGTGCAAATATTAAGTACCTACTATATAACTTTAAATAAATCTTTTTACATACGAGTATGTAGTACGTAGAGGTTGTCCGTGGGTCAACACAACGTAGCTTTTTGATGCCAGGGGGTTAACCGTGGGTTAACATGATGGTAAAATAAACTTTAAATGCAAAGTCGCTACTAATGCATTGCTCGGAGGTTGGCCGTGTGCCTTCACGTGAGCAAATTTTTATGTGCGTTTTCGCACTATTCCTAATTAGCTCATTATTTTTTCAAGATAATGAGCGATGCCAACTTATTGAGGAAGATCCCGAGAAGGATACTCAGTCCCAGCCTGTTTTGGACGAATGCGCGCCAAGCGCCAAGAAGCAGCGGCAGCGCCAGAGCTGGACGCCGATGTACTCGCCGCGTTGGGTGAGGTTATCGAAGAAACTCCTAAGGTGGGCCCAAAAATTCACGATAGCTTAGCACAGATATGGCTTCCCATTCCTCGTAAGGGTATGGAAAAAGACGCTAAGAACAAGCTTTTAAAGCAGAACTCGGTGCCCGAGAACTACGCGCTCCTTCAAGCTCCAAAGTTAAACCCTGAAATTTTGGCTGCCGTATCCGACCCCACTCGAGTCGAGAGCGTTCAGCAGCAACTAGGTGCTGGCATCACAGCACTTAATAGGGGCCTAGATCTGCACTTGGACGCTGACTCTGATAGGCTTCAGGCCGTAAAGCATTTGAGCGATAGTTGTCGGCTCTTATGCGATTTACATTTCGTTGAAACAGAGGCTAGAAAGAAGTTTATTACACCTAGTCTTGATGAAGCTTTCTGATAAAATAAAAGCTTCCAGGGCTATTGAAAAGCAGAGCTTACAGATTAAGAAATATTCGAATATTAAGTCAACAATATCGTCAATCCCACACTCTCAACCCTCCACCAGTCGTCAAAGACCACAGGGAAACTGGAGGGGCCCTCCCCGTTACCCACCACCCATGAACGGGGGAGGGGGGGGGGGGGGGGTCACCAGTCAACCGCAGGACCACCTCGGCACCAGTCAGCCGCAGGACCACCTCGGCACCAGTCAGCCGCAGGACCACCTCAGCACCGCAGTCGAGGACGGCAGCCCCTCACAAGCAACGTGTCACCAATCAACACCCATAGAGGTACACGCTGGAAGAATCCAGCATTTTATGACTGTTGGTGTAAAATTACTAACAATCTTACAATCCTTAGATGGATTTCAGAGGGAGTTTATATCCCTTTTTCACATAAACCTAGACAATCATTTATTCCATGTAATAATCTTTCTCCCGAGGAGGAGGAGGCTATGTCTTCGGCAATACAGCAACTACTTAACTTTGGGGCTGTATCTGAATGTGAGCATTTAGAAGAGTATATTTCGAATATATTCCTGGCGCCGAAACATAATAGGGTAAAAGGTTTATTCTAAATTTGAAACACCTTAACAAGTTCATCTCTAAAAAACATTTTAAGATGGAGGACCGTAGTACTGCCGCTAAGCTCATATCCAAAGGAGGTTTTTTAGCCACTATTGACATACAGGAGGCCTATTTCCTAGTTCCCATTACCCAACTACATCGCAAGTACTTGCGATTTGAGTTTAATCAACTGTATGAGTTTAGCGCCATGCCATACGGTCTATCTGTCGCAGCTAGAATTTTTTCTAAGATAATGAAAGAAATTATGAACTATTTACGCAGCCAAGGACATAAGTCCGTAATATGTCTTAATGATATTTCATGCATAGGTTGCGTTTGCGTTTTCTGAATGTTACCATAACGTAGAAGTAACACTTAAGTTACTTAATTGCCGGGGGTTCATTATTAACTTTGAGAAAAGTGTGCTGTTACCACAACAATCGTGTAAATTTCTAGGCTTTATATATAAATACTGTCGATATGACCTTAAGCTTGCCATTAGATAAACGAAGCAAGATTTTTAATTCTGATAGAAAAGTTCCTTTTCTTGTCCAATTTCACTATAAGAGAGTTTTCTCAACTAATAGGTGTTATATATATACCAAAAAATTAGAACGCCTTAAATTCTTAGCCGTTCAGACATATCATAATTATGGGGTAAAAATAAAATCCGATATTTCTATCTTACCGGATCTCCGTTGCTAGAGGAATGCAATATAATATTCAAATAATTGTATGCAACCAAACAATGATTTTGCATTAGAAATATATACTAACGGGTCGAGAACTGGCTGGGGAGCGGTTTGCAACGGCGATCGTGTCAACGGGGGTTGGAAAGACGAGAACTTTTACGTCACATTAATTACTTATAGTTAGTGGCGGTTTTCATGGGGTTGAAATGTTTTGCAAAACATTTAACTAGCTGCACAATATTGCTTCGATTTGATAATACAACTGCTATAAATTACATAAATCGGTTTGGAGGCATTCAACATCCTCACCTTAATGACCTGATGAGAGAAATTTGGCAATGGTGCGAAAGCCGAGATATCCTTCTTTTCGCATCATATTATTATATTAATACTCGCGATAATGTCGAAACAGACATTGAATCCAGAAGAACTAACATTGATGGGAACTATCGGATTGGGTTTTTCCAAAAGATACCTAGTAAAAAATTTGGGTCAACCCGACATAGATTTGTTTGCTTCTCGCACTAAAGCCAAATGTCTCCGGTAGATATATTTCGTGAAAGGGACCTTTTACGTTCTCGTTACAGGTTGTAACACCCACTGAACCGTCAGCTTATCCTGGGGGTCGCAACGCTCTCAGGGCAGCCTTCCGAGACAAAATACTCCGCCTGTAGCTTTAGAACTTACATTGGCATCCGTTTCTAAGAGCACATTGAAACAATACGAAGTAACATATAAATTATGGTGGAAGTTTTGTATTGACAATAACTTAAACTTTTTTGACACTCCTAGTACTTTTGTGATGTCATTCTTAGTTGAAATATTCCATAATGGGGCATCTTACGGTTCCATTAATAGCCATAGGTCGGTACTCTCATTGCTTCTAGGAAATAATTTCGGATCAGAGGATCGAATTAAGCGTTTGCTAAGGGGGATGTATAGGCAAAGGCCTTCCCGTCCAAAATATTCAAATACGCGGGACCCGCAGGTAGTACTAAGTCATGTAGCTACTTGGTATCCAAATAGAACGTTACCACTAGAGAAAATTTCCAAAAAATTTACTATTTTACTGGCTTTGTGTACAAACTCTATCGTTAATTAAAATTTCACACATTACTCGGTCCCACTTAGGTTTGAAGATTTTGGTTTCAGATATTATTAAGACATCGGCAGCAGGTCGCGATCAACCGGTTTTACATTTACCATATTTTTACTGATAACGTAAGAATATGCCCAGCTACGACCATAGAGGATTATTTATTTGTTACATCTGACATCAGAACGGAAAATAGAAACGATAATTATTAATCACGTTTAGAAAACCACATTCCAGTGCTTCTCCTCAAACCATCAGTAGATGGATTCGGCAGGTTTTGTCAGAAAGCGGGGTCGATTTAGATGTATCTGGTGCTCATAGCACAAGACATGCTTCCACGTCGGCTGCTAAGTCTGCTGGAATTGATATAAGCACCATAAGAAAGACAGCGGGCTGGTCTAATTCATCTTCAACATTTAGTCGATTTTATAATCGGCCTCTCAATGATGAGGGTGCATTTGCTCGGACTGTATGTTCCTTGCCTATAGAGGATTAATAGTAGGCTATGCTTAGCGTGATTCATATTATAATTATGTATTATAATATTAATAAGATATTATTATCATAAATAAGTTAAAATAAGTTGAGACGAAAGACTTTTTTGTGTTCATTGTGTAATCATAATAACATATATTAATAATTTACAAATAATGTTATTATGTTCATAATAGGTACATACATTTTCTATAAAACTAGTGTTTATGTTAAAACATACACCTAGATAGTTACCATCTCTAAACATCTACGTTGTAAATATTATATCGAAGAATGATACAACGAAATATAATTGATGATCAAACGAACTTCTTGAAGTGAAGTTCGATCGATATTATATGAGTTGTATCATTCGAAGATATAAATACACCCACCCACCCTAACCCTATAACTATGTATAGAAAATGTAAATGCTAACTCCAAATTACTCTAAAGAAATGACGGCTCGGCAGTAGTAGTAGCATTGGGTAGTACAGAAAAAAAAAAAAAAAAAAAAAAAATTGAGAGCTCAATCGATTTAGAATCGATTCTCTCTAAAAAGCGTGCGATTATGCCTTGTAGGATAAAAGGACTACGTTGTAAATATTATATCTTCGAATGATACAACTCATATAATATCGATCGAACTTCACTTCAAGAAGTTCGTTTGATCATCAATTATATCGACAACTTGAGAAGAAAAGCACTACAAATAAACTCTTAAAAAAAGATAACCAGTAGCCCACGTTTTTTGTTTATTTTTAGAGTTCCGTGGGCAAACAACTAAACATTTAACTGCACATAAAAGTATATTCCTTAAGGCCAATAATACTGATGTTTTCGTATATCGTCATTAGTCTTAAGATGTCTACTGCTGGACATAGGCTTAGGAACATAGGCTCCCTCTAATGATCATTTGTCATTTGAAGGGATTTGCCTTAGTGACCACGCTTGGCATGCGGGTTGGTGACCCCAGTACATAATAATAATTTACCCAGGTAAACGTTACTGTCCATTTTCTGATATTCCCTTAGTCGTGTTTTACGACACTACCACAAGGACGAATATAATATTTATCACCAATAGGTATTTACGGGGAAATAATTAGGTAGTATTTTAATAAGATAACCAGTCGTTGATAAATCATTACGTTTAATGGAGAAAAAGGAGCTAGTAAAATATTATATGTACATACATATAATTGAGAACCTCCGCCTGTTCTGAAGTCGGTTAATTAAATAAACTACAGAACCATCGCCCACCAAATTGACTGAAGCGCGTCTGTTTTTTTTTTCTTCAAAATCTCATTTATTTACTTAAGCGGTTCCTTTGCACGGATCCCCGGCTACCTGAGTTACGTACATACTACGGTTGTTCAATCGCCAGCTCTCGGGTATCTGAACAATCAAGATGTGCCATACTCGGCTTTTATCTGCCATCTTTGTAGCAGGAGTCAATGGACGAGTTTTGTGTTTAATTTTACTAGTTGGTACACGCGACTTTGTCCACGTGGAGTTGTTGTGGTGTAATTGTTCATTAGTAATATGCATAAATATTATTCGTGTATTTATAGTAGCTAAGTTAGACAAACATATAAAATGAAAAGTGGACAAAAAATCATATTTGGTTGAAAAATGGACGAAATGCAATCGTTTAAAGCAAATATTTCGTAATAACAAATATTTTCCATCTTTTCGTAATAGCGCGCGGGACATGTGACACCATATACCTAATGTGACGTAAACTTTGGATTTATCTGTCTAATCACTAACTTTTAAAATAGTAGCTCTGTCTATGTTACTCCTGATAATGTCAGTTGTCGAGTTGTGTACCAGACTAGAAGTTTGATATTAGAAGTAAACGCAGACAAGAATTTAAAAGAATGTATTCTACACTTTTTTACACCAAACTACCGTCTAAAACTAAAGTTTTCCCTTTCCTTCTCCATTTTATCATCTAAACTAAGAGTACCAGATGATGACCGAGAACGTGGTCTGGAACACCCAGACCCGTGACAATTTGAAGAGATATTATATTCTTTATTGCACACCAAACAGTTGACTTAAAACTAAATACAAAGAACGATCTCTTCCAGACAACCTTTGTTGTTAAGTAGTTCATTCTTAAATTGACCCGACCGTAAATAGAACCCGAAACTTTCCGATCGTCAGCGCTTTAGGATTAACCCTCTAACCATTGTGTCACCGAGGCAGTCAAGTTTATGAAACTCTTGACATTCATTTTCGTAGTCTTCTGACAGGTTAGAAGTAAGTAGGTACTTATACAGGTTTTTTATAAAGCTTTACTGTGATAATTTAGTCCTTATTGAACCAACAAATTTTTAGGTATATAGACATTCAAAGCCTAAGAAAGGTTCTCTCTAAACTCAGTTCGCAAAGAGTACCCCAAATTCAGACATACATATTTAAGCACCCACAGTATTGCATTTCATACACAGTGCAATATTTTACGTAGTGCATAAATACTTTATAATGTTGCATGCAAAGTGTTTCTTAGAAGCGGACAGTCTAAATGTTTCACCATACCGCCTTCTGAGAAGACATAACACGTGAAACCTTTCAATATTTATCCGAATTGGTTCAAATTGGAGTTTGAAAATACCGCAATGAATAGGCTATTATGGCTAAAAATTGTATTTAGTCTGTCTTTTAGCTTATTCAAAAATAAAAGACACGTATTTTTTTATTTGTAAATTAGACTAAAAATTACAAAGTTATAGCCCGTTCAATTACGCGTGACGTCACTCGTTGAGGCATTTTTACGGGAGCGAGTGACGTCAAAGACTCCCACTTCTAACTTTTGATGCCTTGTATCTTTGCTATTGTTTATTTGAATGAAAAAAGGAAAAATACGTGTCTTTTATTTTTGAACAAGCTAAAAGACGGACTAATTACAATTTTTAGCCATAATAGCCTATTGTCTTATGGGTGTTTCACGGGTGTTTGTGTGATAAGAAGCTCAAATCTCAATAAGTTTCTTACAACACCCACTGATTTGTATTCTTTATCCGCTACGGTGTTCAGGAACCCGTTTCTGAGGCACACATAAATCACATAAATGTGTTTTTCTTAACGCGCCGTGTGCAAATCTATTTGGCAAAACTTTAGTATTTTAAATATTGAAGCAAACTCATTTGACGCGGTTGTTCACCTCAGTCCTTACCTAACGGGAATTGGAGCGTTAAGCTTATATTAATCCTAAAGCTTATAAGAACAAGGTTTACATTCGAATAACGTTTATATAAGCTGTATACATAGTTGCAAAATAAGCGAATGTTGGTAAACAAAATGGGGGCGAAAGTTTCCTGGGAAATGAGTCGATTTGTATGCGGACGGAGTGGAGGTTGGGAACAGGATTTGTAAGCATTTTCGAAAGCGGTACCTAGGTCGTTGCGTTATCTTTTGGTTGTAATTGAGTGAGTAATGGCGGGTTGACTGGGTTACTGGAAGTTAATGGCGGTGTGTGGTGGGTGCAGCCACACCGTTGCACGAGGTCCGCCCGGGGAGCACTCTATTGCTCCCCGGATCCGGGGGTAGGGGTATTTGCCCTCCCCGGACCAGGAGTGCCGGCCGCTTATCATCTGCGGCTGGCCAGGGCAGGCAGGGATATGGCCGTATGCTTCGGCGCTACCCGTGTCCCTGCAACTTGCTGCCCACTGGCGACACAGGGGGGTTTAGTGGGTATGCCCTCCCTTTTGGGAGGTGTGAGTCCCACACACCATGCCGCCTCCCCCCGGAGACGGCATGAAGGTGCCTAATGCATTCCCCTCTTAAAAAAAAAAAAAGTTAATGGCGGTGGGATTGGTTGAAATGGTATTCCGATGAGTCATTTTATATACGTTCAAAGTTAATGTAGGTAGGTAGTTAAATGTTTTACCATAGCGTCAAAATCAAAATCATAACGCTACTTATATGTATTTAGATAGGTAGGATATACTAAACACTGCTAAATCGACCAAATACTAACTGATAGAGCAGTGCACTACGAAGCGCTGATGATGATGATTAAGATGATGATAATGTATAAGGTAAATCTGCTGAAATACAAGAATACCTACCCAGAAACGGAACAAACACAAATGTTCATGGACCTTCGGCTGGAAATCGAACCCATGACTTTTGATTCAGAAGGCAGGGGTGACCCAAATAACCACCGTATCGAAATTTCGAACAAGAGACCAAGGACCCAAACTAAATGGCCTGTAGGCTTGTGATCGCAGCTGTAGGCCTACTCCGAATTGTATTGCCGAAGTTTCGGGGTTATTTCCATATGTTCTAACTACTCGTAATGCTAAAAGTATACTTCTTTAGCCGTAAACCATTTGTATGGATCTTTGACTATGTATTATCCAAAACAAGTTTGATTGTTGTATGTAGGTATATTAAACCTCGAATAGTAGTGGATTATTTGATTGAATACCTTCTTATGTACCCCGAAACTTCGGTAATATGTACATTACACTTCGGAGTAGGCCTACAGACCGTTTAGTTTGGGTCCTTGGCCTGAATAGAAAACCTTGATTTTTCGCGTGGCGTCAAACGTGTACAACAAAGTGGTTGTAATAAAAACAAAATGGAGAATGGTTTTCGTGTGGCGTTTGTTACGTGCGTGTTACCTAAGTGTTGACTCGTGTTACAAGTGGTGTTGCCGAACGAACGATAGTTAAGTATTCTATCGATAATCTGTGTAGCGACATGTAGCGACACCTATCCCCACATCACTACAACAATCTCCACGTCGCTACAATAAGCAATCACGAGTTCCGCCAGCTAACAACAGATGGCGATGTAAAATCCGGGCCCACACAAAATGAAATCGCTCCATACAACTTCTATGGAAGACCTACAATGCGCATACGAAGTTTTCATCACGACTCGCTATATATACGAAAAAGCAAAATGGTCCATTGGACCGCGGTCCCCGAGCACGATTACCTAGCGCGGCGGAAGTACTTCCACTTTTCGTAGGGACAAGTCTGTTCCTACATCTGCAAATGGGCATCCTACTTTTTTGGCCCAGCGTGAAGTGGCAGTGGGTTGGCCACATTAGCCGCAGAACCGGTAACCGTTGGGGTAAACGAGTTCTGGAGTGGAGACCGCGTATTGGCGAACGTAGTATAGGACGGAGTGACGTTTGACCAGGTGGAGTGGCGTTTTGGGCTGTCAAGTGTTGGATGCGAGAAGCCCAGGATCGATAAAAGTGGCGAACATTGGGAGAGTCCTATGTCCAGCAGTGGACAGGGAAGACTGACTTTTTGGACCGTTTTTTATAATTTTTCCAGAATCAGGCAGCACTGTTGCATGAAAAACCTTTCTATAGCTTAAAACAATATATGTAGGTACTACTAATTCTATGTATAAGTTTTAATTCACGAACAACATTAATATCGATAGTACTGACTGCTTCGATGGCTCATTTGGTAGTGACCTCTGCTTTCTGAACCAAGGGTTGTGAGTTCGATCCCCGCACAGAATAAACATTTTGGGTCCATGAACATGTCTGTTTGTATTAGTCTGGGTGTTTTCTATGCACGAGTATAATACTCGTAATTGTGTATTTGTTTACAAAAAAAGTTGGTAAGTTTATCAGCTGGCTAGTACTTACCCATAGTCTTGGGTTATTTATTTATGCGATAGTATATTTATCGACTAACAATCGATAGTCTATCTATACTAATTTATCGACTAATATAAAATTCGTTAGTTACTACTAAATCGATAGTCGAGTATCGATCGTCCCTAGCTACAGGTGCAGCGAGATGTGTGTCGCGTGCGCCGGCGCATTGTGCGTTATCGGTTACGCCGCCGGTTCTCAAACATTCGCCATGGCTGTTTTATGGTTGAACTGGCGAACCCCATACGAGTAGGAGAGCTCGAGCAAATGTTTGATTGTGTATTTAATTAGAAATAAGTATAGTAAAAACAAATAAATTTATGATAAACTAGCTGTGCTCGCGACTTCGGACCAGTAGTTCCTGAGATTAGCGCGTTCAAACAAACTCTTCAGCTTTATAATATTAGTTAAGATTTGGAATGGAAGAGTGGCTCCTTCTGACACAGGTGTTTTGTACTTACTAAAAGGAGTCAACCCCCACTTTAGTTATTGTCGATGTTTGTTTTAGCAATAAATATTTTCATTTATAGGGCAGTTTTCAGTGGCTCGAAACGAATAAATTTTACAATCAATTTCCCTGCGCCCCTGGGGTCCCATGGTTAAATGTTGACAACATCTGTGTTAAGCCATGAAACAAGGAAGCGTGCATTATCAGGGCGTCCGGTCGTCGACCACGATGCACTCGCGCAGAGGTCACAATGGTGGAAGATGAGGCTTTATCTGACGGCTGTTGAACCCCCATTTAAACGGTACGAGCCACTTTAGTGTTAGATCTTCGGGGCTTTGTTTGATTATATTAGAATTCTGTGTCTGGGTGGTATTATGCTTATTTAGGTATATTAACTACCATAGTTAAGCGATAAGGCTTATATACTTTAATACATATATATGTATATTGTGTCTAGTTTTAAGCCTGGAGAGCTGGTTTCGTTGACAGTTGTCTATCGACAGGACGGGACTTAGAAGAGGAATAAGACTGATTAAAAAGTCATTATTTGGGAAATAAAACATACTATTTAATAACGTCTTGTAAATAAGCTATTTTACTAAGTTTTACTAGTTTTTTAGTTCAATAGTCTACCATCACAATTTTCAACCGATATCTTAAATTGGTATCATGATCATAATTCTTTGCATATTAAAAAAGTTTGCCAGCAACACACTTTTCTATTCATCGAACGTTTTTGCCAGAGGGGTGTGTCAGTATGAATCATTGTTTGATGTAAGTTAGCTTACAGTTTAACTAAGTATGAGGTCACTTTGAGGATTCCTAAAATAGATGATCGGTGTTAAACCGTTTTCATAATAAAAAGTTTGTAATGAAATATTTTCGGTCATTTCTCTCTTACACAAAACAAATAGGTGATGTGAATAATAATATTAGTCATAGTATCTGTCTAATCAATAACTTATGGATTTTATAACTCGAATAATAAATCCTATCAGACAAAATCACATACGTTGCACCGATCCCAAAGTAGGTAAGTAGCCATTTGTGATATGGGAACAACTAAGTTACCACAAATATATATATATATATATATATATATATATATATATATATATATATATGTATTTATTTACAAAAAAAAGTATATAAGTAAGTTTATCAGTTGTCTAGTACCCATAGTACAAGCTTCGGCTTAGTTTGGGGCTAGGTGGCGCTGTATGGCCCAGCGTGGCATGTCTTGGGAAAAAAT
Organism: Conogethes punctiferalis; assembly: GCA_031163375.1. Lineage (NCBI taxonomy): Eukaryota > Metazoa > Arthropoda > Insecta > Lepidoptera > Crambidae > Conogethes > Conogethes punctiferalis. Next base: position 4,258,499 of record CM062096.1, on the reverse strand, counting down.
AAATAAATAAAATATATATAATTAAATACACACATAAACACCCAGACACGTCCCAACACAAATTTTTATCCCACGAATGTTTGCCCCGTGTAGGATACCTACTCGTAAGAGTAAAGATATTATAAAAAATCTTTGACATATGCGTAACTGTGTGCTAATACCTCAAAGTAAACCTAACAATGATCTCATCTGCGAAACACCAGCAAAATTTCAAATCCCCATTGAACAACGGCGAATTAATCAATCCGTTTGCGTTTCTGAAACCGTTCCATCACTGTCTAAAATTTATTTATTTGCCAAAAACACAATAGTCACCATCCGGGAGTCCGGATCGGTCTAATTTTAAATTTAAACACGCGATCTGGAAAAGATGCTAATTTTAAATGGCCGAACGGTGAACCGGCGATCACGGAGCGTTTGGGACAAAAAGGTTATTATAATAATTGGTGGGCCACCGCGGGCAGGTAGCGTGAACTATGCCGATCGTGGGCAATCGTGAATCGAGATATGCAAACGTATTTTGATTGGACTGATGAACCGACGTCAAGGGTAAATTGAAGAGAACATAGTAGGTTTGAACAGAGAGCCGGGAAACGATGATGGGAAAGGGGATGTAAGGGAACGACCTATCATTAAAGTAATAAAAATGACAAATTTTAGTTCGTATATTCGAACACGGAAGGGACAAATGGGAGGGATTTATGGTGCAAATGTACGCGATCCGTTCAACGATCTATCATTTTCGAGTTTGGTAGTAGGGGCCCTGGTCCTATTCTGAATCTAGAAGCCACACGGACGCAAATCACCTCTTAAATTCCCCGTGTAACAACAAATCTACTAACATTTAAAAACAACGTCTATTTCAAAGATGGCGCTCAGCGTAGCAACAAAGCCCTTCCCAGAGGTATAAAAATGAGCTAATTAAAATTCTGTCTTCAGCGGACGGGAACCGAACCAGGGACCGTGTCGGCCCACCCCACGTGTGCAGCCACCGTGCCCTATGGGAAAATGGATGGAGTGGCTTCAACCGAGTCGGTTTTGCCGTCTACAGCTGTAGTTTGGTAGCTGGTAATATTATTATTTTGTAGGTACAATAGTTAATCCCCATGAAGAGTAAAAGAGGAAAAAAATTTATTTGTATGTGTGTATGTTTGTAAAGAATATAAAATATCAGATAAAATCACTACATAAGTAGTATACAAAAAAAAACCATCACGATAGTAGCTAAATACCACAGGCCGATGATGGGCAGCAGCGTCACCGGAGCAAGAAGCTACGCCCTGCAATCCCCAACCCGCCTGCCCAGCGTGGTGATTACGGGTATATCCTCCAAAAGTTTGCCCTAGGTGGCGAACAACTGGAGAGATCTATGTCCAGCAGTGGACTGCAATAGGCTGATGATGATGATGACACAGACACTCCGAGCTACTTCTATTTCATTCAATTGAAACTAAAATATGAATGTCATGGGCTATAAGTTTTCTCTTTCAAGCTTTAATTTTCGTTTTAAATTGATCTGACTGGAAACTAACCACCAGATCTTGCGCCGTGAATTAAGCGAACGCATTACCTACTTAAATGTAGGTGGGATTCTTGGTTTACCGTTAGTTTAACGGGGCACATGTCTGCACATGCCTTTTGTAAAAGGAACTACTACATAGAAATTCTCCAAATGATATTTCGAGTTGATAGAAAAAATACATTATGTAATATAATTACAGTCGGGTAATAATTTAATCGAATGCGATATAGTAGGTATAGGTACATACTTATAAAATATACCCTAATTATGCTCATCTAGTGTATGGACTATTTAATTAACTGTAAAGCACCCATCCATTCAAACTTTTAAATTTATAACATTAGTAGAGCGAGTGACATCAAAGACTCCAACTCCTAACTTTTGATGCCTTGTATCTTTTGTATTGTTTATTTGAATGAAAAAAGGAAAAATGCGTGTCTTTTATTTTTGAATAAGCTAAAAGACGGACTAATTACAATTTTTTGCCATAATAGCCTATTCTAAAAGCTTAATCATACAGCATTTTGTAAGTATCAATCAGTCATAATATAGGGTTGAAAACAAAATCGACTAAGAAGATTAAGATATTAACTAAATGCAAATAATAAGCCTTTAACCTTTGCAGATATTTATTATAATGTCACGACTGAATTTCTCTTTTTAATAAAATTACTTTATTTACCGATCGAAATAATCAACGGATTACATCGAAGAATAAAGCCTTATTTACATTACTGTAAAATGTAAATTTGAAAAAGTAAACCCGCTTTACATATAACGTAGTTGATACTTTGTCTGGTGTGAAAGAGACGGTACTATGTAGATAAAGAAAAGAGAAGAGGGAGACGGAAGATGTTACTATAATAACAGCGTGTTTCAACGTTTAATATTTTTGGAATTATGCTAATGACGAAACACTTGTTCGTACCTGTTAATTCTGTTGAGACTGAAATTAATAATGAAGTTATGGAAATTTTCTTGTGGGAATTAAGTTTTTAGATTACATATATTATTTGTCTTTCCCATTAGCCCATCGTTGGTGTTGGTTTTTATATTGTTTGTTAATGCTTTTCAAAGCATTTTGATGTTTATACTTATTTCCTTACGCCATATTTTGTTTGGAAAAGAAAAGAATTTGTGGGACCTATCCGCTGCAGTGCAGCTCATTATTATTCTCAACTTCCTACACTCCTGTGTTTTTTAACTAGAAAGTAGGTATACCTATATTGTCATTATACACCCCATTTTATAGCATACATTCAAACAATACAAAGGTCTGTGATAAATTTAAAAATAAATAAAAAAAATAAACCAAGAACATGCCACGCATCGCCTTCCAGCCCCAAACTAAGCCGAAGCTTGTACTATGGGTAGTAGACATCTGATAAACTTACTATAAATCGTTTTTTTACAAAAAAAAGAAAACGGGAAATTTTCCTATCTTTGAATCTTATAACACCTCTCTTAGAAAACAAGGAATGTATCGAGACGAGGTGTAAAACTTTTTATTATTATGATTACTTATATAGGAAAACTATATTAACCAAAACTGTTTCTATTTCAAGTACCTAACTATTTCCCGGGTCACCGGCCACCCATCATTACAAAACAACTTCTGTAATAGAATCCTCACTTTGAAGTAATTCTATATATTGGTGTACTTTATCAGTTCCAGCGTATCGTTCTGTCTGTCTGTATCAACACTTCCTTGTATTGTTCTATTGTTTGTCGGGCTACGAATAGGCAATATAAAAAGTACTTTCCTATTTTTTATCTTCCGCCTGTTTAGAAATTCTAGTAGTGTATACTTTTAGGCGGTAATGTGAGCTTCTGTTTGAGATAGAGAAACATCTTTTTTAGGGTTCCGTACTTTAAAAAATAAAGGGATCAGTTTGTTGTCTTCCATCAGACCCGTCCATCTGTCAAGAACTTTTTTATCAGAGAAGCTGAAATTCATATCAAATAGGTACTCAAGTCTTTTTTCTCAGGGCAGCATGAAGATATCAAGCTGAAATTTATATCAAACTAGCTTCTGCCCGCGGCTTCGCTCGCGTTAATTTAGGGGTGAATGCTCCATACAAACTTGCACCCCCCATTTTACGGTAATGGGAGGTTAGAAAGGGGGAAAAGTAGCCTATGTTACTCTCCATCCCTTCAACTATCTCCACTTAAAAATCACGTCAATCCGTCGCTCCGTTTTGCCGTGAAAGAAAGACAAACATACAGACAGATACACTTTCCCATTTATCATATTAGCCCCGTTTTTTCCCATTTATAACCCCCCACTTTCCTAAAATGGGGGGCAACGCGGGCGAAGCCACGGGCACAGCAAGTAAATAAATAAAACTATTATTGATGATGATGACTTTGAAGAAAAAAAGTAGGTACAGGACCATATGATTATGTATGAGTCATATTGGGTCAGGTGTGGTCAAATCTATCAGTGTGGTTACGTCAACAGGGGCCGGGCGGGTCCGCTGTATACCCAAATAAGGTATCGTATCCCGCGGCTTTGCTTGTATTCAGCTCACTGACAAACGCGTGGGAATATCCTGATTAAATCCTGTCTCCAGAATTGTAAATGGCGAAACAGTGGGAGGTGTAGGGATTATTTTGATAGGTGAGCTTGTGTGGGCTATTAATTAAATTAGTTTTTCTTAACAATAATATCATTAGCCTGCAATTAGGTACAATATTGTCATTTGTCAAAAAAACTTTCCATAAGTACATGTTTTTTTCATGCTACGATTCCATTTATGATATCAAAATGTTACAATTTTCGATCACAATCATAACAATTTTTTTTAACAAAACACCTACTTTAATATGATGTATATAGGACCAACTAGCAACTTTGTCCTTTTTTTGAAGACGGTTAAAAAGATTGTAAACACCTAACTTATTGAATGATTACATAAGAACCACTTATCTAAGAGGTAAAGAAAATGATTGCCTAATCTTGTCTTCCTAATTTATCATTTCAAATAACTTGCAACATTTTTCACACCTGTTAGTGAAATCCTATTTTCACCTAATTTGACTAATTTACGCGTATCTACACACGTATTATAAAGAGGAAAGATTTGTATTTTTGTATGTAACGAATAAACTCAAAAAGTACTGGACCGATTTTAGAAAAGCTACATTATCACTGAGTAGGTAACATAGGCTACCTATATTGCCTATATTTCGTTTAAAAATTAATGGTTATCTGAAACACCGCAACGCGACTCGAGGGCGGGTCAATAGTGTAAGTATATGAAAAATAAAGGGACTGTTAGGTACCAAAACAGCACCTGAATAAAGGCAGTATAAAAACACTAACTTAAAACATAAAACAACTAAATTACTATGAAAAAGGGTTTGCACTTTGCAAGGACATTAGGACGTAACATAAGTACTTTATATGAACTTAAATTTGTAAAAAAACGCACTGTTTGTATTTATTTAGCAAGGATATTTAGGTCAAGTGGCCCTACCCAGGTAAACTTTCTAAATATTTGTTCAACATATCTGATGCAACCTACTATCTTTATCGCGACAAATATTTACACATCCATCGAATTGGGTCTGGATAAATGTGTATTTGTAAATGTTTTACTGATTAATTATTTTCTGCAAAAGTAGGTATACTGTCAATTTGAGAATTTGTGGCAGTATCATCATCAGCCTATTACAGTCCACTGGTGGACATAGGCCTCTCCAGTTTTTCGCCACTTAGGACCAACGTCTGGAGGATATGCCCATAATCGCCACGCTGGGCAGGCGGGTTGGCAATCGCAGGGCATAGATTCTCGCTCCGGTGACACTGCTGTCGGAATGAATAATAATAATGAATATGAGAAACTTAAACCCAAGGTCGATCTAAGGGCTAACATTGGGAGATGCCTATACCCACTACCCAGCGATGGACTGTAATATGGTGATGATGATGAACCATGATTGCCTGGTGATCTATTTGAATAAATAAGTATTGTAATCTAACAATAACAATGTAAAATAATAAATAAATGCATACATTATTTTACATGGAACTCTAATTATGTAGATAGTCTTCTGTGTAATTACATAGTAGTAATAAAGAATGTTGTTAAAGAAAAAATAACACGTGACTCTTAAAGCTATAAAGCAAAGAAGCTTTATAATTAAAGGTTGCGAATGATTCATAGTAACTTCTTGTTTTCAAAAGTTAAGCCAGCATATAAATAATGTATAGCGTTATTAATCATGACAACTTTAAAGGGGATATCGTAATGACGTATACAATAAGGTTTAAATTAGACAAGGATGTTCATGACAGTAAAATTAGTTTGGGAGGAAGGAACTTTGGAGGAGTGAAGCAAAAAGTGTAATGGACTCGGACCTTAGATGACGTAACCGGTCGTTGAACTGTGAAACCATGAACCAATGGATAAAGCTACCATGGATCAAATTCTGATCACTTAGCCGATAAAACTATTACTATGATCACAGACGTTGAAGATGAGATAATAACTCCTTTATTTAACTCGTAACTTTAGAGGTACATTCTGAAATCAGATGTCATCAGGGTTTAAATAAAGACATCATAATAAAAAGTTTTAATGGGGCTATAAAATGAGTGAAGATTATTCTATAAAATCTTTAGCTTTTGGTCAGTCAGCCTGTAATGGGAACCTTTTATTGCTTAGTTTAGCTTTGTAAACGCAATTTTATGGTTAGCGTAAAGTTAAGCTAGATTGTCGAATTTGGTATGGCTTTGGACGATAAAAATATTATGATAACAATTTTACACAAGCAATTAAGTAATGATATGTTGACAATATCTCGATTCTGTAAGTATACATCTCTAAAGTAGTAGACAAAAAAGATGTAGAATACTTTAAGAAAGTATGAGTTACAGTTTTTGTTTTGAGTACAAGTTTTCACGTGAAATTTTGTAGCGATTCTGGTGACATATTTATAAAATATCAAGTCTTAATAAAAATTAAGCCTGAAACGTACCTATAAGTCTTTCTTTTACATAATTTTAAGTATCATTTAAGAGCACTTAATAACGAAGATGAGAATCATTCCGAATAGAAATCAATACTTATTCATAAAAGGATTGTAACTCAAGAAGCTTTTAACTGTGTTCAAACACAAAGTATAGATAGGACAGTGTTTGCTTATACAATGTTTGCCCAAGCAGTGTGTTCGATAACTCGTATGGCCCACTTTCAGAAGCCTATTGAGCATTTGTACAAATAACAACACAGGTAAGCGATTTTAGCCCGATAATTGTGTAGCTTAATGTGAAATTTAAAATAATACGAATTGGAATAGCTACTGCAGAGTCAGTGGTGTCGAATAACAGGAAATGAGCAGTTAGTTGCAACATCGGAGATCCAGTTTGAATGGATTTATAATAATGATGGATGATGCCTATTGGGACAATACAAATCATATTCAATGTGAATGACTTCAAATTTTTAGTCTATAAAGAAGCGCATTTCTTGATTGGACATTTTTCAATTTTTATGTGGGAAAAAGATACATTTAGCTTTTGGTACTGACCTGTCATTTGCAATTGTCTTCTAGATGCTGGCGTGCGTGGGGTGCGGGGCGTCCTAGCCGCCCTCGGTGTTCTCGGCGTCCGAGGCGTTCGTGGTGAACTGCTACTGCTGCCAGCTCTTCTCGACGGCGATCCCAGAACCCTTAGATCCGTATTCTCGACACACGCCAGCGTCTCCGCCGCCGACCGCATAGGACTCCTCGAATTCTCCTTATCTTCTTCCCAGAATTTCACAGGCGAATCCAACTTAGCCGCCTTATAAGGGCACTCAGTTTCGATGTCGAAGTTGAATCTTCTTATGAAACGCTTCCTTTCCCTTGCGTACTGCTCGGCCATCAAGCGCGTCGTCTCATCCCTATCCGGCACGCCGAAGAGACACTTGCAGCTTCCCCTCCTCCTCCTCGGAGTGTTGGACACGTTCCTCAGCGCCGCCATCCCACTAGCCATCTCCAGTCTTCTCTGCTTGGGCGTCCGTCCTCCAGCCATATCAACGCGTCAGGTGAGCTACGACTGGTTAGCGAGAAACATCTGACTAATCTCCCGAGAAAACAGCTGTTGTCCGCAGGTAGGGAGCGAGAAGGGCGCGATCGTATACGGGTGCGAGTGGTTCAGAGTATATTGGGTCCGCACCTGGCGGATGGGCGAACCGCGCCAAAATTCTAACCTACAAAAGCGCGGGATGAAGTCGCCGCGTGCTCGCGGGCGCTACCGTCGACTACGACTGAGTCGGCTTGCGCCTGCGCGCCGTTTCCCGCGCTGCGCGCGCGCACGTTTTGGCAACCACTTGGCGCGAAGTGCGAACCCTTAACAATGGACCAAGGACGCTTTTTGCAGGGCACAGGTGAAGTAAAGGGGACGCGGCGGATTCGCGCGTAAACTATTCGTCTATTGTAATGAGACATTTATCTTGCTGAATAGGCGTAGTGGCATTCTTTTGTGACATAGTGGCGTAGTCTGTGATTTGTCTGCTCCGTTATCTGCAGTTGATAATGTTGTGAGAGAATTAGTTGGCATTGACATAGGGCAATTTATCTGAGCGCGGTTTAATTGAGACATTGAAATGTTTCAAATGGGTTAATTTTTATTTGTCTCAATATCATTATCAAAAAGAAGTTTTCAAGGTTTTTGGTCAGCTTATGAGGAAGATTGTCATCAATATCCTCATACGAGTAGAAAATTACAGACGTGAAAGTTTGACTTATTCGCACGAAGACCACAAACTGAGCATTGGAAGTTCCATTCGCTCTAATATTTATAATTTATACTCGTAGTTACTGCTAGCAAAGTGTTTCAATGTCAACAGTTTTTTTATACGCTTGTCTGTTTTTGATATATCACTCGAAACATATTTGTGTAGATAACCATGAAAGCCCTATCCATTGTTCCATTCTCTGCGTATTTCATCAATACTGAAGGGATTTTTAACCCAAGACATACCACAAATGTAGTTTAAAGAAACGCCATCACTTTTAGAGCTTATAATAAAATAAAATAATATAAAGCGCATAAAATGTTGCCATAACATAAAACTTTAAACTCCTGACCAAATCCCGCTACTTGTATTACGCTCGCTTAGGCGAGCTAATTTATGGTAATGATTTTTGTTCTCCAAGAACAATGGGTTGTAAATGCGGTGGTCGGGTGAAGAAACATTCAAGAAGAACTGACATGTTCACCAGTGTTGCCATATATACCTACTATAATATGGGTATACCCCTAAACACCAGTGTTGCTATATTTTCCTTAAACGCAGAACAATCCGAAGGTTGCGCGTCCGATTCCCGGTCAAGTCAATTTAGGAACTGAAATTAAAACTTTTCTAAATTGTTTCAGGCTTGGGTGTTCTATGCGGCAGTTTTTCTAGGCTCCGTGACACCATCCTAAAGGTGCTTGACGGAGAGGCCGGGGTTTTTAGTGGGTATTCCCTGCCTCCTACCTTCCTGTGGCAGGGTGCCGCTCTTCCGTTTTTGAGAGCGTCGTGAGTCCCACATATCCCATCGTTCGCCCGACCGGCGTAAATGCGTAAAAGCATTTTTCCCGGGATGTAAGGGAGCGACTTATCATCTTTTCGCTCCAAGTCCAAGCCAAACTCACCTGCCCGTGGTGCAACCTGTCGAGTAACAAACGAGACGCGGGCGACCGACTGGTGGCGGTATAACCATCACAATTGAAGGCGTAGATAAACACCACAGACCGATGATGGGCAGCAGCGTCACCGAATCGACAAGCTACGCCCTGCGATCGCCAACTCGCCTGCTCAGCGTGGCGATTATGGGTATATCCTCAGGCTGTTTGCCCTAAGTGGTGAACAACTAGAGAGGCCTATATGACTGCAATAGGCTGATGATGATGATGAAAATGAAGCTTAATTTTATTCCATTTTTATTTTAAAATTTGTGATTTATATATCCCTTCCTCAATAAACAAATTAGTCTCAACCATTATCAGCTCATCTTATTTGCCTAAATCCTATAACCTAAGGTTGTCTGGAAGAGATCGCTTAAAGCGATAAGGCCGCTTAATTGTACAACAAAATGTCTATTATATTTTTAGTTTTAAATCTGCAATAAAGTATAATTATATTTATCTATCTATCTAAATCAAAAGTTAAACTGACTGAAATTTCTCCAAAGAAATGTGTCTTAAATTTACGTCTTCCATGGCAACAGATTTTCAAAAAGCAAAAATGGAATTTTTTACTTTACGACTGAACGTTTAGTGCCATAAAATGTTGATAGCCATGTAAAGAGGTTTTACCGTGAAATTCATGTGTTGTTTGTGTTTTATGAATCACGTTCCGTTGTAAATAAAGCTTGGAGGCTGCGCTAACGGCGGATAAAGCACACTTGGTAGCTTTAATTGGCTCAAACAGTTAGGTTTTGCTGTCATTTTGTTCTGTTTTGATACCTTGTTATTTTTTGTTTAGTCCATCAAAATACTTGACCAACATTTTTTTATAAGTAGGAAAAGTGTTATGTCGAGCTACTATAAAAATACGAGTAATATATGTATAGGTACTTAAATTATTTGATTGTAGGTTGTTGTAGTTTCCCTTAGGTTGTGCCTACCCAATTTCAAACGAAGGTTGTGCCTTGTACTTACCAAGTAGAAAATGGACGACAGCTGTCCCAACGCCATTCAATATCTAATCAACGCGCCCAGGAATCAAACATGCAATCCTCCGCAAACCTTTTTCATAGTGGGTCGGCAATCGGCATGCACAAGACAAAGAATCATTGTCTATAACAGGACGTTTTAACTTAATTTATGGCATTGACAATCAGATAAGCTCTCAAAGTTCCGAGGGAGACAGGTAGAAACTGACAATCTGCAATTTGTCACATCGCCTAAAAAAATGAGATGTCCTACCCTTCCTAATTGGTTCGTATAAGTTTTTTTTTAGCTAATTTTTATTAATCGTAAAGGAAAAGAGTTCCATACTTAGTGTAGATTAACTTGCACCATAATAACGATGCCTATTCGCCGTATTCCTGCTCGTCCGATGATAAAAAGGGGCAGGAGGAATCAAATGAAATAATTCCGTCGCACACTCTCCAAAATGTAACCGATTGAATACCGACAGAAAGGCAGACAGGAATTAAACCCCTTAATACATTTATAATAAGTAGGTATAAGCAGTTAGGAGCCCGACTGTGTTAATAAATTGATCTAATATTTGCAATCTTGGACAAACCTCACTGTTCACTTCAGGTATTGTGCAAACATTTGGTCACATCACGACTATGTCGAGGGACTACCTACTAATTATTTATACATATAATTCTTACATATTATCATACAGGTACTTAGTAGATACCTATATTACGTACTAGCTGTGCTCGCGACTTCGTCCGCGTGGAATAGTTATTTATTCCCCGTTTTTTTTTACATTTTCCATTATTTCTTCGCTCCTAATAGCTGCGTGATGTTATATAGCCTTAAGCCTTCCTCGATAAATGGTCTATTCAACACAAAAAGAATTTTTCAATTCGGACCAGTAGTTCCTGAGCTTAGCGCGTTCAAACAAACAAACTCTTCAGCTTTATAATATTAGTGAAGATGTATACCTACCAAATGTCAGAATCCTTTTTTATGCATAATGTATTTATTTAGGTACATAAAAAGGTTATTCAATCAGTTTGCCTAGTACCCATAATAAGAACTTTGTCTTGGTTTGGAATGGATGGCGCTGTGTGGCCCTGAGTGGCACCTCAGTGGGCCTTCAGGGTGACGACGATGTGCGGCGGGCTTGTCCTATTATGCCTGTCGACCTAACATTTGGACATCACGACTGCTTACCAATAGGTGGACTGGAACGGTCGTTTTATAAAAAAAAAAGGTGAACAGCCAGGTTCCTATCTCTCTAGATATATCATCAATTGACACAGAGCCAATCCCACCTATATGTTAGTATGACTGAGTTAGATTATGACTAAATGTCACCAAATAATCAACTTTTCTTCCGTAAACTAGCTGACATACAGACAGACACACAGACACTAGAGTCAAGAGTGACATGTACCAATCTGACCCTTTGTGAGATCAATACCCAAAAAATCAAACAAAAATATCTTTTTGTGGCCATTTCACGAGTTTCGGACCCTAAAAATAGATTTTAAAGTTACAGTGTCCACTTGGAGGCGTGATCTTATACACACAGAGGTTAAAAGAGGAAAAATAAAATTTTATCTTTCAAAATGTCATTTGTGCATATCATTAGGAAACAAACTGCATGTTTTTGTTAAATACCTGGTGGTGTGATATATTATTATCCATGTTGTTAAAAAATAAGAGAATTTTACCATAATTATTGAATAAATTATCATAAAATCAGTCAGAGATCGGGCATAAAAACCGAGTATCAAAACATCCATAAACTTTGTTTGCCTATACGTAGGTACTGTTGTCATGGCAACGGTTTATTCCTTAAAAACCTATGTGAGAAGCGACAAAAAAACCTTTGGAATTAAATAAAGCCTACTGAACTAGTCTGCCAAGCGTGGTGACTAAAGCAAATCACCCCCAAATGGCACTGATGACTTATTGACACTAATGGCGTAAAACTTCTGAATTTCGCGTGGATTCACCGCTTATCAGTTCTCCCACGCTTCACAATTTGGAACATTTTTATGACTATACTCAGGAGTACACACCCACTTGCTTATTAACGAAATTAAACCGCATGTTTTCTATACTTATAATAAATCTGTAGAGAGGTCAATTCTGTACATGAAATATATTTTCAAAATAACTATCAGGGGGTGATTAGTGATCGATACTGATGCCAAAAATGCAATCAGTAAAATTTTTGTCTGTCTGTCTGTCTGTCTGTCTGTCTGTCTGTCTGTCTGTATGTTCCTTATAGAAACAAAAACTACTCGACGGATTTTAACGAAACTTAGTACAATTATTCTTCATACTTCTGGGCAGGTTATATAATACTTTTTATCACGCTACAATTAATAGGAGCAGAGTAGTGAAGGGAAATGTTGGGAAAACGGGAGAAGTTACTCCATTTTTTAAGCTTCCGTCGCGTGTGCAGCCTTAATGGTTAAAGTTACATAGAAATTATGTATGACAGAAATATTTTACATAAAATTGACTAAAAAATATCCCGCAACAGCATATGTCTATCTTTTATGGTTGACTCACAATAACACGTGTAACTCCTGATAGCTTAGCAGTTCGGAGCATTCTGATTATATTTGTTTACTCGCACGTTTATAATACTCTCATTCATCCCTAATTTAAAAAAGTTATCATTATTACCTATTCAATAAAAAAAGAATCATAGAAATCGGTATAGAAACACCAAACTTATACATGAAATAAGCCATCGCGCCGTCGCACGTGAATACTGAATCATGCTATAAGGATTATTTTTGTGTAACGGTTGCCGCGCTCGACACGGGTCGCGGCGGCGGTAGGGTATAAAAAGGCGGGAGGTCCGAGAGCTAGCTTCATTCAATATTTGGCTGTTGATGCGTTCAGAGCGATCGACCATCATTGACAGACAATAATTCGCACCCTCCGGCGAATAAAGCGGTTATTGCAGAATTGCTATTTTTCAGGAGAAGCAAAAAACCGAAATCGGTGAATATCTCTAAAACTATAACTTTCAAATAAATGCTTTTAACTTTAATTGAAAGTAGATATTTAAGATTTTAAGATATTTAAAAACTAAATTAATTTAATGGAAAATTCATAGATAAAACCTCAAAAATATGTAATACCGCATAACAATAATATTGTTTTTATTGTATGGTGACATTACCATTTTCTTCTCGGCAGCCTTCTATCAAAACTGCCCGCGCAACGAGGCATAGCGACAGTATTCGTTAGTTTTTGGTGTCTATTCTATTATGAGTAATAACTTCTTACCACTTTATTTGTGTGAAATTAAAAATAGGTTTATATTGTAAGCGTTGAATATTATTAAATTCGCGGATCATTCTACGTAAACCATTACTGTAACAAGTGAATGAAACAACATTAAAAATATAGTTGTTATTGCTACATTTGTGTTTTTTTAATTTTATTATTAAATAAACATAAAAAAATATGAATTACAACTAAATTAACTCTCATTAAGTCTAATTCCTATCAAAATCAGGTTTTTAAGTTATGATTAGACCACAGCACATCGAAATACTTTACGGGGTTTGGGTCATTTTGGAGTCGTTTTAAATTTTGGTGGCCACTGACGGAAGTTATAATGTTCGAACGAGGAATTCTATCGGATTTTAATGAAACTTGGTACAAATATTCTTCATACTTCTGGGCAGGTTATAGCATACTTTTTATCACGCTACAATTAATAGGAGCAGAGCAGTAAAGGGAAGTGTTGGGAAAACGGGGGAAATTTTTACCTGTATGTTTGAATGCACATCACGCTAAAACTACTGCATAGAAATAAATGCGGTTTTTACCAATGTATTTCTAGAGGTCTAACCAAAAATTTAAGTACCATTTTATGAAGTCTATTATTTATAAAACGCAATATCCACGCGTGCGACGCCGCTGGCACAGCTAGTATGTAATAAATATAAATATGTCCTTTAATTATTCCTCGGCGTACAAATTTAATGGTGAAATTTTACAAACTCGTTCTGATTTTTGCCATCACTGAGGGCAATAAGCTTTAGGTAATTGGTGTATTTTTGTAAGTTGATTAAAAAACACTAATAAAATTTTATCAACCGTTATGTCCAAGTAAATTTTGGTTCCTTAGACATCTTAACAAATTACATGGTAATCATGAGATGATTCGACAGAGAACCAAATTAACATAGCACATCGGATTAGCAAGCTAAAGTGGCAATAGGCCATTTGAGCGGCTGAACCGATAACCGTTAACCTTTAACCGATAATCGCTTCTCGGTAGGTGTAGAGTAGGACGCCCTTAAGGCAGGAGGAGACGAGTTTTACGCAAGATGGTCGGTAAGTGGACTGCAAGAGGCTGATGATGATAATGATGATCTTCTCTGCCCGACATCTACTTTGCTTGATGCTAGGCTAGTCACATCCAATCCAAATTTCACAAATTTTATTATTTGACTGACGAATGACGGTGTTTCAATATGAAATATCCGATAGGATGGCGTAATGTCAGCCTGCGGTCCAGCTATCGTGTGATTGGTCAGTTCGTAAATTTCAGTGTCATGTCAAAATGGACCAATTACGATAGGTACAGTTGGACTTTCTGCCTATGTGGTGGCATCTGGGTGGATTTCTTAACTCAGAAAACCCTCATTGCACAAAATTGCTGACACTTTCATATTCGTTACTCCATCTAGCGCCGACTGTTGAAAAATCGGCCCTAAAAATAAATTGTTTTTCCATATGTCACGGTTCGTTCAATCATTACAGTTAATAACCTAAATCAATATGTTTCCGAAACACACGTGCCTGTTATTAATAGTCGCAAAACAATAATTTTGTCCACGCGAGACCCAATGAGTGTCGGAAATCATTACAAGGCATTATTGAAAATATTAATTGAAAAATGGTGGCCAATCGGAATTGGAGGGAAGGGACCGTGAAATTATAGCGGGGATATTGTTCTGTAATTTGCAGTTATGGTTCGTGCTTTGGTTTTGATGATAATAATTGTGACGGGCATTGTATCAAACTTGTACCGGTCATTATATCATCTATATATCAAAAGGCACAGCACCTTGCATCTTTCAAGGACGTTATATTTATGTCGCAGTCATCTGGTTGAATCTGCTATTCAATTGAATGACTAGCGCGTTCATTGAATGACGACATTTAATTGAATGCCTAAAGGAGAACTCGTCAAGTTATTGAATGAAACGTTCAACGTCTTGACTGAACGTCATTTTAGCATAGTCGTTGAATGGGTAAAAGCCGACTGTTTACTGTTTAGTTTTAAATTTTTCTTTAAAAGTATCCGGAGGCGGCGTATTAATTAGTAAATCCATGCTGTCACACTATTTTATTGCGTATAAGTCAGTTTAAAGTAAATCTAATCAAAAAAAATGAACACTCAGGTGATCATGTTCGACGCCATATTGGTTTTGGTGACTACTAACGCCGCGCGGGAAAAAAATGAACTAAATTACAATCACTTGACTGCTTTTACGTCCGCTCTTTTCAAAGGGCTATGTTTCAATCCGCTACCTAGTTGGACGTTAAGTGACGCGTGTTTAGTCAACGTTCGGTCTAGTCATTCGATTGAATGTCGTCATTCAATGAACGCGCTAGCGATTCAATTGAATAGGAGATTCAACCAGATGACTGCGACATTTATAAAGCAATCGTTTAACAATACTACAAGATTTAAGTGCACAAATGGCGAATTTACGAATTCATGCGCGGGCGCCGAAAGATGTCGGAAACGGTCACAATGCGCACTTTATACGTCGTCTTCCGGTACATTCGGGCACACAAGTCGTGTATTAAATAGTCAGTCAATCAAAGCTTCGGTCCGTCCACTGCTGATCGTAGGCTTCGCTTTATTCGCGCCACATTTCTCTATCCCGGGCTTGCCCCGACCAGCCAATTCCGACAGTTCTTCTAAGTTATCAAGCCATTAAATGGAACCAAGACATTAGTAGGTATAGAAATGAGGGATTTTTTTTTAAAAGGCAGGTCCAAGTGTTACATGATTGGTTCATTTTGACATGGCACTGACATTTACATAGCAACTGACCAATCACATGATAGACCTGCCTGGTGGATTTCATTTTTCAGAAAACCCTCATTAAACTATTGGTTACTTGTCTATGGCCACAACGACTTAAGCCTTTCGCTTTCCATCGGGAGGGGCGGTGGCCACTGTTCTGTTCTACTATAAAAAAATTGCAAAGTAACAACGCGTTTTGCAAGTAAATTGGGACAACGGGCCTTGCATATTTTTTTGTACGAATATTTACCTCTGCCGCGGCTTATTTTTGTTTTGTACAAGGCACTTTATCATCATCATTTCCACGTGTCACGTGACGCCCCACATCGAGACATACCTAGTGAATTATTTCAAGCCAATTGACGAAGATTCCTAAGAAAACTAAATCAGACTTTGGATTCTTCGTCCTCAGATTGAACGCAAGGGACATTTACGAATGCATCCCAAGCTTTTTATTTCATTTTAATTTCAATAAAGTTTCTCGAGAAATATCCTCGACCGCTTTTTTTTGTATATTGGCACGGCTTAGTGGCTTTCTCTCGCCTGATGGAAAGCTAAAAAGGAAGCCCAAGTCGCTCTAGCCACGGCCGGGAAACCTTCGTCGAAGGACCCCATACTATAAGAAGTCATGAGCACATGGCAGAGAATTCCATTTTTTGATGGTTACTAAACTTTTGAGCGGGTTGTGGTCAAGCGTTCACGCATGTCCATTTAAAAACCCCTCCAACGCTTGTGTACCCGACAGTACAGTCCTTTTACCTGTGAATCGGCGTCGGAAGTGGTATATTGTCTCACGCCCCTGTTCCTGTGACCTGCACACCAACGCCAATTGTGTTTTTGCTGCCATTGCATTTCGCTTTCCGACGACACTTTTGTACAGAGATACGATAATTTAAAAGATACACAATATGCCTTATTATAATTTGCGATTTGCAAATAGCATAGTTTGAAACTGTAAATGTGCCTTTTATGTAGATATTTTGACATATAGGAAAACTTCGGGCATAAAAAATAATCAGGCTTCAATCAATCAATCAACACATTGATGTCCATTCCTGAACGTAGGCGAATCAGAGAACGTCAACCATCACAATTAGCGAAAACAATGTACTTATTATACTTAGGTAGGCTTAGAAGTATCCAGAAGGACATAAGTAGGTATTAAAACCGGTAAAAGTAGGTAGGTATTGTTTCCAAATTGATATTCACGCGGGCGAACCCGCTGGCAAAAGTTAGTAGCCCTATAATTGTAGGTACAAATACTAAAATATATTTGCAACTGCATATGACATAAACAGTAGGCTCATTATCTCCCGACGAAGACAGGAAGGATGCCTCTTTCCTCTCCAACAGGTTTAGGTATCGCGGGATACATAAAGGCCTCCGCTACATTGAGCGTTCATTATAATATAAGTACTGTTTAGATACTAGCGATGACGAGCAATAACCTGGCTTTTTATGTTATTTTGTGGACCGGGGAACTGCAGTCTCAGGCCAGACGAAGGAAACAAATGTACTGGCAATGAGTTCCACATTTTGCGGACGCGGCAAAGATAGAAATTGCCGAAGTTTTTTGTACGAGATGAAATGTTTTCTACGCAACACGTAACACATTTATTTCAGCCCGCTATCCACCCGTGTTAGTGACCCACACGGGTCCCACATTCTACAATGACCCACTCAGTTTTCACTTAATCGAATTATGGGGGGGCAGCGTTTTTTCCCCGCTCAACGCAGCGTTTGCTCTACACTTACCCGTCTGACTACCGCTTCGTCTCCGGTTAATCCGCAATTAATGAGCCCGATATCCCGACATCTGTTCATTGTTGCAGTTTCAATTAATTGGGCTCGAACGTCATCGATAGGACGGCTTATTTTTTAATTTAAATCAAGCGAAATTAAAAAGAATTGTTGATCAAGTGCGTAGCGTCTTATTTCTCCAAATTGATTTACTTACTTACCTAGGGAGTAATGTTGTTGATGTTTTTATGGTCTGGTGATCTCATAGCGTTTGGCTTATTTTTTTTATTTATTTAGTCTTTGTTGCACAAAGAAGGTACAAATGGCGGACTTATTGCCGTGTGGCATTCTCTCGGCTGAAGCGTTTCGGGTTCGATAGCCGGCCGAATCCAATCAATTCAAATTGATTCGGATGATATAAAAATGAGTGAAAACCTGCAGATACCTAGTCAAGGAAACTTTACAATTACATGAAATCATCATAGATATCTAATTTAGAAACGAAGGTTTTCATTGTTTTAGGTTGGTAGGTACTAGGGATGTTGCAGATGCCGATATTTTCACATCCGCGGATACGGATGCGGATGCGGAGTTTAGCGGGCTCACATCCGCGGATGCAGATGCGGATGCGGATGTATAAGATATTATGTAAATAAAGTGTATCCATGAAGAATTAAAACAATGACAACGTAATTATTAACATTTTTATTGTAATCAAACATAATTAAGTACTTATTTTTATGTTAAAAATATAAGTCATGTATAATGTAACTGAACACCTTCTGTTTTTTATATCAGTAGTTGAATTTAAAAATAGGAGCATTATACTTGATGAAGAGTAGTATTGCCGCCTTTTCTGGTTCTAGTCTGTTACGCAGAGGTTCGTAAATTAATCCCGCGCTAGTAGCGCTACTAAATAGTTGTTCGCTAGGAACACTGCCCGGTGGAGCAGATAAAAATCTTCGTACTATCGGCGATAATACCTTGAATTCTTGAATTATAGTCATGTGGTAAAATGAAAATCGAAGGTGAAAAAATCGAATTTATGATTTATCGATTTCATTTTTTATGGAGAGAGAATCGATTCCGAGATAATCAAAAAATGCATGATTTAATAAAAAAATATTTATTTATCATCCAAAATTATGTAAAACTAATCATCAGATCAATCTGAGTTTGAAGAATCTCTCCATTCTTCATTTTACATAGATAATTATTTGAATTACGATTAAACCACCCATTTAAATGAAATATCTCAGTCGTGTTATACATGATTTTACACCAATAACTGCTTATTCTTTATTAAGAAATTTAAATATTACATAAAATTTATACAATAGTTGAAAAATCGTGAAGCGATTTTTCGATTAAATCGGTATTATAACGATTTCAATGTTTCAATCCCTATGAAAATACGTTTCAATTTACGCATCAAGCATTACTGATAAAAAATATTTAATGAAATGAAAAAAATGAAAATGATTTGTCATAGAAATTGCGTAAAAAGGATTCGTTGACAAGTGTCACTGATGTGTCAGCGTACCCATCCTATCTGAAAAAGACTATAATTTCTTCGCTCCCATTGGTTATTGTCACGTGCGACCGGCACGCGTCAATTACCGGCCCCGCCCAATTTCTTTCTTGTCGCTACTTGTATAAAATTCGCATCCGCATGAACATTCGCATTGATTAATGCGGATGCGGAAGCAGATGCAGATGTCCAAAACAATGCGGATGTTCCGCATTTGCGGATGCGGATGCGAATGTTCGCAACATCCCTGGTAGGTACCTACATATCAAAAGTAAGCAAGTTTATAGTTACAAAATTAGTACAAAGTTTTATATAAATAAATATTTTATATGTAGGTACACAAAACGACCGTGCGGTCGTTGCGCAACATATTACTTATTTATAACCTTTTGTTGAATTTCGTTGCTTCATAAATGATATTACAGCCAACAATTTAGTAACACCTCTTTGAGCCCACTTCAGTTCGATCATTGATCTATAGCCGCAGCTTCCTTCCGTTCCTAACACAATAGCTTTTGAGTCCCTGACGTAATTTATGACCCGTCGACATTAAGAGGCAAACTTTGAAGGATTACTTACAGATGTGCAAAACACCTTTGCCAGTTGCTTCGTCTCAGAAAAATATTTTATATTAACCGTAAATAAAAAAAAATGTGACACAGATTGAACAAACAAACCGAATCGTACGTCATCGACATAGCTGATGGATTAGCAAGTTGAAGTGGCAGTGGGCTGGCCATATTAGCCCCAGAATCGACAATCGATGGGGTAAACGTATTGTCGAACGCCAGCCTAGCTGCGGAAATGGTCAATACTAGTGAGTATTTTTTGAAAAACCCAGTTACAATGTTTGGTGAGTTCCGACCAGAGATTCGAAATCAACCATCGAGACAGTCAACGTCCTGATATGATAAGCGATGCTGAAGATACATTCAACCAATCGTTCCGAATCGCTTTACATCACAATGTTGTTAGGGACCGATTTACAATCCAGACTTACTATATTAGTATTCCACAACAGTTCGAAATAAAATAAACAATGTGCATGGACAGCACAAAAGTTCAATCAGCTGCATTCAAAAATAAACCCCACTCCATTGACATATGAATCAAACTTATTAGATACATACCTACCCACCTTTTGCAGTCAACTGTACCTTATCTATACTTATAATAAATCTGTAGAGAGGTCAATTCTGTACATGAAATATTTTTTCAAAATAACTATCAGGGGGTGATTAGTGATCGATACTGATGCCAAAAATGCAATCAGTAAAATTTTTGTCTGTCTGTCTGTCTGTATGTTCGTTATAGAAACAAAAACTACTGAACGGATTTTAACGAAACTTGGTACAATTATTCTTCATACTCCTGGGCAGGTTATAGTATACTTTTCATCACGCTACGATCAATAGGAGCAGAGCTGTGACGGGAAATGTTGGGAAAACGGGAGAAATTTTTATCTGCATGTTTGAACGGGCATTACGCAACTACATGGAATTGAATGCGGTTTTAACCAATGTATTGCTAGAGGTCTTTTATTTAAAATATAGGTACCGTTTTATGGAAGTCCGTTATTTTTGAAACCCGATATCCACGCGTGCAACGCCGCTGGCACAGCTAGTGGTACAATAAAACGCAATCCTTGACCATTTCAATCCTTATTTGGATAAGCGTATACTTTATTGGTGGTAAAACCAGCTGGATATTATAAAGACATTTATTTTGCTTGCAAAAGAACTATGTTAAAAGATTTTGAGTGCACGCACTGAGTAAAAAAGATGCAGGTTTTGTATTTAAAATCGGTAGCGCCAGTATATTTGTCTACTTGCTGTAGACATTTGGTTTAGTGGTTTCTTCTCGTTCGGGAAGCAAAATAGAAGCCCAAGACAATGCGGCGCGGGACAAGATAGCAGTTCAATCACTGCTGGACATAGACCTCTCCAGTTGTTCGCCACTTGTATTTTCTTCGTGGGGCACACGCTCCAGTAACGCTGCTGCCTGTCATCGGTCTACGTGGTATAGCTACGCCTTCAATTGTGATGGTTATAATATCGCCACCGTACGGTTGCCAGAGCCTCGTTTGTCAGCAGGACGCACCACAAGCAGGTGAGGTTGGTTGGTTTTGCTACCAATGTATTGTGAAAATAGACAAAGTTACAATACAACTCTCTTGTTTAGAGTTGTATCGCTATATCGTGGTTTCCTTGGAGACCATTTCCCGTAAGCATGTTTTAGTTCACTCGTCATCGTCATCTAATCACACGTCGCATGTGTGCACTTTATAACAGTGACAGATTGCTATAAAACAATTTATCAAAAAACAAAATGGGTTGACCCCTTCAACATGTCCGCATGTCCGGGCCAAAATTAATCATAATAATGTAAGCGTGTATGACCAAAAACTATTACTGTGTTTATTGAACCGAAGCTTGCAGTGACATGCTTGTTCAGTAGATCAATATGAGCGGTTGGCTGCCTCGTTAGTTTAGCAAGTCATCATCATCATCAGCCTGCAGACGTCCACAGCTGGCAACAGGCCTTTTTTTGCGTCAGGAATGCCTTTACGCATACACCAGTGCCACGATGGTCCTTTTAGTCGCCTTTTACGACAGACAGGGATTTGAGACAACACCGCAACTGATATCGAGTTCTGGGGTCGCTGTCGGCCTTTTAAATAGGAGTACGCTCGTTTCTTAAGTATACTTCGGCCATCTTGAATAAAGGTATGTTTATAGATTGACGATATACTTATTTCTTTTTCTTTCTTTCTTTTAAACGTGCCAAGGTCGTCGCTATTCCTTATTTGTGGGAAGTCACAACGCATTTTTGTAAAGTGCAAATTATACATAATAGTTATGATGGTCGTTTCAAAGCGTCCTTCATCCGTCATGCAGATGGCGTTAGCGACCGCGGCAACCCTTGCAGATGTGGCCTGCATGCGTACGCGCATTATACGGGAACGACGTTAACTTGTGGATAAGACGTTTTGAAACAAAGGGGCAGTGTCGGATAAAACGAACGGCAACCAGAATTCGAGCGAGAAACAATGGAATTGTTTGTTACATTGCCGCCTTTTTATGCAGTAAAGCCTACAAGGAAATTCCACAAGTAGGTAGTAGTTATTTATATACTTATTATTATATATATCTACCCATTTTAGATTATTTAACAAACTAAATCATTATTTTTATAAGTATGCCCTACATAACAGGTCCTACATCGTTACAGCTTGACATTTATTATTATTGCAATAAGTGACGAGGTGAGGGTTTGTAGATCTTCATTATACAAGAACAACCATGGCATGACCAGGCAACCCCGCTCGGTTTCAGTTCGCTTGTGACCATGACCAATATGTATATAGAGTAGGTACCTACTTATGATCACGATTATTGCAACACAATCAAAACGTTTAGCTGTAAGTGGGTAGAAACATACACATGATACATATTAAATTGCGTATAGGTCACTAAAAGTTTTAGTTAAGCGTATGACTTAGGAATATCCCCTCATTTCTTTCGTGCCGCCTTCCGCAACCGAACAGGTGTTTCGACAATGGCTTCAGATAATCCTTGCCGTTTTGTTGGCGTCGGCGTCTGTTCAAAGTGCATTTGTTCATCGCCAAATGCACCTTAGCACAATGTCTTAAGGTAGATATCATGTCAAAAAGCATACGATTGTTGCAGTTTTAAATTTTAGCGTGTGAATGCCATTTTTCCTAGATTTTAATCTTATTACTTAGTTAGCAAGCGTTATAATCGCTTGTAGGTATTGTGATCTTGACCACGGTCAAGGGTTTTCAATCAACAGGTAAATTTAGTTTAAAGCCAATTTCATTGATGGTTCAAGTCTATTCAAATCTCATGCCTGAAGTGCAAGGAAAAACATCAGATATTGCAAGCAATACATAGTACAGTTAGACAGGGCCGTCTTTAAACTATTTGAGGCCCTGGGCACATTAGGATCATGAGGCCCCTATGACTTAAATATCGGTTATCATTTGGTAATCTGGCAGGAACTAGGGGGCCCCATTCGATCGCGGGGCATGTGCCCATAGTGCCCAGTGGGGAAGAGGGGCCTGCAGTTAGACAAGTCTAACTGTACGTTTGAACGGGATTTTGCTTCGTATATAGGTATACAGTGTATGTCTTACTGACAAGTCACTAACCTGCCTCCCCACCATGTTAAGGCAAGGTGTAGCTCTCCTGTTCCTGAAGGTGGCTCGAGTCCTACATACTGATAACACAAGAATTGATAATCTGAAAGTATTTATTTACACAATCCAATTACAAAAACTCATACAACCAGAGCGTGAGAAAAAGTATAATCGGCGGGAACTCGATGACAGCTGTCAGAGTCACCGTTACGTCAAACTCAACTGTCAACGTCAGTGCGGTGACTCTTGAGCGTGGTGAATAGTGCTGAGCCGCAGCGGTTGATTATTCTCCTCTAACAATACCTCGTCACTCACCCGAATGACGGATATCAAATAGCATTTTCCCCGACTTCTTGCACGACTCCAAACTTCGTTTATTACTATGGTAATATTTTTATTTATAAGTCAATGGTGAGTGTCATAGGAGGCAAGGCCTGGCTGCGACTGTGGTGAGCCTCTGCAAACTATGGAGCATTTAATCTCCTGTCGGATGTGCCCCACCCCACCACATGCACAGGTAGGGATCTACATATGAGGCGACCGATAGCGGTGTTCGGGGGCCCTACTACAAAAAACGAAAACGATCGTTCGTTGAACGGATCGCGTATTTTTGCCCCATAAATCCCTCTCATTTGTCCCTCCCGTGTTCGAATATATCAATTAAATTGTTGAAAATCGACGTTGACGAATTTTAGTTCGTTCCGTACAACGTTCGTTCCGTTTAGCGATCCGTTCAACGAACGATCGTTTTCGTTTTTTGTAGTAGGGCCCCAGGTAGCTAGGTTTTGGATGGGCACTATATAATTGCCATTGATACGAAAAGAAGAAGAAGTCAATGGTTTTATAATAAAAATCAAAACGCATTAAATACAAACATTACGTTTAATAATCACGAGTTATGTAAGTCACAATAGGGGCATAGCGTTATCACAAAGAAATGGCGCCAAAAATCTATACAATATCGTAACTATGAACATTATTGCAATTTACATACATTGTAGGTTACCTACATATTTTAAAATGAGTATGACTGCATATTTCTTCATTGTATCCGATTTATTTAACACGATAAATGTCATAGGATCACTGGTGACCCTAACGATACTTTTTTTCTCTTTTCAAGGTTTTTTCTGGTTTCAAGGTTGTCTTTCAAAATGTTAAATGCTTATATAATGTCTAAACTACTGAACCACGAAGGAATATTGTCTAACATGAGTAGAAATGTAGGTACCCATAACTCCTTAAAACCTTATTTACAGGTAGTTTTTTTACCAAGGCTCAAAGACCCGTTTCTAGCTACAAAATTTGAAGTATACTAAGCGCCATATCAAGTTAAGCATTTACATCACACATCGTTCGTTGAACGGATCGCGTATTTTTGCCCCATAAATCCCTCTCATTTGTCCCTCCCGTGTTCGAATATACGAACTAAAATTCGTCAACGTCGATTTTCAACAATTTAATTGATCAATTACATTTATCGCAGGAACAATTACATTTATTATGTCATTTATTACTCTGACAAGTTGCTAAAGTGTTAATGTAATAAAATTGCTTTTATAACTGTTTATGACTTAACTTGATATGACGTTTTCTATACATTTGACAAACACCACCAATAGTTCAACGGATATAACAACATTACTTATATTATTTTAAGTAATTTAACAATAACCATTTTTTTTTTGAACACAGTAATTCATTACATCAATCGTAATGCAATATTACAAATAGTAGGTATATCGTAGTCTATGATACAATAGGTAGAGACTCTTAAATTTATCAAATCCAATAAAAAATTTACATATTCTATTTTAATGTCAACACGCAATCAAAACTTCTTTAATTATTATTTCTGTAACGATAGTGTAATTTAAGTTGAATAAATAAATAAAAAACAAAATACATTATATAGATCACTAGCAGCCCCGGATCTACGATTTTTTCGAACCGGGGCAAGAACTTGATATAGCACCCCCCCCCCCCCCCCGTGAGAGTTTCATTAACATTAATATATAATAGGTGTCATTTTTTGTGATCTAGTTTTGTTGCGTAGTTTTGAAGATTTAAGCGTACAAAGGGATATAGAGACAGAAAAAGCGACTTTGTTTTATACTATGTAGTGATGATTTTGGCGCCCCCTGAAACTGCCGCCCGGGGCACCTTGCCCCCCCCTAGATCCGGGGCTGATCACTAGCTGTGCTCGTGACTTCGTCCCGCATGGAATAGTTACATATTTTTTCCCCGTGTTTTTTTTTACAATTTCCATTATTTCTTCGCTCCTAATAGTTTGCAGCGTGATCGTTATATAGCCTAAAGCCTTCCTCGATAAATTATCCTATTCAAACCAAAAAGATTTTTTTTTATTCGGACCAATAGTTCCTGAGATAGCGCGTTCAAACAAACAAACAAACTCTTCAGCTTTATAATATTAGTTTAGATTGATAGGGTGTTAATTTTTTCTTTATAAGAAGAGCTTTTCAGAATGACCTCACTTCCACCTGATGGTAAGCGGTTGTGAGGTCCAAAAGTTAGGTCGACAGGCACAATAGAGCCCATTGTGCCTGTCGCCCTCACCCTGAAGGCCCACTGAGATGCCGTTTCACGCCCCGCCTAAAGAACCCAGGATTGTAAGAAGAAGGAAACACATGAGCTGAAAGGGCATTCCATGACTTAATTCCATAACTCATTCTCAAACTTTGGGGCCTAAGAGCGGTCACTCCCCACAACCGATCCGAACCAGCGAAAATATAATCATTAGTACAAATAGTTTCTATGGTAATATACACACATTTTAGAATGAGCTCCCTGTCAAAGTTTTCTCTGGGGAATACGGTTCACACGGGGCACTTCAAGTCTAAATAGTTTCTTGAAGGGTCGACAAAGCGCATGCTATGCTCCTGGTGTTGCAAGAGTTCATGGGATGCGGTAACCTGCCATTAAGTATAAACATACACACATATGTTATGTGTGAAATAGCTAATGTAACTCAGTGCACTCTCAACACTTAGGAAATGCTTTGTCTTGTCACTGTCAAATCGTTTTAGTTTAAAAAAAAACATGGTTACCGAATTCGTTTCCCATATGCATAGGAGACTGTGTACTTAAGACCCGTTGCGATAATATTAAAGGCAAGTAAAAAAACACAAACATTAAAAATACATAAATTGATTCTTAGACCACAATAATTAGGCACCTTGTTATTTCTTTAAAATATAAAATATAAAATTGCATAAATAACTTACTAAAAATTAGTTTACTAATATAATTAGTAATTATATGTATAACGATATTATTATTACTATGGAGAATATTAAACTGCACCAATTTGTAGTATAGGCAATGCTAACTGGAATGCGTTTTGTACGTATGTGGAACTGTTGCCGGCCTGGAAAGAAAATGTTATATTACAATATAAATAGAATAAATAACCCAAGACATGCCACGCTGGGCCATAAACTAATAAAAATCACAACCACCCAACACATGCCATGCTGGACAATACAGCGCCATCTAGTCTCAAACTAAGCCGAAATAATAATAAATAAATAACCCAAGACATGCCACGCTGGGCCACACAGCGCCATCTAGCCCCAAACTAAGCCGAAGCTTGTACTATGGGTACTAGACAACTGATAAACTGCTTAAATACTTTTCTTTTTGTAAATAAATACATATTATACATAGAAAACACCCAGATCAATGCATACAGACATTTTCATGAACACAAATGTTTCGCACTGTGCGGGAATCGAACCCACGACCCTTGGCTCAGTAGGCAGAGGTCACTACCAAATGAGCCATGGCGCCAGAAATAAATGTACTATAGGTACAAGACAACTAATCACTAGGTGTGTTGTAAAAGATGTAATTAGTCCGTCTTTTAGCTTATTGAAAAATAAAAAACACGTATTTCTTTATTTGTAAATTAGACTAAAATTTACAAAGTTATAGCCCGTTGAAATTACGCGTGACGTCACCCGATGAGGCATTTTTACGGGACGGAGTGACGTTAATAACTCCCAATCCTAACTTTTGATTAGATATACATTTTTATGATCTAAAATCCGGACTAAATAATGTAATTATGTTGACCCCCAAAACATCCCTATTCTTAGATAGGTGACATGTTCATTCATGCACATACATATTTCAACTGTGCGGGAATTGAACCCGCTACCACTGTGTTAGAGGCAGCTTACACTACCACTGAACCTCGTCTGTAGCTATCATTGTAGCGCGGTTCAGGCGGGTCTAGTAGTTCGGATAAGCGTTCGTTCGGTTAATAATGGGTGTTTTCTATGTATAATATGTATTTATTTACAAAAATAAAATGTATCTATGTAAGTTTTTCAGTTGTCTAGTGTACCCATAGTACAAGCTTAGGCTTAGTTTGGGGCTAGGTGGCGCTGTGTGGCCCAGCGTGGCATGTCTTGGGTTATTTATTTATTTTATTTAATCGACGTTCGGATAAACGACGCTTTACTTAGACGACGAGTGTCTGCGTACAGGTAAGTAAAAACTCACCTCTAAAAATATATTCGTGATGTAATTGGTAATTTGGTCCTTATTTTCACTAGCTAAAGAGTTCAGTTTCTCGGTGAAGAGAGTCGCCAGCTCACTTATATGCTTGGTCAGCACCACCGTCATTCTGGAACATAACGAAAAGGGAATATGCATGAAAAACAGTTTCATGTATTTACTAATTTATCTTAAAATAGATGAAAATATACTACGAACATGAAAAACGAGCTAGATACGGTCGTTGAAAGTAAATATCCGTCTCACTCACGAAAAAAACGGTCCCTAGGTCGTTAACATTCGGTAAAATTGCAGCCAGAAGCTGATTCCAAAGAGCAGCTGCACGAGGCAGAAAATTGCGCGCAAAACGCACTGTGGAAGACTTCCATCTATCAAGATGATAAGGATGAAATCTTGAATTGGTGCGAGATGTACGATGATGAAAAATGGCAGCTGGTACCAGGTCAAACAGGTTTGACTGACTCGGTGGCTCAATTGGTAGTGACCCCTGCCTTCTGAGCCAAGGGTCGTGGGTTCGATTCCCACCCGGGACATACATTCGTGTGATGAATACCTACTTGTGTTTGTTCCGTGTCTGGGTGTTTATAATTTAGTATTTAAGTATTTATTTGTGGTACCTTCGTTGTTCTGATACCCATAACACAAGTGCTTAAGCTACTTACTTTGAGATTAGAGCAATGTATGAGATGTTGTCTGATATTAAAAAAAAAAAAAAAAACAATTCCTCCGAACACTCGCCGTGATAAATTCGGTAAAAAACGCACAAAGACGCAATATCCCTGCGTAAAGATAAAGGGTAATTATAGGGATAATTTTCTATTCTACTTACTGAGTGAGCGCATCAGCCTCGTCCGCTGTGGACCGTCTCTCCTTCACCAGCAGCATCTCAGCGGCTTTGTGGTACAGCTCCACTGAGAGAGCCGTGCACTGAGCCAGCCCGCTGACTGCGCGCTTGTATATAGCTTTCTCAGTGACGGACGCCTCGGTAGACTGCAGCCAGTCTAGGATGTCTGTGTATTGCCTGGAAAATGAGGTAGCTTAGATATAAACGCTATATGTCATATATAAACGCTATATGTCATATATATAAAAAAAAATAAAAATATGAAGGCCAAAATGACGCGCCCCACGCCTTAAATTTTATTTAGATGTGTGAGTGCAAATATTAACAACGGCACTTGGTCTGTGTGTGCACATGATCATGGGTAATGAATTCGACAACTGTCGGAAAATAAATAGGACTAGCCTAGGGATGTAAGGGGCGACCTATTATCTTTTCGCCCCAAGCCAACTCACCTGTCTATGGTGCATCCCGCCGAGTAACAAACGAGGCGCTGGCAACCGACTGGTGGCGGTGTAACTGTCACCGGAAAATAGCAAGAATCGTAAGTTGATCAATTTCCTAGGTAGTTGATTAACTTCCGGAAAATAATAAACGGCAGTTGAAATGTATTATTTAACGTATGTATTTTAGTAAATTGATCATTTTACGGGGTCTTGTCGTAAAATCATCCGACGAACGTGAGGTGAACGTTGATTGGTTCAATGGCTCACGTAGCGTTATCCCGGCAACCAATCAGGGAACAGTGTATTAAGTTACGGGTAATAGTGCACCGTTAAATAGTACATTGAGCAACGATTGGCCCATTTAAGGACGATTTTACTTGTGTCAAAATCGTAAATTATTAAATGACTGTCAGGCTACCGTAAATTGATCAATAACTGAAATCCATTGCGTAAAATAATACATTTCAACTACCGTTTGTTATATTCCGAAAGTTAATCAACTACCTAGGAAATTGATCAACTTACGATTCTTGCTATTTTGCGGTGACATAATCATCACAAATTAAGGCGTAGCTAAATACCACAGGCCGATGACGGGCAGCAGCATTTAAGCATCACCGGAACGAGAAGCTACGTCCTGCGCCAAACCGACTGCCCAGCGTGGCGATTATGGGCATATCCTCCAGATGTTGCTTTGAGTGGTGAGCAACTGGAGAGGCCTATGTCCAGCAGTGGACTGCAATAGGCTGGTGATGACGATGAAGTTTCATACTTGACCAGAGGCTGGAACTGCAGCTTGAGGCCGAGGTCCTGCGTGGCGTTCTGCAGCCGCTCGTGGAACGCCTCAGACTTGGACATGTCTCCTGAAGACTCTTCGTCTTCTTCTTCCTCCTCAGGTAACTCGCACAGTTCAGTACAAAAGCATTATTACTTAACTTGGTCCAACGGAGAACGATGGTAACCTGAGATAAATGTAAGTATATTAATCTTTTTTTAGTGCGACAGCACTTAGGCACTTAGACTTTAGAAAACTTTTCTGATATTTTATATCTTATAGTTTGGATGACGTTTATTCCAAAGACAAGAAATGTCCTCATAATAATTCTAATTTAAAAACTTTTGTATTACATCCTTAATACCCTAAGGTTGCCTGGAAGAGATCGCTTATAGCGATAAGCCGCCGGTACAATAGACATTTGTTATACAATATAACAAATGTCTACTGTACCTAGTTTAAAGTCTAATTGTATGGTGTGCAATAAAGAATAAATATATAAAGAAATAATCCTTTTCTGTAGCCATTTTGTTTTACGTATGCACATTAAAGATAACGTGCGCTCACGAATACTGCGCGTCCTAATCGTCGTATAAACCCTGCCAATTTAGTATTCGATATAAGTTTATGACGTCGGAAACCATTCTTGTCCTAAATCGGATACTAAATTCGATAATACTTTCCTAATCTGTGTTCGATATAGAGGATGATAGAATAAACTTTTATTATGGGATATAAAGGTTTGGTTCACCAAAACCTAGCGCATATGAATTGAAATGGGCGGTTAATTTAAGAATAAGAATTTATTAATTTGCAAGCTAAGGTCTGTTCTGTCTGTAAAGAAAAACAGCATAGCAGCTTATCTTGCCTGATACAAAGCAATCAAGAGAAACCCGAATACAAATAATTTATCAGTTGTCACCGCCTTATGCATATTGCATATGCTGGTCTGTAATACTAACGAGAGTAGCTTAAGAGAGGTAGGGCATAGCGAATCTTCGCTCGAATTGAGCTGCCCGTCCGGGGAAGGACCTCCACCCTATAGAATACCGCAGCCATATGACCTCCGGGTCGTGTTTCTGCCGGTGAGTAGGGTTTCCGGAGCTCGTGGGGGGTTAGGGTTGGGCCCGCATGGCAGTGGCAACTGACAGGTAACCGACCAGTTACTTGCCAGTTGTTGTCACAGCGACTTGGGCTTCTCTTTCGCTTTCCATCAGGCGTAGGGAAGCCATTATGTAGAGCTAATATAAAAAAATAAATAATGACGGCCATATTTACAAACGGTTTTATGCGTCGCGCGAACGTACAGGTACCCAAAAATGTATAAGATTTTGGGCACTGTGCGTCCGCGCGTCGCCGAGTAACGTTTGTGAATATGGCCGTGATATGGTACCTACCAGCAACCTG
This sequence comes from Conogethes punctiferalis, assembly GCA_031163375.1. Lineage (NCBI taxonomy): Eukaryota > Metazoa > Arthropoda > Insecta > Lepidoptera > Crambidae > Conogethes > Conogethes punctiferalis. Next base: position 4,226,855 of record CM062096.1, on the reverse strand, counting down.
TTGTAGAGTTTCCTTGATATCCTGCCGCTTCTCGGCGTCCAAGCCGCGCATGCGCTCCTCTATCCTCATACTGACTTGCCGGGACAGCATCTCCAGCGCTTCCAAATGTACTAGACCTAGAAAAGTCATTAGGAATAGTTAGGAATAATGTGGGAGGTGACAGAGACAGTCGGGTTCACCAAAATCTAGGGTATAAGTTCGGTGTTGCCAGCCATCGCTTTTTTTATGTATAGGTACACTAGCTGCTGTCTGCGGCTCTGCCCGCATGTATATCCGTATCAAACATAGCCTATGTGTTAATCCAATGTATGAACTATACTACTGTGAAGTTTCATTAAAATGCCTTCAGTATTTTTTGCGTGAAAGAGCAACAAACATCCATCCATCTATCCATCCAAACAAACTTTCGCATTTATAATATTAGTAGGAAGTAGGATAAATAAACTACCTCCCCCTGGCCTCGCCTAAAGGGTCCTTCTTCGCTTTTTTTTTTAACTCAATGGATTTGCGCTTGGCTGTGATTCGCCTGATGGTAAGCCATATCGCAGTCTAGAATGGAACGCGCCCTAGCCAAAACCCAGCAAAAACCGGTTCCTCTCGCCTTGAACATCTGAAAGAAGATCTTGAAGAATATATCTCTCGGAGAACAATGAACCCTATCACCAACTGTGTGCCTAGCACGAACACTTTCGAAAAAGTATGCGTAACGTAACCGTAAACAGGGCGATAATTTTCACTACGTAAACGGCGCTGTACCAAGTTTCATACAAATGTTTACGGAAACGTTACGCATACTTTTTCGAAAATGTTTGTGCTAGGCACACTGATCTAGAATTGAACCGTTAGGCCCTTAAGCGGAAGTCGACTTAGAATGGTTTGATCGCTCATTTGGTAGTGACCTCTGCCTCCTGAATCAAGGGTCGTGGGTTCGATTCTCACCCAGGATAGTGTCAGTAACTGTTTAACATCAGGCGGACCGGTTGCTCATCTCAGTTGCAAAAAAAAAATACCACAAAACCAACCTTCAAAATCATCAAACAGGTTCTCATAATGCACCTCCTTTGCTTCCCTCTTCTCCTCCCTAACCTTATCCTCTTCGTCTGCCTTCGCCTTCGCCTCCCTCAGGATCTGGGACAGCACAGGCTTGTCCCCCGCGTCCAGGCCCAGCATGGCTCTCTTCTTGGCCAACCCTGGATCGCCATCCTGAAGGACTTCCATGGTCTTCTTACCAATCGTTTCCAGGGTGTCTAGGCCGCCGGCTATTACTTTGGTACCTGGAATTAAGAATAAGAATAATTTATTTAATTAGATCACAAAAACACATCATCATCAGCGTATTGCAGTCCAATGCTGGACATAGGCCTCTCCAGTTGTTCGCCACTTAGGGCAAACATCTGGAGGATATACCCATAATCGCCACGCTGGGCAGGCGGGTTGGCGATCGCAGGGCGTAGCTTCTCGCTCCGGTTTCGTCATCGGTCTGTGGTATTTAGCTACGCCTTCAATTGTGGTGCCGCCACCAGTCGGTTGCCAGCGCCTCGTTTGTTATTCGGCAGGATGCACCACGTGCAGGTGAGGTTGGCTTGGAGCGAAAAGATGATGGGTCGCTCCCTTACATCCCCACAACAACAATACAAAAACACAAGTTACATAATATTTATCATGCCCAGTACAACAGCTGTGGAAAGTGTCTAAAGTAAAAGAAACGATTTTTCTAAATTGTCTTGTTGTTTTGCCCTTGTGGTTTCCGGATTTAGATTACTACTTATCCCGCGGGTGTCGTAGATGACTAAAGGAATAAGGAAGGACGGCAGCAGCATTTACCTGGGTACAAATAAAACCTTCTGCAGTCACAAACCCGCCTGTCAGGCGTGGTGGCGAGGCGTGGCAATCCACTCGGATTGCCATGACACACACGGTCAATTCTAACTGATCCAATCGGTAGCGTCATGCTGATTAGACGATAGGAAGGATCATGTATGCCCACCATTAGGCAAATCCCCTCAAATAACAATATACCCACTAAGCCCCCCTGTCTCGCCAGTGGGCAGCAAGTAGCAGGGACACGAGTAGCGCCGAAGCATACGGCCACATGCCCTGCCTGCCCTGGCAAGCCGCAGATGACAAGCGGCCGGCACTCCTGGTCCGGGGAGGGCAAATACCCCTACCCGCGGCTCCGGGGAGCGGGCGCGTCTTCCCTGGCCTCACGCCCTCTTTCCGCCGCCTCCTTCAGCCAGCGCATATGAGATTAACGTCTCGCCAAAGGAGGCGGCGGAAAGAGGGCGTGAGGCCGGGGAATCGCCAGATATGGAAAAATCCTTACTAATATTATAAATAGGAAAGTGTGTCTGTCTGTATGTTTGTCTTTCTTTCACGGCAAAACGGAGCGACGAATTAACGTGATTTTTTAAGTGGAGATAGTTGAAGGGATTGAGAGTAACATAGGCTACTTTTCCCCCCTTTCTAACCCCCCACTCCCCTCAAATGGGGGGCAATGCGGGCGAAGCTACGGGCACAGCTAGTAGCATCATATAACTAACTTATCATTTGAAACCGCACCATAATATTCCCAGATTCGTTTCAAATAATAAAATCAAAGAAAGCTACTGTAATAACACAAAACCTTACCAGTAGTTTCCACGAACTTAGTCACCCCAGAGAGAAGGCTCCCAAAAGGAAACGCTCCATCGCTGGCAGCAGGCTGTTCTACCTTGACACTATCTCTTTCCTCATCAGGTCTAGCTTCCGCCTTGGTTCCTGACTCATTCTCCTTGTTGTTCTTCCTTGCAAGCTCCTCCGGGTCTGGAGCTCCGATGCCCGTTTCCAGAACTGTTGATATTCCCTGGAATTCATATATTTTCATATACTTCACTGGACAGTATGACGGTGGCATCAGGAATCGCTGATGGTCCCCGTTCTTCAGTGACTAGGGCTTCTTTACTTAGGTACTGACGGCTTAGCAGGCGCAATGGATTCAGTTGAGCCCAAAGCGCGGATAATCTGAAGGTTATGGGTTTGATTCCTGGTCGGGTCTATGTAGCACATTGACTATTCAAAATTATCTCGGATCTGGGTATTCTAGGAGATTTTTATTATTTTATTTATTCTCCAAGTCATTGTACAAAATAAAACTTTAGTTTCAGACCAGATGGTTGGTGTGAATGTCTTGACTGGCTAATTTAATTACTTATTATACTGAACTCAAATTTGATAAGATTTAGGAAACATTTTTACCAACATAGAAGTTTTATAAACATGCACCATAATAACATATGTTACCTATTATTATGCATCTGTAGCACACATATACCTTTGAATACAGTGATAGATATGTCACCGAAAAATAGCAAGAATCGTAAGTTGATCAATTTCCTAGGTAGTTGATTAACTTCCGGAAAATAATAAACGGCAGTTGAAATGTATCATTTCACGTATGTATTTTAGTAAATTGATCATTTTACGGGGTCTTGCCGTAAAATCATCCGATGAAGGTGAGGTGAACGTTGATTGGTTCAATGGCTCACGTGGCGTTATCCCGGCAACCAATCGTGTATTAAGTTACGGGTAATAGTGCACCGTTAAATAGTACATTGAGCAACGATGGCCCATTTGAGGACGATTTTACTTGTGTCAAAATCGTAAATTATTAAATAACTGTCAGGCTACCGTAAATTGATCAACTAACTGAAATCCATTGCGTAAAATAATACATTTCAACTACCGTTTGTTATTTTCCGTAAGTTAATCAACTACCTAGGAAATTGATCAAATTACGATTCTTGCTATTTTCCGGTGACAGATATAATGTACATTATAGTAAGATTATTTAAGAAACCAACAGTTTAAAACATTAGACGCTTTGACTGTTGACTGTACTTCCAGTTATACCATTTACATGTTACGTCATTAAGACGCATATATAACACGCACTGGCGCTCTGTCTAAGCGGTTTCCTGAGGCATCGTTTCCGAACTATTGCGAAATTGAACCTGCAAATTTCTAAATGGCATAATCCACTACCGACAAAGTAGCAATAAAGGTTACAGCACACATATCAACTTGTATGTGGGGGATGTAAGGGAGCGACCCATCATCTTCTCGCTTCAAGGCAGGCTGCCTGCCCCTGGTGCATCCTGCTGAATAACAAATGAGGCTCTGGCAACCGGCTTGTGGCATATAATTATCACATTTAAAGACGTGACTAAATACAACAGGCCGATGACGAGCAGCAGCAGCGTCACCGTAGCGATGAGCTACGTCCTGCGATCGCCATCCCGCCTGCCCAGTTTTGGGTAAATCCCAGTGTTTGCCCAAAGTGGTGAACATCTCGAGATGCCTATGTCCAGCAGTGGACTGCGATAGGCTGATGATGATGATGAATGAGTGGAAATGAGGTTTACGCTTGGTTGACGGAGAGACAAAAGGTGATATGGTGACAATCCCTTTCATAGCCAATATGTCAGCTATGTAAATAACTCTCCTAAACGAAACAGAAAATCGCACAATGTGCAGGAGAGGCAGTGACATCATGTCTATTATTATTTGCACAATAATCCTTTCCGATATTCAAGCTGTAATACAGATAAAAATGTGCTACAATAAAGATATTACGATAATAAAGTATAGTATTAGGTACCTGAGATACTTGACTGGTCAGTGTACTGATGCCAGCAGTAGCCGTGCTGAGCAGCGAGTCCACCCCCCAACCCCACCCCCAACTACTGCTGTTAGTGCTTGTTTGTGCCAACTTATCGGCCACCGCCTCGATGTTCGGTTCTGGTTTCTGCTGCACTGGGTTTGGTTTTGACTCTGTTGGTTTTGATTGTTCTGGCTGCAATGTATATTTGTTTATTAATGGCAAAATGTGGCTTATAGTTCAGAGCTATGGAGTAACTTAGGGTAGACCCATGAGGGTCTGCTGTATGAACAGCAGAGGGACAATAAAGGCTAACTAAAAAAAAGGAAACAGTAAATACCTAGTTAATGGATAAGCTAAAATATTTGACAGGCTCGGTGGCTCATTTGGTAGTGCCCTCTGCCTTCTGAGCCAAGGGTTGTGGGTTCGATTGACGAACATGATGAACATGTCTGTTTGTATTGGTCTGGGTGTTTTCTATGTATAATATGTGTTTATTTATAAAAAAAATATATAATATAAATAGAGTATCTAAGTAAGTTTATCAGTTGTCTAGTACCCATAGTACAAGCTTCGGCTTAGTTTGGGGCTAGGTGGCGCTGTGTGGCCCAGCGTGGCATGTCTTGGGTTATTTATATTAAAAGCTTTGCAAGTTTCCACCACCACCAGTGAATTCAGGATTGAGAAAGGAGTGAGGCAAGGAGACCCGCTCTCACCCAAACTGTTCTCTGCAGTTCTTGAAAACATTTTTAGAAAATTGGATTGGGAAAGGAATTTTGGTCTAAATATAAACGGCAAAAAATTGAACCATCTCAGATTTGCGGATGACTTAGTTCTCTTTGAGGAAAATGCCGCAAATTTAGAAATAATGATCCAGGGTTTAAACAGGGAAAGTCTAAAAGTTGGATTGAGAATGAATGCTGATAAAACGAAACTTATGACCAACAGTTTACAAAGAAACATCAAAATTGAACATGAATGCCTTGAGTATGTTGAAGACTATGTATATCTAGGACAGGTTATCTCTACCGAGGAACAAAATGCAAAAGAGATAAATATGCGGATAGCTATGGGATGGAAAAAGTACTGGGCCCTAAAAGAAATAATGAAATCAAAAGATCTTGGAATGGCAATAAAAAGAAAAACCTTTAACACATGCATTTTACCTTGTCTAACTTATGGTTGCGAGACATGGTCAATAACCAAAGTGCTCAGGAAAAAACTAGCCATTTGCCAAAGAGGAATGGAGCGAAGCATGACAGGCACACGAAGACAAGATCGAATAAGAAATACCACTCTAAGGTCAAAAACGAAACTAACAGATATACTCAAGAGAATTGATGAGCAAAAATGGCGATGGGCTGGCCACATGGTGCGAGACAGGATGGAGAAATGGAGCAAAGCCATAACCGACTGGTACCCGAGGGACGGAAAACGTAACCGAGGAAGGCCGAAGCTTAGATGGGAGGACGATATAAAACTAACTGTGGGTGCCAGTTGGAAAAGGGCGGCTGGTGACAGAGCCCAGTGGAAGTCTTTGGAGGAGGCCTATGCCAACAGGCACACTGAGGACGAAACTATAGACATTTTGTGATAATCATAACTGTAACAACTACTTCTTCAGAATAAAAAGGCTTTATTATTATTATTATAAGTTTCCACCAAATGCCTGATGAATAGCGAAAGAGCCTCCTCTCGCCTCTGAGGCCCAAATTGCTGCGGCAACAAACAAGTGACCGAAATGCGACCTAAGAGCCCGAGCCTCGCTGGTCTGATAACATTTCAGGGCAGACCAACAGATAAACCTGTGTGTCACTGCACACAAAGGTTTGTATGTATCGCAAATTGTATTATAGTGACACATCAAAATGCATGACGTGCTCGATGGCTCATTTTGTAGTGACCTCTGCCCTCTGAGCCAAGGGTTGTGGGTTCGATTTCATGAACATGTCTGTTTGTATAGGCCTTGGTGTATGCTATGTATAATATGTATTTATTTACAAAAAAAAATTTAAGTAAGTTTGTCAGTTGTCTAGTACCCAAAGTACAAGCTTCGGCTTAGTTTGAAGCTAGATGGCGATGTGTGGCTCAGCGTTGCATCTTTGGGTTATTTATTTACAAATGTGTGCAGGATGCTACAGTACAATTTGCATTATGCACAACCTTTGTATGCAGTCGGCTTGTTAGATTAGTTAGTGGTGAATTCCACCAGGCAGTTCATTGTAGCTGATGGAAGCAGGCAGTTAACAATCCTCAGAAAAGAGGGAGGGGTAGAAAAGAAGAAAAAGTAAGGAAAGATTAGTTATCACCTTCTCACTTTTGCTGACAACCTCATCCTGGCCCCAATCATCAAACTCATCCCAGCCTGTGTCCTGTGATTTCATGTTTTCTTTCACTGGTTCCTTCTTGTCCAGTCTGGAAGTGGTTTTATCCTCTGGTTCTATTTTCTCTTCTTCTATGGGATTGTCTATGTCAAAATCATCCCAACCATCTGCATCTTGCTATAGCACACATTAAAGTTAATAAATGATAATAATTAAATAACTTTAAGGTTTAGTATTGTAAAATGTTTCACAAAGGATACAGAAGATATTAACCCTTTCCTGACTGACGGTACTTTTATGCACTCGCTCATATTTCGTCTGTTCTATCGAGAACGCAAACAAACAGCGCTTCTAAAACACTGTCGTTCCTATCTGGGATCACTCCCTTAGCCAATGAGAGCGCTTCGGTTCGTATCGCGCCGCAAACGGCCAATCAAATGGGTTTGCTAGTTACGACTTGTCGAAGATTTGACGAAGAAAATGAAGCGTAACTTGAGAATTGTTTTAAAATTGTTTATCGTAGGTAAGTGGCCTTTTGTGTTATTATTTCCATTTATGTATGTAATAAAGGTTGTATAAAGATGATTGTTTCATAATGTTTTGCATTATTACACGCCTAAATGTTCCCAAGACTGGTGCGTACTAAAAAGTACCGACAGTCACTTTAGGTATGTGTTTTGTATGGTGTGCGTAGTTATTATTTCATTAGATATTTTATAAAATTATATGAATTTATATGTTTTTAATTGTAGATGTTCAGCGTTCATTGTGTTTTGTCCAGATATGAATATCGCAAAAAAATACAGCCCTGATAGAATTAGTGCTTGAAGACTTGCCCGATTGCAACGACGTTTCGGAGGTTGATACTTCGGATGAAGAAAATGAACAAAATGTTCAACTACCCACACCAGGCACCTCGAGAAACTTCGATGACATGTTCGAGGAAGCTATCAAACAGGCCTTAGATGAAATGGAACAATCATCACGACCACCATCTCCAATAGATTAGGTATCTCCAGTTCCTAGCCTCTTCTCTGACAATTCTCATGATGTCCAACCTTCAACGAGTGGATCCACGTCAAGAACCCCGCAAACACCAGCCCGTCCATATTTGCCTATTTTCACTGCAATGACAACACTCAAATGCCTCGAAATTTCAAAGATAAGGTATACAAAATTAGACCAGTCCTGAAGGAGTTCCTAATTAATGTGATACATAAAGTGCCTGACGGTACAGATAAGTCTAGGTACTGAAAAACCTAGTTCTAGGTACAATAAAAATCTAAAAAAAATATATGTGTTTCATTTTAAAAACAATATTCAGAATTTGTAGAAAAAAATACGAAATTTAAACGATTTCGGTATGCCGGCAGGAAAGGGTTAAGTTAAGTATTAAGGCACAAAGTACAGACTAAAGGAAAGGCTATTTATTTATTTATGTTTCATATTATGTGATATTAGTGAATATGTGGGGGGCAATCTAATGAAAATGTCAAAGGTAATCACGTAAATAATTTAAACATATGGGAATACACATAAATTACCAAGAAAACCGCTAAGAGTTAAATAAGTCTTTTTTTTTAAGTTTTAGAGTAAACATTAATGTTACCTTAGGTTTTTCGACTTTAAGAGGACTGTTGGTCTTTCCTTTAGACCCTATGTCTGATTCCAATGCGTTGTCGCTGTAATTTGAGGAAGAATTGCGTTTTTTACGTTCTTTTCTCTCAGTGTTAGTGTGGCCCTCGTCTGCACTCTCGAAATCTTCACTGTCACTTGAGGGCATTTTAAAAACAACTAAAATTTGATACAATTACTGCAATATTTGCTAAACTTTGCAAGAAACACTGAATTTCATCAAAAATTGGATTGCGAATTGCGAACTACGTGTTGTGTTGTGACAAATCAGCCAGACCAGATGACAGTGACGTCTGTCTGACGTTGACTGGGAACGTTTGCAAAGATCGTTAAAAATTCAAATAAAACAAACAATTTTCGTATTATGTATTATACCATTATAGTTTATTTTTAATTAATTCACATTGTTTTCGTTACAATCTATTACATACCCTGCTAAAAAATAAAAATATAGCACCATGCACAATTTTGCACCATATAAAATTTAGCATGTTGCCTGTAAACGTCCTTGCCTTTTTGTTAATGGTTATTTTTTATCTGTGGTTAGCATTACAGTTTTGTTTTTGAATTCGAAATTCGTCAAATTTTCATTTGTTTTTCTGGAAGTGGACGTAATAGTTAATGTTTGTTGTTATGATTAAATTATTACCTAATCAAGATTGCTTGGTATTGGTATGTACCCGGAGATTAGATTTCTTTTTCGGTTGGTTTAATAAAAAATAACTTTAGGCAATAATCGTCTTATTGGCATCAGGATCCTTAAAATGACACAGAATTCTCCTAGAATTGAGGTAAGTTACCATGCTTTTATTTTTATTTTGCTTTGATTTTATTATCTTGATGAATTTGATTACTTTGCTATACAAGTTTGAATTTGATGCTTTCAATATTTTGTGTTGTGTTGTGTTGTAAAACACGTAGGTGACGTACCTACTTGACTGTGGCGAACTTTTTCTTTCGGTTACCTACCTTCTTTTTTTTTTTAATAGGTACTAGGTATGTTAATTCCATTATGGAATTCATACCTACAAGAACATTGTGTGTATTGCTATTACAAACTGAAGTCTTTGAAATCTAGTAGTAGCGTATTGAAGATAATATAATAGTACGTGCATCAAATTTGTATCTTCGCGGGTCGTCACCCGCGATCCCGCGAAGATACCTACAAACCGTCGGTTTTCACAGCGTAGACGGGGCATATTCGCAATTTTGTAGCATCGTATTATCATCGATATCTGGGGGCACGGACGTGCCCCCGCCAAGACGAGCCAAGCGAAGCGCAAGGTACTTTTCTCGGCGTTTTTTTTTATTAATATTTTGGGATTCCGTGCTGCCCGATGCACGAGGGTGTATCAATCACTGCCAACCGACTTCAGAGATGCTGAAGAGTAATTTCTTTACAGAACCTAGGGAGCACTTTGGCCACTACCATCAGCGATGCAGTCAATCTCTTTCGATATTTTTTTGTCAATATGGATCTTGATTCGAATGGATATCGAATGAACGAAACAAAGGGCCTACTCCGAAGTTTATTACCGAAGTTCCGAGCTCATATTGACACGTAAACGAATGCTACACTTGGTTAGTGTCAGCCGCAAAGCTTTTAAATAAATATTTCTGTGTACCTATAATCCGGTATAAGCCTGATTATTACTTAGGTTAGGTATTATTATTAGGCCTCGGATAGTAGGTACCTAGGTACCTACTAGCTGTATTATCTCGTGACGCTCCCAACGGTATCCAGAACACTTTGCAGTAGTCCTTTATAGTTTTATTAGGGGCAGCGCAGACGACAGACTATCCGTGACGCACTTTTTAGTCTATGATGCAATTAGGTACCTATATGCAGTAACGCATACGGCGCGCAAAAATCTGTCGCGGATATTTCATAGATTCAACGCACATCTTCGAGCATTCTGTCGGCAGAGCTGTAGGGACCTAGATGTTCTTTTTAAATGTCTTAGACGCAGACTCTATCGCACAAAAAGTCTGTCGTCTACGCAGCCCACTAGGTTCTCTATCAATGTTTTTAGTCAAACGTAGGTAGGATTGTAAATTTTATGTTATGTCGGTACCTACTCTCCAATAAAAATGTTCTTAATTCTACAAACTGACTAGCACTAGTTTATTTACCACATTGCGGTTATTGGCGATTACCGTGATAGGTATTTATATACCAAGCAACCTATATAAATGTCAACAAAATATTTGCCAAGCAATCAACCGTACCGGAATATTGTTACGTTCACGGCCATACGAACGCTTACAAAAACAGTACTACACTAATTGCACTAAATACTCTGATAAGTGAAACAGATGTCTACGGTAGCACGTCGATTAATATTAGGTTACAAAGTACTGAACACAATGAGATAAATGTATGTACTCGTCAGTATATAACGCAGCAAACTATCTGTCTATAATTTGTATGTAGTTGGTACCAACCTCTGTACATACGCTGTGGAATGCGCTCTATACGCCGCTACGTATAGCTATGTACACGCCTGAATCGTAAATAGATTGAATGGGTAGGCATAACTACCTACTTTTTGCTCACATTGCCAGTTCGTTTCGCGCTATCCGAGTTCGCAACGTACAAACATCAGTCAGTGTTTCGGTATTGGTAGATCATCGTCGTGTGTGCCCTCCGTGTATGTAATGTAAACATTACCCCGAGGAATGCATTTAGACAGTAGGTGCTGGAACATTATCATGAGCTGTGATAACGTGGCGGGCAGTCGGCGCTCAGTCAGACGCGAGGGGTCGCGTAGAACGGTCGCATGTAACCCGGCTATCGGACAAGTGACGTACGAAACCACTCTGTGTTCGCGTTCGCGTACGCGCCGCATTCCATCGTGGGGGCCCTACGCCGCCATTGGCCGATCCCGCGTGACGTCACACCTCGTAATGAGGTATTCAACATGGCCGTGTAGCTAGTTCGCGAGTGTGCTTCGTTATTCGTTTGAATGGATTTAATCAGTGAAATATGCCAAGGAGACGAAACGGTGAGATACCCTTGCCCGACGGATGGGATTACGCGAGGGACTTTGACGGAAAACTGTATTTCATCGACCACAACAGCAGAAAAACGACGTGGATCGACCCGCGAGACAGGTAAGTTTTCCAAAGAGAAGTGTTAACCCGTAAGAGCCCCATGTCAAAACTTTACATTCCAATGCGATTTATGACGTTTTCTGATTGAGTTTGGGCGTTGTGCCGCCAGCGGTGGACAGTGCGGTCCTTATCCTGCGTCCTGGTGAACTTGCGAGTGGTAAACATAGTTCTAAAATAGAATAAATCGTGAAAAACAAACTGTTCGCTCGTCGCGCCGGTGCCGCGCTCTGTCGGAAAACGCGCGCAACAATCTCGATTTCACACGACATTCCACAATTTAGTGACAACAAATGAGCTAAACACAAATTATGGTTATCATTTGTTATCCTTCGGAATGCGTATTGTGGCTTTGGTGTTGTTTTCGTAAGGGGTCGATTGTTTGGTGAACGGCGTCTGTCGGTAAACGGGGCCACGGAACTGGTTCAGATATGTTAGTGGCCGAACTGGCGCAGAAATAATTCGATGAAGCGTTTATGTGTTAAGTATGAGTGTGGCATGCCGAGATGGTGCGGTCGGTGGTTTCGTAAGGCAAGCGTGTGTGTATGGAACGATAGCGCGGTGGGAGATGGAATGCAATACATAGGCGAGTAGCGCGGTGTGAATGACAGGCCATAGAATGTGGCTTGAGCCCGCGGCGATGGTCGCGCCTTTCTAAAGCGGCACAACGCCCCCCACCCCCCGGGCTCCCCCTTCACCAACCACCGAGCCACAGGTGCCGTAAGACATCCCTATTAAATACCGATCATGTCTCTAGTCGTATCTATTTACCATAGTTTAAACGACACCTGCATCATTGTCTTAAAATGTTGACCTTAAAAACTTGGCACCTGCAGTTAAAAATGCAACGGTACAGTTAAAAATGCTAAATGCGTGTGTTCGCTTGCATTACTGGATACTGGAGATGTTCGTTTACAAAGTCTTATACTCAACTAGACGACATCTGCAAGCAAGGACACTAGAACTACTCAAAGAGTACCACAAGCTTTAAAATTATCGTCAGCCTAGTAACAGGTCTACGATTGTATTAATAAGAAGGTATTTATTTATCCAACACGCAAAAAGCATTCTCCTACGTTTACGTTAAAATGCTTCGGATCCTTTAAAGTATTTGGCTGATGAAAGATGAAGAAAGTTTGTTTCAACTCTACGTCTCTACATATTCGCGCGATTTTTATGCTCGCCAAAAAAGTCTCGTGCAAATATTACGTACGAAATGCGTATACGGATTAAATTGATTAAGCTTAAGAAGGCATAAGGAGAATCTGGTTCCAGTACATTGACACCACAATAAAATTGGCCGCTGACACAGGAAACATAAAGTGGTATTTTTATTGAACCTTTTGGCAAAGTGCATTCCGTGTTATCGGCTCCATGATCGGCGTGAGACATGGATACATTTCGGAACTACCAGAAACGTAAACATTATTCTTTAAACACAAAAAAAAAACTCTTAGAGAAATGCTAAAAATAGATTGAGGTCAAAGTTTCGGAAAAGAATCCGCTCTGAATAGATGAACTTCTGCCGAAGCGAGTACATATTGTTTTGAAAGGAATGCTAAGTAGGTAGTAAAATGGCAGTGACAGTTCAGAATTGACCTAGAAGTGGTGGCACCGCGGATGTCACTGACGTCTGCTTGTGCAAAACGCGCACATAATAAACCGAGCCAATTTATTAACGACTAAAAATAACCCGACGTCTCCGGCGCATACACCATTATAACCATATACGAGGGACCTAAATGCTCTATGAAAAATGTACGCCGTGTATGATTCTGACTGCAGTAGTTTGCCCATCTAAAGAATGTTGGCAGTTTAGAGCTGGTTCTACGTATGCAGATCAACCCATTTCTGTTTCGAGATTGTCGTTTTTAACAAAAGTATTTGCCCTTGAATTTCGATGTACAGCCATTCCGTCCGATAGAGATCTTTATGGTGTTCGCAGCGCAGAAACTATACGTTTGCGGCAATAAGTGGCTTCTCATACGCGTCTATAACGAGACGTTGCGTGCGAATGAGCATTTTGCGGTTTTCGCAGATCTCGAGACCAGTGTGATACGTACGAACATAAAGAGTGTTTGCAAAAAGTCCGAGCAAAAACTCGACGATATAGAAGCGTTCGACAGCTACGCATTGTAAATCGAGGAAAAACCGCGCATTGTTTCGCTAGGCAAGGAAGCGGGGAAGACAATGATAGCAGCGATTAAGAAGCGAATGGGAACTTATACCCGTGTACGTCGGTGTTTATTACTTTAATTGTATCGGTTGAATGCAGTTTCACTGCGTCGGTACATTGTTTGGCTCGCATACCAGCGCTGCGTTCCGTTCATCGTTAATGCATAATTCTATGTTGCAAGTGAAATCTGCGTTAAGTATGCGTGCCTGGTTATAAGGGAAATGGATGTGGGAATCGTCTGGATGCTTTGGAATGCTTCAATGTCTGACCAATGATTGCCGTGATGGCCAATTTAATATTGTAATTGCTTGAAGCACTTAATAGGACCTCTACAATAAACAATGGTTGCTATTACGTGTTGTGTGGACGAGCCGAAGATTTAATATGGCGTTACTAATTTCTTAGCTTGCTGCAAACAGTTTAAAACTAATAGGCCAAGTGGGGATACTTTTGTTTAATTTATTAAGTCCTCTTGTTATGAAAGGAATCAAAATTTTTATTTAATTCTGATGATATAATTAAAAAGTGATCAATCAACAGATGTTTATTTATTTTGATTGTTTTTATTGTTGTCACTGTATTGCTCAGTGGTACTGTGCTAGTATTATGACATAATCCTGTATTCATTTGAATAGTTTAATTACCAGTTTGAATTAATACATTATAATGTAGCTATATCCTGTTTAAAAAAACTGTATTTGTTTCTTTAGTAACATTGCCGGCGTTTGCTGATGTAATTCTTGCTAGACATTTAATTTTACATCTATTAGTGTTTTCTTTTTTTACTTAAATGTATTGTTATCTTTTGATAAGGGTAGTGATTGTAACTTAGGTGCTATTCATTCATTATTAATTTACCTTTCATTTTATTAATAATTACGTGCCGATAAGCTAGAGCAGCCAGTTTGCAAGATACGAGTATACCAATATAGAAAAACAATTGACACCTTATAATGTGTTAAGTGTGAAAAACAAACAACACTCGTCATGTATTTCTTCTCATTAAAAGGGTGCGTGCGTCTGCACCGTGAATATTTGTTGTAACGAAGCTGTCTTCAAGATTGTGTAACCCAAGTATGTGTAAAACATCTTGCGGATACTTCCCACGCCCAACGAGAGCTCCACCGAGCGTAACTTGAAGGGGCTGGCCATTTTACAGCGTTTCTTTACTTTAGTCCGAGTGGGCGCTAAATCTACGTGATTTCGTCTACTAAGTCAAACACTGTCGTTCACAGTTCGTTTGCCGTGGGCTCAATGTGGGAATGGAACATTTCGACCTATTCTGGGAATTTTTGTATTTCTCTAAAGAATTGGTTTTTTGTCATTGTCATCCCATTGCCAGTTTTTCACAAAAAATAGCCTTTCTGGTTTGACCTACTATCGCTAATGAGCTCACACCACTCGACACAAACTATAATTGTGTATTTGCATAAATGAACACCAAAATCTACATAGTTATGTTTACTTGTATAGTTTCTTTATCTTCAAATTACATGTTACAATTAAAATGTTTCGTTTAGCATCAAAACAGCGTAACAAACATCAAGTAACATGAAATATTCTGGTTATTTTCAGCCAAATTTGACCTTTAACAATTACAAACTATTTATATTTTCTTTTCAACAACAAACTGATTCGAAGTTTTTGAATGAATGGAATGTCTATCTATATGTATTTACAAAATTTCAGCTATACTAATGTTTGTTTGGGTAAACCACAGTTAAAAGTAGCGTTAAAATGAAAAAGACCGTTTCTGCAACTGACTGTAAAACTACTGTTCTAGCTACTAACTCCATCCGGGACATACACATTATTACTCGACTTTGGTTGGAGACCAAATCAAACATTCTTAACTTGTTATTTACACGTTACACACCAAGGTGACCGGCATTGGTAAACGTTGCTGGAACGAACGCGAACCGGTCACCTTTCCGCCAAAACGATGGCAATGATGTATGTTAAAGGTCTAATATTTAAAGAAGACTTAATTCTTTAGCACCGAACAGTGTGAACAAATACGGCGTTATTAATCGCATAACTGTAATTAGCTCTAATCTTAAACCAGTTTATTCGTGGGATGGTGTGGAGATTGCAGATGAGTCCGTTTTCTTGAGCTTAATATTGCGTGTTCTTTAGAAATTTGTTGTTACATATATTGCAGCTTTGCTTTTTGAATATTTTCGGTTTTTGGTAGAGGCTTGGTACCTAAAAATGGAAAATTAAGACTCCATAAATCAATGGAAATTTTTCAATGTCCCCACATAAAAAGGCACATGGCTCCCTGTTTCTTTCAATGCTGAATATTTAAATTTGATGTAATGTTTGCACCAAATAAACTCCTTTTCTTTTTTCTTTCTTTTTTAAAAGGTGTAAGCAAGTGTTTCAGATTTATGTACCTCCATATGGGTACAACTACAGCGTATGAAAATAATTATGCTTTTAGTAGAATGTTATAGTCACAGTAGTGAAAAAAATATATAATTTTTCAAAGAATTTTAAAGTTGAACGTGGAGTGAATACGATTCACAAAGAAGAATTCAGACAACCTCGTTAGTTTTAAATGAAAATGTAAAGTGCATTTACAGTTTCCGGTCTTAATGGCACGCTAATTATGTATTGGTAAATGGTAACAAACTCCGCCAATACAGGCAGTATAGGGTGAGGTTAATGCGAGCCGAAATATTGTACAGACAGATGATTCATGTGTTTCTTAGGTTAACGTAATAGAGTATATTATTGAATACATTGAGTAGGCATCTCTACATTGACCGGGCATAGAATAAATACATCTAAATTATGACGGGAATAATCGCGTTTTCCATGTTTTTGACTAAAAATCTAAATTTATTGCACATCAGCAACATGTTACAACAATCCCGTTGTATTAAATTTGTCAACAGTTATCAAGGCGAGAACACAATCAGCTATCATAAGGAAGCATAAACGATGTCTCAATTCACTTATTATTAGTTCTGTGACCGGACAGTATTGTTTACCCAAGCACAACATAATTCTGAGATAAATATGTCCTTGGCGATTTAATACGATGAGACGCGTCGAAATAGTCGCGACTGGGCGCAGACTGCGCCGATTTATTTTGATTCAGCTCTAATGTGCTAATGAGTCGAGACTTATGAGGTCTGTTGTCGATTCCTTTAACACATGTCTTTTAGTTAGACTCCTAAAGATTTTATATAATAAATCTTTAACCCAATAAGTAAAATCGTAAATAAATTATTACTCAAAACCGATACTACTGTTGTTTCAGCTGTGCTTGTTTTGTTTTATTTGTGATTATCATTCATCAGTTCAAGGACAGCTAACAAATTTCTTGCTATCAAACATTGTGATACTTTACGTTTTGTTACGATTTTTATAAAAATAATACATAGTTTTTCACTTATTTTAAGTTCATTCATATACAGCTGGGCACAGATAATTTATCTTTCTGAAGAGGAAAAAGTATGTAACGCGGATAAAAGTTATCTCGGATTTTGCTAGCGGAATCTATTTTAGAGGTAATAGTAAGATTGCCGACGATATCACTCACTGATTTCTAACACCGAGGGCTTAAAGCTTATTAAACTACTCAACTAGCCTTAACTAGCTATATTTGCCTCGGTAGAAAGTTACTTTTTCTGCGTATTTATGAACCAAACATTATATTTGCTACCGTTAATATTGTTAAAAATGTGAAGCGGAAAACTGAAATCCATTTCAAATTAGGTATTTCCGACAAGAGCGGTTTATTTTAACACTCTTATCGTCACACTACTGGAAATGTGTTTAAAATCACGCATGTTAAAAGTTATCTGTGTAAGTATGCGATAAAAGCATGTACGGTTCTGTTCTCATTTCTAATCAAAATTAGCATTCCATTCTTATCTCTTGCCGTCACAAACTTGTTTACCTATTCGTTACAATTTTTCATTGTTGCAATTGTACGTTTTGGATATTCAGTCGCCATTTTGGATTGAAATGCGTAAACTGCCCATAAGGCGGTATGAAAAGTTAGCATACAGATAAACTTGCAAAATATGGCGAGCCCACATAGCTACTCCGGAGTGGATGCCAAGATGGAATTTCTGCATGCCTGTCCCCCTTTTAGGGAGTGTTGATAAACCATCCACAGTCGTCGCTCATAAACCCGACTAACTATTCGCTTGATTTGCATAATATTGTTTGATTGGCTCCGGAGGATGCCCAGACGTCGTTCGTTAAAGAATGTCGCCTATTTTAATGCCTCCTCCATAAACATTTGTGACGATTTAATGTCTATCGCAAAACGCGCGATCCCAATCTGCTGGATAGAACGAAAGCGATACTTTACCGCTATCTGACTCAAAAATGTCAAACAATAAATTTACTGACGTATTCATTAATGAATGTTTTTAGTTCGTCGCAATTAACGCGCCTCTTAATAAGGTAAACATCAGTATTGTGCTCGAAGAATTACGGGTTTCGCGGCCCATCGCCTCGTGATGAAATATATGAGTGATGTTAATTCGTGTCGGTAACAAATTAAACTTGTCTGGCACTTAGACGATCTAAAACGCATACATTTGCAATTAATCTGACGAAATGTTCTATGCGGAGGTGTTTTAGAAAATTGTATTCTGCTCTTGTGATTGCTTTTTGACTAATTTGTCTATAAATGGAAGTTGTCAGAGGCAAACGGGCGCCAATCCTTGATTTTGAATTAATTGTCCGTAGTTTTAGGCGTGGGCGAAATATGTGAAAACATTGTCAGTTTGCCGCCGTTTCCCCAATCCAATTTGCGCCTTATTGTACTTGTGTTGTACAGCGATTGTTGTTTGTTAAGCCGGCGATCTGACGTCGGCAGCTCGTAAGCGTTTTGGTATGCGAACCACCTGTAGAGTATATACTTAGTAACACCAATTAGGTGATAGAATCTGGCTATATTCAGTTCTGTTTTGTCTCGTGCCCGACCGTATTTCAAGAATCGGTATTGTTTTATTTGTTGTCTGTACATATCTTTCATTCCTTTGCTTGCATTTACATTGCTGGGGATTATTTCGAAAGCCATTTTTGGTTTACGTGACATTATTTTCTCCTTTTATAGCTCTTTTATTCTTGAAGATACTACAACTAATTATTGTGATGTTTATGTACATATTTCTTCGATCTACAATTTTGTGTAGTGACCCCTAATATTGAGGGTCAATATTTTGAAAGCATAATGACGTTATGAAAAACTAAAAACGCTAGGTAACAAGCCGTTCGTTTACACTACTGTAACAATGGCCTGAGGAATTTCGTTCCTCAAACATTCGCAGAAGTTGGTGCCTCCCATTCAATCGTTACATTGATATCTGTTTGTCAATGTTTAACCAGAATTTCCGGAACGCCCCTCCTGTACTGTCGGTCACAACATTTAGCGAAGGTGATTTTGCTGTGTCTTGACATTGTGTTGTAATAGTTACGCATTCAAATCAATGTTTTTTTCCATTCGATTGTGTTTTCTTATTCTTGGTTTTCTTATTTATTCACAATCATTGTTATTCTTTACTTGAATGTTCTGTCTGTCCGCTAACATTATTATTTGAATAAAATATTGTTTCACTTAATTCGGGTGATTGCCTAATCCTAATGCTTATAATGTAATATTTTATCAGATTAGACAATCAATGAATTAAGAGTTAAGGAGTTCATACGTCAAGATTGTCAACATTCCTTATTGCGATTTAGCGGTAGCAATGCTCCAATAACAAGGCTATCTACTGAATGGAGTTGTTTTACTGGCATTCCTAATGTTTGACTTTCTATTGCTGGAAAGTATCATTTGTGCCGTCGCAGTTGCCGACAAACGTCGTTACAAGCCATTAACAACATTTCTACCATACTTCTAGGGCTTACATACTCCATCGCAACACTGCACACGTTTCTTACCAACATTCTGATTCACTTCAACTATTGCATATTTGCATAACGAGCAGTTATACCGGCGGAACTATTTGAAATGGTTTTCGTACTTTTTTTCAACTTCCAACGTTTTTTCTCTCTTAACCTTGTTAAAAGCGTGGGTTTTCGTGAATTCCTCAGTAGCGAATTCTTAGAACGGCCATACACGTTCTCTTGAATTTATGTAAGCAGTTTTTATATTGCCTAATTAATTAGCATACGCATCGTTAAAAATACATCTCGAACGAATGTACTATAAATTACGTTGACCATAAACTTTTGTTCTCTTGTCCTGTCTGATTTACATTGACATGTCTTTGAAACATTGAGACTCGGTCCTTTCAGATTTATGGCAGTAATCTCCATCAGATCGCAATAACATAATGGGAGTGACTACAATGCAATATCAATTAGGCATTCCTTCGGCTGCAGCGATATTGTTAGCTGGCAAGGCAATATGTTGTAGGAATAATACTTTTATTGAAACACAATCCAGTGTAGGTTTGTGATATTTATTATTTTCACTTCAAAACAAGGCATATAAACAAATCAATTTAGATTATTACTATCGTACACGTGTTTACAATGCAGCGCGCGTCTCACGTCAAGAAGGGTCCCGATTCGACTACTCGTACTGCGCGAGCGCGTGGAGCCGCCGCCGCGCATCAAGTACCTATAGGTATAGCTGTTGTGATGCGCGCCGGCTTTAGAGCGTCAGGAATTCGATAATCGATATCGACATCGACAACCAAATACGCATCCAATGTAAACATGTATATTTAGTGATTATAAGTAAATATGTTATTTTATTTGTATTGTAATGATAGTGTTTAGTGTATATTAGGATAGAATAAATAATAATTATAATATGTAGGTTAGATAGATTTAGGTTTTATAAATATAACTATAGATTTAAGGTTATTTATTTTATTTATTTTGATAGTTTTAAGTTATTGGCAACAATATTAGGTTGAGGTGCCTACATCACCCCCCTCCAGAGACCGTCAAGGGCGATAAAAATCGGTAAATCTAACCCGACGTCCAGATCGAGTGATGTACTCTTTTGAGATCTCTGGTGATGGTTCATCGTTACTATGGTCAGACAGTATGAAGGCCGGTTTTATTCGGTCTATCGATACTGTGACCTCTTTATTTTTCAAAAGTAGTTTGAAAACTTTATCCCCTCTGGATATAACTTTATGTGGACCCGTGTAGGCTGGTTGGAGTGAGCCCCGTGAGGCGTCTTCACGCAGGAAAACGTGTTCACAGGTGGCCAGATCCTTATAAATGAAGGTTTTTGGCCTACTATGATGGGATGCAGGTGTTGGATGTAATTTCCTGGCAAAGTTCCTTATACGCGCTGTGAACTCAGATGTGTCTGTAGTACCAACAGCCGTAGGGTCGAAAAATTCGCCAGGTAGTCGCAACGGCTCGCCATAGACGAGCTCGGCCGAGGAAGTTTGTAAATCTTCCTTGAAGGAAGATCGAATTCCCAACAGCACCCATGGTAAGGATTCGGTCCACTTGTCATTACCATGACATACTATGGCAGCTTTAAGTTGCCTGTGGAAGCGTTCCACAAGGCCATTGCAAGCCGGATGGTACGCTGTTGTCCGCTTGTGCTCGAATCCGGCTATGTTAGACAAACACTGAAAGAGGGCCGACTCAAACTGGCGGCCGCGGTCAGTAGTGATGTCTGTCGGGCAGCCGAATCGAGCTATCCAGCCTGACAGCAAGGCTTTGGCAACGGTTTCTGCCGTTATGTCCTCTATCGGTATTGCTTCGGGCCATCGAGTGAATCGATCTATCGCTGTGAGGCAATACCGATAGCCACAGGAGAGAGGAAGGGGTCCTACCAGATCTATGTGGATCTGTTTGAAGCGTGCCCGTGGTAGGCCAAATGAGCCTAAGGGAGCTGTCACGTGACGGTTCACCTTAGCACGTTGACACGCTAGACAAGCACGCGCCCAGTCCCTGCAATCTTTCCGTACACCGGGCCAGACATAACGCTCAGCTATTAATTTGGCTGATGCGTTGGCGCCAGGGTGACTATGCGAATGCAGGCTACTGAAGACCTGCTTGCGGAAAAATTTTGGGACATATGGCCTGGGTGTCGGTGTACTGACGTCGCAGTACAGGGGTACACGACTTCCAGGTATGTGCAGTTTTTCTAAGCGCAGAGAAGACCCCTCGCTTAGTAATTTAGTAAGCTCAGAATCAGACTCCTGACCTTGAGCTAAAGAGATAGGGTTCACCGGTGCTTCCAGTTCTTCGATACGGGACAAGGTATCGGCGACCACGTTGTCCTTGCCCGATATGTGACGGATGTCGGTCGTGAACTGGGAGATAAAGTCCAGGTGTCTGTACTGCCTAGGCGAACAGTTTTTCTTCCTTTCATGGAATGCAAAACTGATCGGCTTATGGTCAGTATAGATGACGAAGTGACGAGCTTCCAGCATATGGCGGAAGTGCTTAACAGCTTCATAGATGGCGAGCAGTTCCCTATCGTAAGGTGAGTACTTTACCTGCGATGGACTGAGCTTACGGGAAAAGAAAGCTAGAGGCTGCCATGTATCGTCCTTCAGCTGTTGAAGCACTCCACCGATTGCTTTGTCCGAAGCATCAGTCACTAGAGCGAGCTTTGCAGTACAGTCCGGGTGCGCTAGTAAAGCAGCGTCGGACAGACTCTCTTTGCTGGCTTCGAAAGCGGCCAGGGTACCATCCGTCCACTCAACGGGTTGGGATCCTTTCACAGATCCTGTGAGTAAGGCGTGCAACGGAGCTTGAACTTGGGCAGCGCGAGGAAGAAATCTCCTATAAAAATTTAGCATGCCCAGAAACGCTCTCAGTTGTCGCACGGTCTTGGGGATCGGGAAGTCCTTGATGGCCTGCACTTTGGAGTCCAGCGGTCGGGTGCCTTCTCGTGAAATGCAGTAACCTAAAAAAGTTACCTCTTTTACTCCAAAAACACACTTGGACGTGTTTACCAGCATGCCGTAGTCCCTCAGTCTGCCAAAAATGATGCGTAGGTGCTCCTCATGTTGGAAATGGTCCTTCGAGAAGATCAAAAAATCGTCGAGATAACAATAGACGAAATCGAGGCCTCTTGTCATCTCGTCGACAAACCTTTGGAAAGTCTGGCCTGCGTTTCGGAGTCCGAAGGTCATAAAAGGGAATTCGTAAAGTCCGAACGGTGTGGTGATCGCTGTTTTGGGAATGTCGGCTGCGCTGACAGGGATCTGATTATAGGCTTTGACAAGATCTAGAGTGCTAAATATGGTACAGCCTGCAATAGAGTGAGCAAAGTCATGTATGTGCCTAATCGGATACCTGTCAGGCACAGTGCGAGCATTCAACATGCGGTAATCACCACACGGACGCCAACCGCTGTCCTTTTTCGGTGCGAGGTGTAACGGCGAGGACCAGGGGCTTTCCGAAGGTCTGGCAGTACCGTTGGCAAGCATCGACTGGAACTCCTGCCGCGCAATTTTGAGCTTGTCGGGTGCTAGACGACGAGGAGAAGATGATACTGGCGGGCCTGGTGTCGTGCGGATATGGTGTACGGTGTTGTGTGGAATAGTGTGATGCGTACCAGCTGGTCGAGTAATTTCTGGAAACTCGGATAAGATTTTATGATACGGAGTATCGCCAGTCGAGACCTTTACAGAATGGAGATCACTACTATTACTAACTACGGATCTAGCTACAGCAGTTACAGAAGTAGTACTATCTATGAGGCGCTTATTCCTACAGTCTACAACAAGGTTATAGTAGTTAAGAAAATCTACACCTATAATAGGTTTGGTTACATCCGCTACCACAAAACGCCAGGAAAAAGATCTACGTAAACCAAAGTCTAATTCTAGATGTACATAACCATAAGTAGATATGCTGGATCCGTTAGCTGCACACAATTGGAAACCAGTTGAAGCACGACGATCACGCAGAACCGCGCGAGGGAAGACACAGAGGTCGCTACCGGTGTCGACCAGAAACTGCGTCTTCGAGGAACGGTCGGTGACGAAAAGGCGACCAGCAGGAGAAGGGCAATCGTCAGCCGCCATTATCGACCGCCCCTGGAGTTTTCCGCTTTGTAGTCGCAGGGCCGCATGCACTTGTTTGCCTTTTCCCCGAACTTGCTGTGGTACCAGCAGAGCGGGTACTTCCGGTAGTTCGACTGCGAGCGTTGCCTGGATGATGATCGGTTGCGGGAACGGCCGGAACGGGAACTCGGTCTGCTACTTCTCTGAGACGTCAGCTTCTGAAACTGTCTCCGGAGTTCAGCTACTTCGCGCGTCAGCTCACTGATGGCCGAGCTGGGACCATCTTGGTTTACGGAAGCGACTCGGGGCGTTGAAGCTGCCAAATCGTGTACGCGATCAGCTAAATCGGATAGGTCTTCTAGGCTGGCTGAACCTGGTTGACCTGCGAGGACTGCCTGGACTCCATGAGGAAGGCGACTAATCCAGATGGTTTTTAAGAAGTCATCAGGGACGTCCGGACCAGCGAGGCTCTGCAGATGGCGAAGAAATCGTGACGGGTTGCGGTCTCCGAGCTCCTCATGCATGAGCAATTGCTTGAGTTTTTTCTCGTTAGACGCGGTAAGTCTCTTAATAAGCTCCGCCTTGAGCTTCTCATATTTGTTCTCGGCTGGTGGGTTAATTATAACGTCTTTAACTTCCCTTGAGAATTGGTTGTCAAGTTGTCCGATTATATAATTAAATTTGGTTAAATCGCTGGTAATTTTATTTATAGCAAATTGTCCTTCCACTTGCTTGAACCATATCTCGGGTTCCTCTGGCCAAAAAGGTGGGATGCGGATGCTCACTTTGTACACATCGCCACGGTCCATCGACATGCCCCCATCACTAGCGTCCGAAAATTGTCCGCGTGCATCCTCCATCTTTGGTTTTAATGTCCAATTGGGGGTCACCAGTGTAGGAATAATACTTTTATTGAAACACAATCCAGTGTAGGTTTGTGATATTTATTATTTTCACTTCAAAACAAGGCATATAAACAAATCAATTTAGATTATTACTATCGTACACGTGTTTACAATGCAGCGCGCGTCTCACGTCAAGAAGGGTCCCGATTCGACTACTCGTACTGCGCGAGCGCGTGGAGCCGCCGCCGCGCATCAAGTACCTATAGGTATAGCTGTTGTGATGCGCGCCGGCTTTAGAGCGTCAGGAATTCGATAATCGATATCGACATCGACAACCAAATACGCATCCAATGTAAACATGTATATTTAGTGATTATAAGTAAATATGTTATTTTATTTGTATTGTAATGATAGTGTTTAGTGTATATTAGGATAGAATAAATAATAATTATAATATGTAGGTTAGATAGATTTAGGTTTTATAAATATAACTA
Organism: Conogethes punctiferalis; assembly: GCA_031163375.1. Classification (NCBI taxonomy): domain Eukaryota; kingdom Metazoa; phylum Arthropoda; class Insecta; order Lepidoptera; family Crambidae; genus Conogethes; species Conogethes punctiferalis. Next base: position 4,201,669 of record CM062096.1, on the reverse strand, counting down.
TAGATTTAAGGTTATTTATTTTATTTATTTTGATAGTTTTAAGTTATTGGCAACAATATTAGGTTGAGGTGCCTACAATGTCATTTTCTAAGCATACTGATATTTAGACTGGGTATCGTATTATCGAAAGTTTCTTGGCCAAGTCGTGACACCATCGATATAGTTACCATGAGTTTATGTATGCTTTGGAATACTCTATTTTTCATATCATGTTCTTCATAAACATTCCATTCATTTATAATTACAATAAGATAATGATAATGTAACCGCATACTTGCATTAAAAACGTTAAGGAATTTTCTTTATTGCCTATTGACGTCAGGTAAGCCTCTATAATTTTAAATACTCCAGCTATCTTTATCGTTAACCTTCATGTCCAATTAACGTCTTCAAATAAATTAAGAATTTGAGTCGTCGTGAAGGTTGTTAGATGTGTACAGATTCTGGGCTTTGCAATTTTTGTTTGATATGTGAAGGAAACATTTGTCTACGAGTTTGAATGTGACTTTATGGTAAAGTAGTGGCTGATATTGTGTCGCCGCGCACGCGCCGGTCGCTAGCGGCGTGACGAAGGCGACTGGTATGCGGCGTGATTCAATCGGAAACCCTATATATTCTGTGTTTATGCAATCCGCTGTCCGTCCATCCGTCACTTCTACAGACAGCGTGCAACATTAAATACAAGCAGGCTCGAATACTCCGAACGCACAAGTTTATTTGGACGATGTTTTTTAACTGCGAACGTTTTTCAACATCAGTTGCATGTTGAAATATTTTATAGTTGAGAACATCCTTTTTATATTCCGTTTGGAGTGTTAGACAAATGTGTGTGAATTCTCCGTTCCCAAGACGAGCTGAGACCTTGGAGTGACGTGACGTGCGTCTCAAATGCTCGGTCCACACTAGGCGTTGGAATGTCGTTTGTCAATGATCGTATAACGCGTGACGTCATAGCGTCACATTAGTTGCCTGCGCGCATACATACCATCAAACGACTAATTACAACTTTCGAACGATTGCCGCGGCAATTTGGGGGATAAATTTGGTGATTGGAATAGTGACGTAACGCATAAGGAATGTTTGTGTACGACTGTAGGTACCTACACAGTTCGGAACAAATACAAAATTTTGTATTCTTGTATCGGATCATCCGGTCGGCGTGTTTCGTCGAATCCATTGCATGTTGTTTTAATTCGATTATAACTGCGTTGTACCAATGTGTCAGCGATTTGGAATGCGAGAGGAAATCACGTTGACCCCTAACATGCTTCCTTTTTTGGTGTCGGTAATCTTCCTGTCCGTGAGCTCGCTGTTTAAACAATTGCGGTGTCTATAGTTCCAAATACGTATGCGCCCGGCGATCTTCAGATTGACATACAATTTTGATCCTTAATATTTGTGATGGTAATTCGTTTTATGGCGCGTCGAAACTAGGGCAACGCCCTCGGAGAAGGAGTAAAAAATCGAGATTGTTCCGAAGCCCAAGGAATGTGCATTAAACGGGCCATCCGGATTAAAATATTTCCCTGACGGTATTTATAGAGCATTAGTAGGTGTGCGTGTTGGTCTGTCGGTGAATGTGTGAGACAGCGTGGCACCGCCTTCGAACAGACGTGCTCCAAGTTTGTCATGATCCCAGGATTTGGTCATTAGACTTTTTAACCGCCGACAGAATCGCAAATGACTAACACGCTCGAATTAGAACGTGGAACAACGTATATCTGAGCCAAATACCGTCGGGTGTGGCGCCTAGACTAACAATCATCCAGACAGAAATGTGGATCGCTTCGATAATTGTTGATATTGCGGAATAATCGGCGTCTTTGATTCCACTATTGTTGTCCTATTTGCTTTGGTAAATTGTCAGATTATGCGGCATACTGTGTCAACTGTGTTAATTTTAATGGAACGCAGACGATGGAGGTCTTTGTTAGCGTACGGTACAATGCAGTAATTTAGCAGGCAGCCCGAAATACATTTATGATTCTTGAGTATCGCGAGCAGACTGAATGACGAAACGGCAGCAGACAACAAAGGCGCATTCTTCGGTCTCCAGTAATTCTCCAGCAGGAGTAAGATGCGGTGTCAGCAGGACCTGCGACGCTGTTCTGAGGCGGGCAGCAACCTTCGCAACGTTTCTATTCTCGGATGGCGATCGCCAGTACATTGGCCTTCTGTCGTGCTATTTTCCAGTAAGACTCTACACACTGCACTGACATACCGTACTGAGTGTGCCACCATTGATTTAACATTGGCTCGAGTTGAATTTGGTTAGAAATCAGTGATGTGTCCGTTGAGACGTTGAAGTACTTATATAGTCGTAGTGGCATTTTTGTTTCTGAATTTATCCATGGAAAGGTACTGGCTTTTGACTTGTAAGCGACATTGAACTTTTGCATTTATTCAGTTTGCTAATGAGCAAATATGTGAAATTTTTAGGTGTTGGACGCACAATAAGAAATTAATAAAATGTCGGAACGAGGAAATGAACCAGTACTTTTGTCACCTTATTCGCGAATGTAGGTAACCTTTTGGAAAGTTTACGTAAATTGGGTCAACGTAAGTAGTATATGTAGTGTAGTGCTTAAATGATCGGGTAAAGAATAAGAAAGAGATGCCATTATGTATGTATTTGTATTAAATGTTTTCTGTTACCATTGATTGATTTTACACGAAAACGAATAAATAGACAGAATAACTCTTTGTTGCAAACCAAAAATTAACTTAGCACTAGCAGGAAAGTATACAATTTTTTGTACTATTTTGGCGATCTTATCGCTATAATAGTCAGTACATAACAACTAATTAACGTGTCTTATACACCTATCACATTTCAATCATACTATAGAATACATACTCATTTTATAAAAACGACTTGATTGGTGCAACAGAGGGCGGAAAGCTTGCTTTTGATAACATTCTTTGAGGCTTATTATGACATACGTTAAAGGTCACGAAGCTTTCCATTAAGCTGCATCCTGCTCTTTAGAGAACTGGGACAGTATCTTTCAGGAACAGTTCATTCTCGTTGACATATACTGGCATCAATAAAAATTTTATCACGCCAAACTTTGATTGGTCAAAAGTTTTGTCGTCGTATTTGTGTGAAAGTGCCTATGTGTGCGACAAGGGATTCCATGACACGGGTCACCGTTTCCGAGAACTCGGCTCGTCTTGACGTCCCGATGACAGGACTGGTTTTGGCGTTTTACCATGTCGAGGCAACGTTGTGCCTGTGCCTGTCCCGCTCGCTCGCGCGCTTACCCTATCTCCGTCTCGCTTCAGCATTGATGCATTGGATGCGCGCACGCACGCGCCCTCTATCCCCTCACTTCGATAAGAGTGATCGTGTTTTGAAATGGACGCCGCGCTCGGTAGCCGTGCGGATGGAGTGACGAATTTTCCATTGAAGATTCAACTTCACTTACGCTGAGAGCCTTTTAAATATGAAGGGGCTACTGACTTGTGAATTTTGCGTATCGTGTCTGATTTCCGTGTTCAGACTTATTTCTGATGCATTTTATTGTTATTTAGAATACTACGATTTACGTGTACCTATGCTACTGAACCATCTTTGTACAGCACAATACCTTCATTCTTCTTTCTGTTTAGGCCAATGATAGACTAGTATTACTATACTAGGCTTACTAGCCTAAGCGGCATGAAGTCCTTGTGGGCACAATTTTAATTTGCAATAAATATTAATGAAATAAAATACCTAAGGTCAAAGTAAAATCATCCTTAAGATAATGAAGATGACTAGCTGTAAGGTCACGATAGAAGACTAGGCGTCGAAATAGGCCACTTAGATAAAGGGATAATGTGGTACTAGACTAGTAACTAATTAAAAATGTTTACCTAAGTAGCACAAACTCGTATTAACGCAGACCAAACAGAGTATCTATTTCAAGTGTTAAGTACTTAAGCGGTGATTAGAATCTAATTTACGAACTGCGAACTGTTATAAAACTAAAATACAAATTAAAAGCAATCGGAAACATTGCATGCCGAGCCGACCTTACAAATACGAAACATGCAAAATAAGAACGTCACGCGAACAAAAATACTCACAAAACTGGATGCAAATATGACCAATTAACCGAAGAATCTTATTTAATATCCGACTACCGTATAAACGTGGTATAAACGCCATATTAAACGCGGGAACCGTTAGGTGCGATGTGTATTCGCTGGGTTTCGTCACCGTCGGAAATGTGAGACCACTTTTTGTAGTTCCATTGGATGCAGCATGAGAATCTCGGCCGAAACTTTTACAGGCTGTTTATTTTGGCCCAAATTCATTTGTGCCTTTATTTATTACAACTTTGGAAAAAAATAGAGGGCCGCAATTTTTTTATGTAGTCTGTGAGGAATACCTCCTGAAATCTCATTTGAATAGCGTAAGAATTTATCCGTAAATTCATTAGAATACATCAGTAGATGGCTCCTTTTTCTTACAGGTAATAAAAAGTTGTATAAAGATTGAAACTAATTTTACACAACAGCAACACAGCCTACATACTTATGCTATATTCAACTTTAAGAAATTTCCTTGTTCTTGTTAAAGGAATGTTCTGTTCAATTTCAATCGGTTAAAATTGCTAATATTTCAATGGAATTAAGAATGCCATCAACTTAAACGTCCTCGACCGAACTTGAAGATTTATTTTCTATTTTCTGACTTAATCTTTACATGGGTCTTGCAGCAATTGTCGTTGATCTAACTTAATATTGACACTTTGCTTGTAACAGAAAATCCAAAGACCCTGTTACACCAGGCTGAGTACCCGTTCTACCAGATAAACTCCAAGTTTCGTTACCATTACCTATTATAACAACCAACTTTATTAACGTCTAGCAGCCCGTCCTGGCTTCGCACGGGGTAGACAATTATATTGTTGAAATTTTAAAATAATATGTAGCCTATGTCAAATTGGAACATTCTATTGGCGAAAGAATTTTTTAAATCGGCCCAGTATTTTTTGAGCCTATTCATTACAAACATACAAAAATAGGTACAAATCTTTCCTCTTTATAATATTAGTGTAGAAATAACTTTCCAAATCCAACCGCAATGAAGTGCAAAACGCGCCACGAATATTTAAACCAAAGCGGTTTAAGTTCAAGAATGTGGACACCGCGTATAGCAAAAGTAGGTATCAGGTCTCTGGCGCCAACGTGCCACGCCCTTGAGCCCGCAGCACCAGCTATCGGACGTCATTAATATTCCCTAGTCTCAACGCAGCATTATGCGCAAACGCAGCCCTGCCAAAGGGTTGGCAAACATTGCGGAATAATATAATGACACTAGCAAAATATTGCTTAAAGTAACTTGGCTTCCTTTTTATTTTGAGGAAAATTATCTTACGCATCCCGTCTATCGTGATTTGACCTTGTTAAGTCTAGACAATAAAAGACAAAGAGAGGTAGGGCATAGCGAATCTAGAGGTTGGGCATAGCGATTCTTCGCTCGAATTGAGCCACCCGTCCTGAGAAGGACCTCCACCCTATAGAATACCGCAGCCAAATGACCTCCGGGTCGTATTTCTGCCGGTGAATAGGGTTTCCGAAGCTCGTAAGGGGTATGTTGGGCCGGCGGCATGGCAGTGGTAACGGACCAGTTACAGCGACTTTGGGCTTCCCTTTCGCTTCCAATCGGGCGTAGGGAAGCCATTATGTCAAGCTACAATAAAAAAAGACTAGGATGATACATGAGAGTCTGTACTATGAGACTCATTGTGCCATATTACATAAGCATGAGTACCAGATCATGTATATCACTGAAACCATTTCCCTAAGTCAGACCGTAGTCTAGATTTGCTAATGCGTAAAGAATAGGGGTCAGTATTTTTTAATAGTGGCACAGCATAGTGCCTTCTCTTCGCCTGATGGAACGCGAAAGAGAAACCCAAGTCGCTGCGGCTGTGGACATGTAAGCAAAATAATCACTTGCCAGTTGTCAACGCCATGCCAGCTTGTAAGATAGGTACTGATGACTGATCTCGAAACGTCACCGAAGTCACTTTATGATTGTTTCACCCTGCGTTAAATCGCCAGCTAGGAGAATAAAATAAAAGGTGGGCTGAAACCAGCTGAGAAGCTAAATTCTCAAGAAGACTCTAAATGGACTCTACTGTTTATACACACCACTATACTTTCTTGGTCCTTTCGGCATATTCGCGCTTTCACAGAACGATTACCATCAGATACTTTGTTGTCAACCCTATCAACTTGTAGCTATGATCGCACCTGTTTTTGTTATATCGACGACCTTTTATTTTGCATACCACAGACCACCTTATATTAGCAAAAATTTCTACTGTCTTGATAATAGTGCAAATTTGCTTTTTTAATTTTTGTTCTCATGCTATTTTGAGATGATTGCTCAATACCCAGTAGATGTAAATTAAATTCATAATGATATTTACATAGATAGTTGGACATAATAATAGTGTGGACGATCTATTTTGCATCTTCGCCATGCAAAGCCTTTCTGGTTATGGATTTAAGCCTTTCTAGTGTGGACCAGGAAATGTTAGGAATCTAAGGAATTTACCTGCTAAATATCTGGATTATTATTCTACCGTCTAAAAAGGAAATCATTTAAATAGTAGAAGGAATCAGTCAGCTGTGCGTTTTGTAATGCCTTCGTAGTTTCAAATCATACTATAATTTATTCCATTAAACTTGTTTTAGCAAATTCACTGACAAGTTTTGAAATGGAAATACCTGGATCGAATAATCTGACTTGTATTTCTATAAAATGTAGTCTATGATCATGATAACATACTCATCATTCTCTATACTCCTATCTAAATCTTTTAAGGTCTTAAATTAAGTCTTACTAAGATAAATAAGCTAGTCATTATCATTAACTATTTCTAGCCCTTACACCTTAATTTGGACTGCACACTATTGTTCTAAAACCGTTGAGATAAAGTCTTAACTACAGTTAACTTTAATGGTGCTGCGCCTTCAGAAGTTGTTTGGCCCTTAGAAAACGGGGCATAATAAACTGCATCTTATTACCTCTCACGAGAGTAACTAATTGATTACCCTGATACGGTCGGGTCAGGCCTAAGAAAGACAGCTATAAGAGAGGAGGTGTGAATTAGATTTTCATTGCGCAGATTTTATAGCGCACACTGAATTGTCCTATCCATTTGATTCGCGGTAATGCAGTTAAGATATCTATTTGCATTTTATTCATGCCCAGCCTTTCGGATTAGAAGCCATACGCTCCATACAATTAAGCGGATTGTATAAATCATTTATTCAGCGAATGATAGGTGTTCGTGGTAATGCTATTATGTCGGTAGAGTGGTGAAATTAAGACGTGTTTACATACAAGACTCGGGACGAAATTGGAGTTGCTCAACGTCCAGCAAGGTTGTCAGTTATAATATGGGTTTCGGTTTTTAGGGTTTTGTTCTAGAAGCTGACAAATCTGGAGTTAAATGTACGCTGTTGTGTTTTTAATATGTTATTTAAATTTCCACTCGACGAAGGATCAATTTTCAAAACTGTCGTAAGACTTTTTCAGTTTTGTGGCTTTCGTTTAAGTGCAATATATTTTTTGCTATATTATGCTTATGTTAATTTTAATAATAAAGAAATGGTTCCGGATAGCGTAATAAAAATTGATACAGGAAGTTTAACAGCTAATTACTAAATACTGAGAGTATCTTGCCATAATTGGTAAACAGCAGATTTACCAAATTCATCCATTTGGAGTAGGTACCGTGGAACATTAATTCCAAATACTGTTGATGTTATCTGATATTAATTTACTTATTTGCCCATTCCTGGCAACCCTATGCACACTAAATAACTAGTAAAAATTATCCGGTCGAAAGATCCGAAATAATAACGGGCCCTGTTATTTTTATTTTGCTTTAATGATAGTAATAGGAGTGGTTTAATAGGTTCGCCCCCGTGCTTTCGTGGGAAGTGTACTCAGATGGTGCTTTTGTATGGTGTTTTTTACTGTTTCAGATCTTGATTTAATGGTTGAAGAAGCATAGAATAGCTATGATTTGGAATAGATAATTTTGGATACCATATACCATTTTTAATATGCAAAAAGTGATGATCGATTGGAATTGAGAGTTATACACTCATGATTGGTTTAGCAACGAATTTAATGCGGCAGAATTGAACAATCTATTTTTTTTAAATTGTTTATGGCCTTACATTACCAGTGAAACAGATACATCTGCTTTTAGGATAACTAAAAAAAAATATTGACCTTTTTCTAAAGTAGTATTTGCAATCATTTCTGATTATGAATTCTGTAAAAGCTATTGCTATGTCTAGACCTCAACAGCGATCAGGAATTCCTCTCTTCAATTTTAAACGCCTTCTTTAATGGAGAACTGTCCAGCGAGTGGTATTGCCTTATTTGCATTTTACACAAAAATAAACGCAGACTCTTCCCCGGACCAGACACTAAATAAACTTTTACACCAGTATCCTTTACAATCAATCACTGGCGCGTGCGCAACTTTACGACTCGAAATATTCCCTTCAATTTATCTGCCAGTATCCGCTGAGGAATTCTCTAGATTCCTATTGTGCTCGAAGACCATCCCATCAAACCGTTTCCTAATAAATATGTTCATTGTTGCAGATACACGAAGCCTCAGACGTTCGCGGATTGCATTGGCAATGAGCTGCCACTCGGTTGGGAGGAGGCGTACGATCCTCAGATTGGGCCGTATTATATCAACCATGTCAATCGTGAGTATTGTTATCTTTTTGTATTTGCATGAGATCAATCACATCAAAAATAGACCGATATATACTCATTTTTGAGCACAAATCTATCAAAAAAACTCATGACCAGGCAAAATGTATTACTTTATTTTGTGTATGACCGATATTTTATTGAAACTTGTAGGAACCATATGATTACATATTTGGTATTCATTTTTTATTAGTTTTAAAAAGTATTTCATAAGAAAAGAATGATTTTAATAGAAATTTAACTAAAATATATTTGAATCTGTGTACCACATAAACGTAATCCTGTTTCTGGATTTACCAATATTATGAAAGCCACAACTTTGTAACATCAAGCGCCTAGAAATAAATAACAAACATTTTGAAAGGAGCTTGTTTCCTGATTCAAATAGCTATTAAAAAGACCTGTGCTTATAAAACTTACTGTATTTGCCCCCGCAAAATTGCCCCTTTTTGTATGAGAGAGATATTAAAACATGTCTTGAAAAATAATATACCTTCATTCTTATAGATTTTAACATTTGAGAGGAATGGATAGACTGGAGATATTAATATTTCTAAAACTATCTGTATTGGATGTCTAGAAGTTATTAACAACTATGTGTCCCAGTCATCAAAACCTATATTAGACACTAGACAAATTTTCTTTTATTATTACCTGCAAATTTTTTAAATGAACTTATTGATGACTGCATTGTTTAAATACTTGACTTTCATTTATACTGTTAATCTTATGTCAAGGTGCTATTTCCTTCAATCTTTTTCTTTCCCAATTTATGAGCTTAATTAAATCTCTAGCCTAACGTTTCTTTAGCTCTGATGTGGCTAGTTAAAAGATTTATTTTCCTCTTTTGTGGCTAAAATTAGCTAACTAGCGTTCAAGAAAATACGTCATAACTATTCAGACAGTTTGAGAAGCCAAAGTGCTTAAGAACGGTAGCAAGTCCAGCAAATCGCACGTCTCCCGCCGGCCATAACTCATCATCGGACAAAGCACAGTTCGCATCGTTTACAACTATCCGTACCTTATTTATGTTCTCTACAATTATTCACAGAGAAAAGTGAAAAATGTCCTTTGCAGGGGGCAAAGCTGGAAACGGCATGAATTATGGATGCGCGAATTCATGTGCCGCATATAATGTGAGGTCCATGAATTTGATATTTGAAATGGAGTTAGACATTTTTAGTGTCGTGTCTTGGACGATAGATGGTGAGGTCTCGCGTTTCTTGAATATGACCCATTTGACATTGCGTTGTGTCATTAGTATTGTAGACGAGATACCATTGAATATTATACAGACGAGCGAAATTTGTAATCAGCAAATCGATCTTTAATGCGTCGAGTTAAAGTTCAACCGGTAAATTTTTACTCTGGAAATTTCTCCTGCGCTGCACGAGCTTTGCTAATAATTTTAGAAAATAAAAGAACTGGTATTACAGTGATGAGTGAGTACAATGATGACAGTGATAAATTAAATAATGACTTATTGTCTCACCATTCCCCTAGTGATTAAGTCCTTAATACCTTTTTAATAGCGACTAGAATGGTTGTCATGGATACGTAGTTATATCAGTACTGGCAACGTTTTGTTCAAAGAATATTTCCATGCTATTTACCATATCACCTCGAAATCTCCAAAAGTTTCCCACAAGTAATCATTATCATATCCACACATTTTTGAATCACTGACACATTTCTGCATAAATTTGTAATAATGACATTAGCGTGAATATAAAATGTCATATTTATGCAAAAGTCTGGGAAGGTTTTGAAAGATTTTCTATAAACAAATAACAAACTTTAACTTCGAACATAACATTGATCTCAAGTATATTTGAATCATTCTCATGACTAATGTGTTCCCTTTAAATAAATTATGTTCAATAAATGACAGAGTACTAGTATGGTTAGTGGTTCACAGGAATGCGATCGTCTTAGCAAGCGGAAAGTTTTTAGTTTTTTAAACAGCGAGTCTAGTTGTAATTTAAAAGCATCATTTTAAGTCTTCGAACCAGTATACAGTGTAGCAAGAAACAATGAAACACAACAGTTGCAAGGGGGCAACATACGAGAAAAAGATATTGATGACAATACTGATAATGATAATGTCATTGTTTACCAGTATTATAGTAGTCAAAAAGTCAAAGTAGTTAAATTTTACGGTAAAAAATAATGCAAAAGAATATATTTAAGACTTGGGGCTACCTTAGAGCTTATATCTGGGTAGATGATACTTAATAGAAGGGGTAATAATATGGTGCCATTCAGTGATTTGGAATTGCTAATTAATTAATATTATGTTTTAAATTGGCATATCCTGGGTGGATACAATACGGATGATGACAAGGTATGAAAATGAAGAAAATAATTAGTCCGTCTCTTAGATAATAAAAAAATATAAGACCCGTATTTTTTGTTTTGTCGAAATAACAAGAAAATACTTAGATATAGCACATTAAAGTTACGGAGTGGGGGCTAACTACGTCACGTTAGAGTATATTTTGTACTCTAACGTGACGTCATGTGACATTTAAAATCAATGTATCTTCGTAAGTTTTTGAACAAGAGGCAAAATAAAAAATACGTATCCAATATTTTTCATTAATCTATCTGATGGACATTAAATTATTTTTTAGTCATCATCCCAATTGTCTTTGGGGGAGGTCTATGTCCTGCTGTGGATGTTTGCAGGCTAATAATACTGTTATATGTTTCTAGTAGCCTCTGTATTAGTAAGAATTCCATGATTTTGCAATTACTATGATACATAAGCTCTATAATGCAACCTTAACAACTATCGCCCCGTGTCTACTCCGAACAATGATTCGTTACTAATAACTAATATTTGGTGCTGCATCTGTCATGTCGTGGGCCGACGTGACCCAACATCGGGCAGTAATTAATCACTGCTTACAAACGCACATCGCTAAGACGGCGATAGTCGCATCAACAAGTATCTGATTTCACGGTCTGCCTGAGGCACACAGTAACATCTCAGCCCATACATTTTCGCACGCCGCAACTCAACCTGTATGCATTATTTATACCAGTACATGCGCCCCGGTGTTTTCACGCGGTCTCCAGGTTTTTCGATCCTCGACCACCCGGGGTATGAGTCCCGTAAAACTAGTAAACTAGTAGGGCCTAACACAAGCACTGTTATAACGGTTAAGGAATATGTTTTCTTTGGTTCACGCTTCGTGATTTAATTATGATCGTGTAACTACCGCATGTATATGGTGTTGTATGCGATGGTTCCTGGTGTGTAGATGCGAGTTTTAGAGAATACATAGGAGATATAATCTCTAGTAACAGCTACAGCGACCAATCGCTAAGGACACTATTAAGAAAACAGGAACGGAGATGCTTACGGGAAGACTAATATTGTTATACAAGTTTAAAGTTGCACTACGCGCTCTATGCTGGGTATCTCGCTAAAAGTTGGTTTACGAAACGAGCATATAGGTCAGAAATCCTTATGGACATGGCGCAAAGGATTAGTACTCTGAAGAGGTAGCGGCTGGTCATATCTGTATAGCCAATCGGTGTATGTTTATCAGTTGTCTAGTACCTTTAGTACAAACTTTGGCTTAGTTTGGGACTAGATGGCTCTGTACGGCAGCGTGGCATGTCTTGGGATCAGCCACGGGGATCAGCACTCAACAGATGGAGCGGAACTCCACCATAGGCTCCCCTTTAAACCAACTATTAGACTGACTCGATGGCTCATTTGGTAGTGACCTCTGCCTTCTGCACCAAGGGTCGTGGTTTCGATCCTCGCACAGTACAAACATTTGTGTGCATGAACATGTCTTTTTGTATTGGTCTGGGTGTTTTCTATGTATAATATGTATTTATTTACAAAAAAAAGTATCTAAGTAAGTTTATCAGTTGTCTAGCCATAGTACAAGCTTCGGCGTGGCCCAGCGTGGCATGTCTTAGGATATTAATATTTATTTATTTAACTTGATCAATGTAGTCCTATCCGATCTTTCGAATCGTATTCCGACTGTGCTTCGATAACACAATGATACCGTCTCATTGCCTCGTTAGTGACGAGTTGTGAGCAAAGACAGTTGGCCGTAATCGCCTAATCTAACGTGTGAGACTCTTCGGAAAGCCAGTCTACTGATTATTTAGCCCTTATTAAGTTAAAAGACGCATTCAGAAGTCTGTGTAACTTTACTTATTTACTTCAACAGACAGTAAAGTGTACCTATGCTGCTACTTTGTGCTAAATACGAGCTTTTTTGTACCAAGGTGAGAAATCGTCAATATAATTATATTAACAATTACTTTTTAGGGTTCCGTAGCCAAAATGGCAAAAACGGGACCCTTATAGATTCGTCATGTCTGTCTGTCTGTCTGTCTGTCTGTCTGTCTGTCTGTCTGTCTGTCCGTCCGTATGTCACAGCCAATTTATTCCGAAACTATAAGAGCTACATTATTGAAATTTGGTACGTAGATGTATTCTGTGAACCGCATTAAGATTTTAAAGTAAAATCAGAAAAAAATCCAAAATTTTTGGGGTTCCCCATACATAGAACTGAAACTGAAAAATTTTTTTTTCATCGAACCTATACGTGTGGGGTATCTATGGATAGGTATTTGAAAATGATGTTGAGGTTACTAACATCATTTCTTTCTAAACTGAATAGTTTGCGCGAGAGACTCTTCCAAAGTGGTAAAATGAGTGTCCCCCCCCGTAACTTCTAAAATATGGGCATGATAAAACTGAAAAAAATATATCATGTGTATCACTATGAAAACTACTAACGAAATTTGGTTTGAATGAAATCTAGCCAGTAGTTTTTTTTAAAAACGTCATAAATCAAATTACCTAATTTTTTCATTTAATTAACTCCAATATAATATAACGTAAAGAAAAACATTTATTTAGCTGTATAGTGGTACGGAACCCTACGTGCGAGAGTCCGACTCGCACTTGGCCGGTTTTTGTCGACATGCGATGTTTTATTGACAGCGTAAACTTCTATTTGATTGTACCTTAATGAGCCGGATATATGTTTGATGTTAGCAACCTGTCCTGGCTTTGCTTCGGGTGTTTCAGATAAATATTTCTTTGAGGTAGATTGTTGACGTTTTAGTAAGGACCCCTAATCTACTAGCAATAAATATAGCCTATTTTAATCAGGGCGAATATAGCTTTTCAATGGTGAAAGAATTTTTGAAATAGGAACAGTAGTTTTTGTTTTATTCGTTAAAAACGAACACACATAGAAATACAAATCTTTCCTCTTTATACCCTTATTAAGTGTAGACTACTGCTTATTTTTGCACTTTCTCAGTAAGTTCATCCTCCTTTTTAACCCTTTAAAAGTTAACAATCTACATGATATATATTATCGTCATATGCCGCTATTTAGAACTTGCCACTAATGCGTATTCATATAAAGACGTCCTGAAAACTTTCTCGATGAAAACAGATAAGATTTCGGAAAGACGATGGACTCCTTTCGGAAGAATAGTGGGAAAATAAAATAATACAATACCTACCAGTTTATAGGATGACTTTCTTGTCACTCATGTAGTAGATAAAGTTAGTTTGTTTACTTCTGCACCTATTACCAGATTATTTGTGACGTTGACTCCGCGTATCATCTTATTTTACTTGGTGGTAAGGAGAATAAGGTCCAGATCCTGTGACATCAAATAAGTGAACCTTTCATGTAGTGTTTACCGCTTTGTCTGTATGACCAAAAGTAATGATTAGTAATATCTACGCACCTCAAACGGAACTAGCCCAATACCTGTGCCAATACCTGGCGACTTGGATGCCGCTATCGGTCGCCTTACAAAGGTCGCCCATCGTTACCATTGACTCGAGAAGAAGAAGAAGTATATACGCTATTAAAAATAATTTCAAAAACAAAATAAGAAATGCTCTTCATTACTGCCATAGAGTCAAAGACCACCATCCTTTTCTTTATTGATTAAGACGAAATTCAATTCAATCCTCTGTATTAATTTGATGAGACAGAACCTGATCTAATATATCAATCAAACCTTCAATCCCATTCAATAAATCACAAAGATACAAGTCTAGCCGACCAATACATGCTACGGGAGGGTATATAATAAGGCCCTACCAATAAACAATTTAATGGCGCAATTCAATTAGTAGTTGGATTTATTTGACCAACAATTAATTTGGCGGACGGCAGCCTTAACTTATGTTATTCAAAACAGATAACGGTCGGGTCATAGTAGAAAAAGGGAAGTAGGGAAACTCGCGGCCCGAGTGTACGATAAGTGGCTTTTCGGCTGGAGCTGAGGCTAAATGCTAAATGCCTTAACACGTAGAGTTTTCGGCGGGAGTGGCATAAAAAGTGGTTGTTGAGATATCCCTAAACTTTGCAATTTCTTTTGTATTGTTTAGAGATCTTTGACTTTGACAAGCTAGAAAACAAATTGAGCAGCAGCCCAGAGCAATGCATGCGTGCCCGAACTATGTGTCGTTGTGGATCGTTGAGACTAAGCATAGGTATGCTGAGAAGCAGGCGAAGCCGCAGCACAAAAAATGCACAGATCAAAGTAGTTCAAGCAGACCTGTAGATAGGACAGACGCATGTCTGCGTCACATGTGCCTGCGCCGCATCATATGTAAGTTTATGCGGATATACAGAGTTTTACAAAATCTGCTCTACTCTGCGCTGCGGGAATCTTTGAAGGTTCAAGTTTTGTCAGTGTCAGCATGACGTGTATCGGTTCAGGGCGGAGCGGGCATACACACAGAAACCAGGCTCAGGCAGTTTGTTCAAAGCTTCCATACTTCTCTTTATCTACTACGGCCAGGTTATTTTAATTCGATTCGTACACGATGGGGTAAACTGTTGATATTTATTGCGTTGTCGCGCCGCGCTCTGTTCTCATAATTTAGCCGGGTACACGCGTGTGCGCAGCCTCCCGGCGCTCGCTGCGCTACTGCCCGGTAGCTGTAATGCCGGATAAGTGCTGAACTTGTTTTGTAATTATTTTAGCCTTAACCTGGGCGAAATGACTGGATATTCTGTCGTAGACGCAAGTTTTCATCGACGCAAGTTCATTGTTGTGATTTAACATAGGGCTGAAAGATTTAACAGTGCTTTACTTTTTTGAATAAATTTCGTCATATTCAAAGTTATCTGAGAGATCACTACTATAAATTCTTCTTCTCTATCTTGTGTAGTTATAGGGATGGGATATGCAAGATTCATTAATTCAGTTCATTCATATCATTCTTGCAGTATCTTATATTTGTAACCAGGTAAACGCTGCTGCCCGTTTCCTGATATTCCCTTAGTCGTCTCCTACGACATTCACGGGATGAAATGGGGATTTCGATATTTAGGACTTTCTATTTTATTATAAACAACGTCCATTCGAGCTGTTTAAGGTTACACAAACGAACCCTCACACTCCATATTACCATAAACTACGATCTAAGTCTTCTAACGAGATCTAGTGGTAAAACGACTTACGGTAACACACACATTGGCACCCTCATTTCGCTTACCCGACTGTGCCGTGTTTTACTTATGTAGATGGCACGATAGCAAACATTATCGTTTCTTACTGTCCAGGCTTAGATGCTGCATCGCTAATTAGTAATTAAAATAATTTATTGCCTACGATGAGTTGGTGTCGTGATAGTGGCTGGGTTGGAAGACCAATGTCATGCTTATTTCCATCTACTTGTAAATGAGGCGCATAAAAGTTTCCTTATTACATACATATGGCTTAGAGTTGTTATCTGTGAGAATCTTTTGCTATTAACATGTATGTATAATCACGTGAGATGAGCAAATGTTCATGTTACCGTGCGGTGGCGGATAAAGAAGGCAAATCAACGCCCATCTCTTGTCGTGTTTGATTTAAGAGTCGACTGAGCACCTTCATGCCGTCTCCAGGGGGAGGCGGCATGGTGTGTGGGACTCACACCTCCCAAAAGGGAGGGTAAACCCCCCTGTGTCGCCAGTGGGCAGCAAGTTGCAGGGACACGGGTAGCGCCGAAGCATACGGCCACATCCCTGCCTGCCCTGTCCAGCCGCAGATGATAAGCGGCCGGCACTCCTGGTCCGGGGAGGGCAAATACCCCTGCCCCGGGGAATAGCATAGCCCTAGTTTAGGGTAAACTTTCGATCGTATGTGGTGCTTCACCACGCACAGTTAAGGGTGACTTGGCGCGTATAGATAATAGGCCCCCTTACATCCGATTATTTCAGTTTATTGAGTGATTAAATTTGAGTTTTAAGTTTCTCTTTGACTCAAGAAGAAAAAGTTTATAATTTATAACACATGATCAGTATTAATGGCATCAATATCTCCCGTTGTTACAATGTTAGTAGTGCATATGCAAATGGGTCGTTCAGTGGCTGTCCAAGCCGTGTTTACGTATGTAGATGAGAGATAGCGACCCGCGGAGTCGACATTATCGTCCCTTACCGATACTACGTCGCTAATTACTAATTAATGTAATATATTGCTTTCGCCTCGACGGGATAGGTAGTGGTCGAGGACTCTGTTTAAGGAGGGTATTCGCTATTTTTTGTTGAGAAAAACAAACCATACCAATCTGACGGCGTTGTTGGTAGCGTAATGGTGAGAGCATCTTCCACCATCATGACTGGCCCGTAGTTGGTAGTGCCCCTTGCCTTCTAGACCAAGGGTCGTGGGTTCGATCCCCACCCGAGACAAACATTCGTGTGATGAACACTTGTGTTTGTTGTGTTTATATTTGTATTTAAGTATATATATATTTGTGGTACCTTTATTCCT
This sequence comes from Conogethes punctiferalis, assembly GCA_031163375.1. NCBI lineage: Eukaryota > Metazoa > Arthropoda > Insecta > Lepidoptera > Crambidae > Conogethes > Conogethes punctiferalis. The sequence continues at coordinate 4,184,148 of CM062096.1, read as the reverse complement.
CTGATACCCTTAGTGCTTAAGCCACTTACTTTGAGATCTGAGCATTGTATGGAATGTTGTCTGAAACTCATTTATTTATTTAAAGTAGTTTAAAAAATGTACAAGAAAAGTCAGGTTTAACAGATTTCTAATACTCATAAGCTTCGGCCTAGTTTGGGAAGCTGAGTGGTCCAACGTGGATGTCTTAGGTTATTTATTTATAGGAGCTCTTGATGATACTAACAGTACAGTCAAGCTTAAAGTATGCAGCAGATAATAAGAATTACATACCTATGCTACTTTATATGACATACTGTAACAATGAGTAAGCTAACGCACATTTTATTTCTCATAAGGGCTTTTAATCGGTTTTCTCACCCGCAGCAATAATATATTAGGCTTTAACTAACCATTTACATATTTTAAATACTTGAAAGGCTATATCTCACCCAGTAATTAGCTTTGAACGCATGGCGATTATTAACTTAGGTTTACATAAAAAGATCGTCTTGAAATTAGCGAGCTATTTAAGACACTGCTTAGGGCATCGTTGGCAACAATTTATCCTGTTTATACCCAATCATTTAGTTCTTAAAGTAAAATGTTGTGTATTATCGCATTGTGTAAAATGTATGCCAGTAATATTAAGAGGACGCATAAGTCGTAATTAATAGGTTGCAGCTAGTATTTTTATAATTTTTTTGCTATGTAGTTTACCGATGAAAGGGGCTTTAGTATCTGTGTATTTTTTAAGAAATCAAAAATTATCAGTTTGATAACTCATTCATAAATGGCCTGTTGCGACATTTTGCGTCTGAAAATTATGACAGTCTTGTAGACAAGGCCAAATCGGTCTTGTTACTGGCTGCAACTTCTGGCTTGGGCTCCTCTCGCTGTCCTTCAGGCGAAGGGAGGCCTTTATGCTATATGTTTGTAAAAATATTCTTATTTTTGACGACCAAATCTTTTCCATGACCAATTTTCTCCAAGACATCTTGCTCCCTCACCAAGAAATACTCGAAACTAATAATACACGCACTTTCGGTTAACGACTGACGTTTTTATTTTTTTTTATTTCTGACACATCCATTACATTATACATCAATAGATGGCACCACTTGTATTGCAGAAACAATTTGGTATATAATTATAACACCCCTATTAACAAAATGTTTCCAAAAAAGGTATCTCAAGTAACAATTAACAAACTTAAATTTTAATTAGGAACAAGACCTATCATTCTTAAAAATTTATAATGCTTTGCTGATAATAAACCTTTAGTTAAGAGATCAGCAGGCATATCTAGTGTTGACACATATATCACATGAATTACATTATCCTTTATAGCATCTTTAATATAATGATAGCGCACATCAATATGCTTAGTTCTATTTAGAGACTGGTGGTTCAAAGATAATTTTAATGCACTCTGGTTATCACAATGCAACTTAACAATGCTTAATTTGCCTGTAATTTCATATATCAAATTTCTCAAATATGTGGCTTCCCTGGCTGCCTCAGATAATGCTACATACTCAGCCTCGGTGCTAGATAATGATACAGTTTTTTGTTTCCTGCTTTGCCATGTTATAACAGAACCTGCCATAGTAAAGCAGAAACCAGTGTAGGATTTCCTGTCCAAAACATCATTTGCCCAATCGGCATCTACAAAACCTTCCAATTCTATATTACTATCTTTGCTATATTTCAAACAATAATGTTTAGTTTTCTGTAAATATTTTAACACTCTCTTAGCTTGATTAAAATGAGTTTCGTTATAGCAATTATTAAATTGACTTAGGTAACTAATGGAATAAGCTATATCAGGCCTAGACAAAACAGCTAAATACATTAGACTTCCTATTAGTCTTTGATACGGAACATCTGTCAAACAATTTTCAACCTTTTCAAGATTCAACTTACATTCTATAGGAGTATCAATAGGTCTGCAATTTAACATTCCAAATTTATGTAACAACTGTTCTATATATTGTTCTTGATCTAATGTTACAGTATTTAATTCTCTATCTACATGCACTCTCATGCCTAAATAGCGTTTTACACAACCCAAATCTTTTATCTTAAATTCTGAGCTTAAAACAGTTTTTAAATTATCAGTTGCCTCTCTACAGTTTGAAAAAATCAGAAAATCATCTACATAAACGGTTACAATTATTTTAACATTCTCATTAATTTTTGTAAACACACATGGTTCATTGTTACTTATTTTAAAACCCAATTTACATAAACAATCTTTAACTCTCTTATACCACATTAAGGATGATTGTTTAAGCCCATATATTGCTTTCTTAAGTTTTAAAACCTTACCTTTATCTGTACATTCAAAACCTAAAGGAAGATACATACAAATATTCTCATTCAAGTGTCCATTTAGAAAGGCAGTTATTACATCGAGATGAGTAATGTCCATATCCCACTGTGTACTAAGAGCAAATAACATTCTTAGAGTTGAATGTTTTACTACTGGAGCAAATGTGTCCACATAATCAATACCACTTCGCTGTGAAAATCCTTTGGCCACAAGCCGTGCCCTATATCTCACTTTATCATTCACATCATATTTTTTATTAAATACCCACTTACACTGCACTATGGAGGTCTCACTTGGTATATCAATGAGCTCCCAAGCATCATTGTACTCAAATGACTGCAACTCTTCACGCATGGCCAGCTTCCATTGATCTGCTTCCGGACCATTCAGCGCTTCTGAAGGATCAATCTCCTCTGCACCTGGTAAGTTGTTTGATGTACATATGTTTGAATAACCAAAACGGTTGGGTGGTCTCCTCTGTCTCTTTTCTCGGACCATTTCACCAACTCCAAGACTTTGAAGCTCACCCGATGAAATGTCAGTTGATGTGATGGAATCAGTTGAAGTATCCTCGTGAGTTTCATCTGGATCAAGATAGGCAGATGAATCAGAACTTGGACTAGACGGAGATTCATGTATGTTGGTATCCCCCACTGAATCTCTGTTCTCTATACTAGATTCTTGCACGATATGTGGTGTCTCATTCTCTTCTCTTTGTGTTAAGTTCTGTTCATCATTCTGTATCCATATAGCATTTTCTTCTGGCCTCTCAATTCCATGCTTTCCTTCCATCACTATTATGTCTCTTTTTTCAGTGACGACATTTTTCTTCGGATCATAGACTCGATATCCCTTTACAGTATCAGAGTATCCAACCAATATAAATTGTTCGGCTTTCCTATCCCACTTCAATCTTTGTTCTTTAGGAACATGAACCATCACGGGACTTCCGAATAGACGTACATGGCTTAAGTCAGGCTTCCTTTGGTACCACACCTCATAAGGTGTTTTGTTTACTAAACTAGATGTAACACATCTGTTTTTCAAGTAAACAGCCGTATGAACAGCTTCTGCCCAAAATTTCTTTTCTAGTTTTGCCTCAAAAAGCAAACATCTGGCTTTTTCCACAACAGTTCGGTTGGCTCTCTCGCTGACACCATTCTGCTCAGGGGTATATGCAGTAGTCCTTTGATGAATTATACCTTCACTTGCCAAAAAATTGTCCATCACACCATTGCAAAATTCACCTCCGTTGTCAGTTCGAAGGATCTTAATTTTCCTATTTTGTTGGTTCTCAACCATAGCTTTAAATTCCTTAAACCTCTGGAAAACTTCATTTTTGTGTTTCAGAAAATAAATGAATGTCATTTTACTGTAGTCATCCACAAGAAGTAAGAAGAATCGCGAACCGCCAATTGACTTTGTCTCCATGGGCCCACACACGTCTGCATGGATTAGTTGCAGTGTCTCCGAGGTGGTGTTTTCACTTCGTGAGAATGGCAGCCTTGTTTGTTTGCCCTCACAACATGTTATACAATTCTCCTTCTTATTGTCACTAGGAGAAGAAAAATTCACTCCGTTTACAATGCCATTTCTCATTTTATTTAAATCGCCACTATTGATGTGTGCTAGGCGCTTGTGCCATAATTCTGCACTTGCCAACGCTGGTGCTGCTAACATACAATCTGTTGTTTTTAAATTCAACTTGTAAACACCATTTATCAAATATGCTGTGGCTACTATATCATTCTTCATATTTCGAATGTAGCAAATAGTACTTTCAAACACAACTTTGTTGCCGTTTCTTATCAGCTCACTCACGGACAACAGGTTTGTTGACAATTTCGGAATACACAACACATTCTTAACAGTAATCTCGTAGTTGCGATCTGAAGTTATTTTCACGTCCCCGGAACACTTTACGGGTACCTTTGTACTATCGGCCACCGTAATTTCCGACATATCTGGCGAAAAATTAGTATTTTCTAACCAATTTTCATTCGATGTCATATGGGCGCTTGCGCCGGAGTCAATATACCACTCGCTTTTATTATACTGTCCACTTAAGAATACCACACTAAACGCATTCGTTTGTTTGTTCTTCTGCAATAGCGGACATTGATTTCTAAAGTGCCCGATTTCTTTGCATTTGTAACACACAATCACTTTTTTCGACTGCATTTTAGACGCCATAGACATTTGTTGTTGATGACCGCCATTTTTATTTGTAGTGTTGTACCGCGTCTTTGAGTACGGTCTATTTGCAGCGAATGCAGCGCCACTGGTGTCCAAATTTAAGGAAACTTCCAAATCGATCAATTTCGATTTTATAGAATCTGTGGTAATCTGTATTCCGGAATGTTCTATAGCCATGATCATTGGAGAATACTTTTCTGGCAAACCTGCTAATAATAGTGAACCTATCCATTCATCTGTAATGGCGAACCCGGTACCTTTCAATCTTTGTGCTGTCTCGACAACTTGCGTTACATAATTGGTCATAGAATCACAATTTTCTTGCCTGATTGAAATTAAATGTCTCAGCAATGAGATTTTTCTTGAAAAACCGGAGTCGTCAAACATGTTTTTCAGCTTTGTCCACAGCTCAAACGAGGTTTTCGTTTCCTTGATATGAACATACAGCCCCGAATCAATAGTCAGTATTAACTTTGCCTTAGTTCTTTCGTCGTCTGCAGTCTTTGTTTCTGCGCCGGGCATAGGATTCTTGATGTACTGGATCATACCCTCTAGCACTAACAAATTTTCTGCCGCGAAACTCCACTCATCATAATTGTCCCTCCCCTTCAGCTTGGGAACACTTTGTATATAGTTCAAAGCCATTATCTACACAAAAGTTCAGCGTTTTTCTTAAACTGCAATACGAATTACTTAAGAAAATCAGGACATTAGCCCATAACCTAATAATACACGCACTTTCGGTTAACGACTGACGTTTTTATTTTTTTTTTATTTCTGACACATCCATTACATTATACATCAATAGATGGCACCACTTGTATTGCAGAAACAATTTGGTATATAATTATAACAGAAACGAGGTTGGGTATGTGCCCCGCAGTGTAGCTAAATTATAATTACAACTATCTATTACATTATTACAATCATTAAGATGAGACGGATAATACGAACGGGCATGCTTAGAATTTCAAAGCTCATTAAAATCCAACAACTAGGTATGTACTTGTACATCCGACATCACCCTAGGGCGAACACTTTACGCATTAAAACTGCCAGCCATTTATAAATAAGCTCGCATTTACCGTTCATACGCAGTTTCGAAGTGCACCGATGTAATCTTGATAGTTTTCATTCAAATAATACGTCTTCTTTGCTGGCACTCGGGGTTCTATCGTGGATTCGGAGTGTAAACGGGTGGATATGGTAAGCAATAATGATACATATAGTGTACTAGCTGTGCTCGCGACTTCGTCCGCGTGGAATAGTTATTTTTTCTCCGTTTTTTTTTTACATTTTCCATTATTTCTTCGCTCTTAATAGTTGCAGCGTGATGTTATATAGCCTAAAGCCTTCCTCGATAAATGATCTATTCAACACAAAAAGAATTTCTCAATTCGGACCAGTAGTTCCTGAGATTAGCGCGTTCAAACAAACAAACTCTTCAGCTTTATAATATTAGTTAAGATATGTATAGGCATATCTAAGTCCACTAGTATATTGACCTTATATTTGTAACTTTCCGCATCGTCCAACGGTTCTTCGGAATGAGACTTTTCCTTCAAAAAGCGGATGTATACATTTTTCAAGAGCTGGCAACGCACCTTTGCCTTTTCTGGTGATGCGGTGTCTATGGGATGAAGTGGTCACTTACCATCAAGTGACCTTCAAGCCCCTGTGAATTACAGATTTCGAAAATGTCCTGAATATTGAGTTTAGTGAAATAGTAGATTTCTTATGTGCACGTACCTATAATGCTGATGAGATTTATTAATTCAGGCAACAGCAGTTCAGCAGTATTTAGGAGACTTAACATTACAAAAAGTTCCCTAAATTCTGTTTAAAGGGTCTTAGCTTAGTTGGTTGCTGAAAATAGGTATTAGTAATCTATTGGCCTACACATGCAATAGAATGTAGGTCTGAATATTATATATATATACATTTTACTGATGTAACTAGATGTCTAGGTACTCTAGGTATCACTTACAACGTAGCTGTCTGTACATTAAGTGTGCACAATTTTAGTTTTCGTAACTGGATATGGAAATATGAATACTAAGTTCATGGCTCTATTATATAAAGGATTTTATGAGTAGCAGTAAGATTGTATTTTTATTCGATTTTGTGGACTTTCATTTCGTGCGATGTTTATTTGATAAGGACGGAATGGAACTTAGGTCACATACTTTTAAGCGGGGAGGTATTCAATGCGTCTGTTTGTCAAACTTTTTCCGATAAAACCGGTTTTATGAAACTTTAGGTCGTGTAGATTCTATAACATTGGAATCCTAAGAAATTTGTTAGGTGTCTGAAAAAAAAATCTCAAAGAAATTTAATTTTACAAAGTGTTTAAGAGTTTAAATTTTTACAATATAAAACAGTCGACACATCATGTTCAACTTAGGATAAGTCCAAAAGAAATTGCTTAATTGACTACGAATATTGCCAAAAATACCACAACAGCAGACAGTTTCGATTTAAAATCAAACAAAAGTTATTCGCCATTAAAAGCCCTTAACGGTGTATATTTTTATGTGCGTCCTTATTTATCAAAAATAAATAAATGTAACGCTTAAGGAATGCTATAAAAGCTCTTTAGTAATGTTTATCGATGTTATTATTATATTTATCTGTTACCCGAAGTTTAAAATAAATATAAAAATTCAATAATGCCTTCTCCATTTCCGTAGTTTATTGCGTTCACTCTTGTATCAGAACTTGCGATCTTTACTTTAGGTACCAACTTACCTAGTACTCTTCTACATAGCCCGCATTTCTATGTTCCAAGCCTAGGAGTTTTAACTTGACAATCACAATGAAACAGTAGTTAAGGTATTAGACTGGCTCGGTGTCAGATTCGGTACTGACCCTGTCTTCCGAACCAAATACAATTGGGTACAATCCTCACTCGGGACAAACATTCATGTGATAAAAATTTGTTTCTTCCATCTCTAGGTGTTTGTAAGTACCCACATAGTTATTGAACCTTCATTGTTCTGATCACAAATGAAAAGCTACTTATTTTGGAATCGGATTAATGCATGCGGCGTTTTCAATTTTTAATTATTTATTTTGTCCAAAATTCCTGCTCTAATTATTTATTTATGTGACACTTCTAATAAATTGCCCCCTTCTGACCTGATCTGAGATACAGCGACCATTCTCGTAGTACGCAAAAAATATTTTGGTGCAAGAATTGATAAAATCTCTAATAAAGATTTCATAAGAAGTGCCTTAGGAATCAAATTTAGTCCAATATTTATTGTTTGATATTCATATGTATTTTATCTCCTTTTCCCAATAAAAGACGATCTCGGGCGATGCTGCGAAACAGATTACTCCGAAATAAACGTAGCTTTGTATATGAAATTGATATTTGGGTTGGAGCGTAAATGTCATCAAGACAATATTTACAATCCTAAATCCAATGCCTTTATAAGTTTGTTTACAATGTTCATCGTTCGGATTTACAACTTTCTCTTCTCAGTAAATAATAACATGGCCTTTAGAAGCGTGCAGATTTGTAAGAGCTAGGGCACACATGACTTCAGAGTATCGTCTCTATGCTGCGGTGGTCAATTAACATCAGGTGTTCAAAGCCTCTATGTTCATCTTCATCATCACTGCAAACCTCTATTGTTGGACATAGCCCTCACCCGATCCTTTGGGTCTGCCTTAAAGACAGACAGCGCTGGCGGTGTTAGTATAGGTAATGCGTAGGCCTTTTGACACTGTCCCTATATGCGCATGACGGAGGGGGCCGGGGTTTAGTGGGTCTTCCCTGCTTCTCTTACATCTTGAGGCAGGGTGCCGTCCACCCGCTCCAGAGGGCGGCCTGTGTCCACTTACATCGTCATATACACACATACTCCGTCTCTCCCCCACGAGCTCCAGAGCAGCAGAAACCGACCCGGAGGTCATTTAGCTGCGGTATTCTATAGGGTGGAGGTCCTTCCCCGGACAGGAAGCTCAATGCGAGCGATGATTCGCTATGCCCTACCTCTTTAATTTTCCCCGGCAAGAGAAAAACAATGGCCCCAATGACAATTTCATTGGGAGAACGAGGAGGTCTGTCTTAGTCACCGCGCTTCGTTGTTATAAAGAATTATTTTTCGTACGGTGACAAAAAATAATTCAAATCACTTCCCCATTACTCCACGTTGGTGCTGTAAGAGACGACTAAGGGAATTATCGAACTTTCAGCTTCTCCACAGTCTTCCTTTGCACGCCTGTCTGGCGACTTGTACCTAAATAGTATTACCAAGACCGTAATGAAATTGGCTGAAACGAAGTAACCTTTTGCAAGATTGTCGCGCTCTTAATAATAAATTAACAATAATTAATTGATAGATTTGAACAAGTACGTTGGCCATCGCCCAAATTACGCATTAGGCCAAGGTGTTATAAGTTTAGGGCAAGGTATAATGTTCACTAACTACCTATAATGACTACACTTTAATTTTTTTATTACCTGAGACATAACGCCATCTAGGTCCAAACTAAGCAGAAGCTTGTATTATGGGTACTGGATACCTAATATACTAACTTATTTTTTTTTTGGAAATAAATACATATCAAACATCCAGACCATTACAAACAGACAAGTTCATGCACACAAATGTTTGTACTGTGCGGGGATCAAACTCGCGACCGTAACAGTGGTAGCGTAGACAACCACTTAACCAAACTGGTTGTCAACAAGACGGTAGGTTAACGTATCGCCGTCAGTTATGACATAGTATTAAACTCTTAGCTTTCCATTTCCTTCCTCTTCGAACAATATCGTCAATCATACGAACGCCTTTTGCGCACTTATCCTTTACGTCAAAAGGATATCAGGACACGTGTTTTTTATATTATTATGCTTTGTGATCGTAAACTCTACGTGCTGTCCTCGCCGGCGTTTCTCAAATTGTCCTGTGTGAAAGATGCATATCAATATATCTGTTTGTCTGCGTGTGGTCGCGTATGCTTTGTTTACCCTCAACTGTCACGACCTGCAATAGTGTAAATAGTGGTGCGAGTATGGTAGATTGGAAACGTATCCGAATCTAAGGGGTACGGTTCGTATGTAACATCATACTAATCAGATCATAACATACTATCATCATCATCATCATTAGCCTATAACAGTCCACTGCTGGACATAGGCCTCTCCAGGTGTTCGCCACTTATGGCAAACATCTGGAGGATATTGTTATACCCATCATTTTTGTACCCGGATTTGGGATCGATACTACCGTACTCAATTTTAATTGTCGCGTTAACCTTACATATTATTAATACATAACATTTATTCGGAAAGGTTTTTTTTTCTATAGGTATTTTGAAACTTACGATACTTAACTTGCAAAGGGAACGGTAATGGACTATCTATCACTCAACTATCTTCATAGCTCCTATATTAATTACTTGGCATGGCAACTGAAAATGCCTATTTTGGTTGCTTATTGCGATCGAAATATTTTAAATGATTGGGTTGTTCTTGACAAGTTTGTCCTTGGTAGGATTGGAATCTATGACCTGACAGAATGATAAGTAACTCTAATCAAGCAGTCCATATTTGATAGAAAGCTTCCCAATGATTCTCCTATATCACAAAAACAATGATTACGTATACAAATTCGTACACGACAAAGTTACGGATACCTACAAGTTAGTACACGATAAAGTCACACAAACATCACTATAGAAATCAATGCGTCAGCTACGTGGTCAGCTCACACGGGTGGAATTATAAATGTATGGAGGTTCCGATAATCTTTTTATAAGGATTTGACAGGTACGACGCGTCCCGAATAGCAATAATTCGTGTGGTGGGGTCACGAATTGTGGTGTGTACACTTTTTGTTCTAGCCGACCAATGACCACCGACTTTTGGATTAACATAATAATTGTCACGTTAATTACATAGTAGTAGTGACCGACAGCGATGTTATATGTCGAGAATGTAAAGTTTACCATGAGACATAGTGTTGAGTATGAAAGCTGTGTATGTCCCAGTGGACTTGAATAGTCTTTCCTAATGAGCTTGAGGCCAAGGTCCTTCTAAAATAGGTTATGGCCCTAAAAGTGGCTATTTTAAGCTATCATTAGCTCTATCGGATTCATAAAATTTTTTACTCTAATGGACCAGAATCTTTTAAGATATTGTTGCTCCTTCGTGCATTTTATTTTCCTAGCACCAAATTACCGACATTATTGTTTCTGCTTAGCCCAATGTCTGACTGGTAGAGATGCCGATGCGGTGTTAAGTTCGCCATTTGTACAAAATATATAACCAAATTGACATTTATGTAATCAGAATCAAAATCTTTCAAAAGTCCCTATTCACGATACCGGCCCGCGCCTGGTCGCTTCTCTCCCCAAACATACGTCCGTAGGGCATCTCCCAGCAACGCCCTGAGCCGAGGCTCGAGCCCCACAGGGGGCGCCCTCAGCGCCGTTGCTTAAATTTTTAGGGGTGAGAGCCTTCCGCTCCCCCAACAGTCCGGTGATGATGACAAGGCCGCCCTGGCCATCATCGTAGTCATTTAAAAAAAAAAAATATTTCAAAAGTTTTGTATTCTACAAACTGTACAGTGAGCCCTATAAATTGGTGAGGGCGATATCCTTTTCGCTGTTGTCATAAAAACACCATTTCAGACAATCCTTTAGTACCCATCATCCAACGTCATTACACAACCACACACGCCGTATCAATAGTCCCGTGGAAACACAGCGTCCTTGTCGCTCCAGAATTGAGAATAATAATTGAAAGATCGCCGCACGCGCACTTTGACTCGTCACGCGGCGCGCGGATGACTGCGGAATGCAACAGCCACACAGTGATAGGTTGCCGTCACTATGGCCGGACATTTAAGGGTTTCTGCTTTGAATAAAAAAGAGAGATATAAGATTTAGGGCAAGTGTCCCGATTTAGGGCGATCGGGCTGCCTACCTACCTAACCGCTCTGCCTATCGCGTAATGTAATAACATTTAGGGCGATGATCGCGTATCAACTGATTTAGGGACCGATTTTCAGAGTAGTGTAATAAGCGCCGCACTAACTAGGGTCCCTGCCCACCCTACCGGGTGAATACCTTCAGTGCCCTGAATATCGGGTGGTGTAATAAGGGTTTTAGAATCTTTATTATACTCGTACATTGACGTAACACACAGATAACTAGACACATACATTTCAAACTTCGACACAAACTCGTACGCAAAAGAAAACAACAAAGATGTGAAACAGTTCGAACGCGGAGTTGTGACGTCAAATAAAAAGGGACTCGGCATTGGTCCGTGGCCCGCGTAGCAAGCCACGGCGCTGGTGAGTCCTGCCGAGTGAAGCCCACGGTAAATTGCTTTGGAAATATGTATTAGACATTACATTTATGGACCCGATCTCGAAGTATCTTAAGCACTTATTTTATAGAAATGGACATCAACAAGCCATTACAAATACTCATCATCATCATCCTGAAAACGTCCACGGCTGAACATATGCCAATGACAAATTGTCTTTTCATTTGCCTTTCACCACGTTTGGCAGGCGGGTTGGTGACCACAGTAGGCTGTATATACCTAAGTAAACGCTGCTGCCAGTTTTCTGATATTCCCTTAGTCGTCTTCTACGACAGCCATGGGATGGGATGGGATGGGGGGTTATTCTATTCGTTTAAGCTAGAATTAACTAAGATAATGCGCTAGAAAGTTAAAACTGTCCCTGTCAAAAGTGTTTTATGTTGCCTATTCAAAAAACACAGTGTTAGAAAATCCATTATCAAAACATCTGTCTAGCGATAAATACAGAATAGTTTTATGAATTTGAAATCTAATACTAAAAAGCTGTTGGATAATCTACAAAGTGCGTAATTTTAACATTGTTGTAATTAGAAGAGCAACGCTCGTACAATTAATAACGTCCTTGTTATTCGCGATATCATCGAGCGATACCTCTGACAACAAAGGAGCATGAATAATAGTTTCAACACCATCATAAAATTCATAAACCGCTTTATCTTCGCCTGGCGAGCCAGAACCACGCCCGTCAATGACGATTTAAATCGGCTATGCAGTAAAAATTATCGCAGCCATCGGATGCCATCGGTATCGACGATTAATTTCGTCACCGCTAATCGGTAGCTAATCATTGTAATCGTGTCGAATACTTTAGCGGTGACTAACGTTTTTTTCGCATTGCGTTCCGGTATTGTACTTGTCCGCAGCAAAAGGTTATGTAAACTGGAGGTCTTGGCAAGTGGAATTTCAATCTGATAAACGGGCACGCCGCGAAATCGAATGGAATTCAAACGATACTCGTACTTGCTGAGATAAATTCAGTTCAGCATACCAGTGATTAATCTTTCGTTTTCATTTGTTCGCAATAAGGCGGAGCTTGGTAATGTTATCTTTGAGAAACGTAAAGTACATACCATACTTTTAAAACTTGAAATGTGGTGCATACTGACAGATAAGTGAACTTTCGTCGAATTGTCAATTAAAATTTTTAAGGAAGGTCCTACGACAAATTGTTCAGGCTAATCTTTCTATCTGCATGCTGTATTTTGAATGTTTTCTGTTCAAATTATTAAGGCATTATTTTAAAGAGATAAACTGTGACACATAGTAGCGCACCCTTTGAAAAACTAGTTTTGGACTGCTTTTCCAAATCGCAGTGCCGTGAACGCATTTAACGTGTCCACAGTTTTCTACTGTAGCATCTCGATAAGCTTCGTGAAAATTGCGGTAGCAGTGAATAATATGTTAAAAGGTCACTCTTGTTGTCTTGCTTAAGCTTGTTTTTTTATTATATTGTTGATGTCAAACCGCCGCCCATGGACATCAGCAATGCTAGGGCCACATCCACGCCGATGCCTACCGAGAGGAAAGAGATCTTTTCTTCACACATTTTCCATCTTGTTAAAACATACGCAAATAGGGTAATATCAATGCATATAATTGTCTCTTTTCGGTACACATCACTAACACATCTATCACCATCATGGCCTAATTAGTCACCTAGTTCTTCAGCCTTGGCATCGTTGTGTATGGACATTAAGCACATCCGTTCCTGATTCGTCCCTTTTAACTGTATGAATGTGTAATTACATGATCAATGGGCATGATGATTGCATCTAGTTGAAAGACAATCTAAAATAGCGTTTCTGCTTCTTGAGGTTATTTACAGGAAATTGTGCGTTTTTACAAGTTCTTACTTTGTCAAATTTATATAATTTTTAAATGTGTTATAATTAAACTTTCTTGCTAAAACTAAGCTAGGCGTTGCCAGAAATTTCATAGTATAATTACCATGCATATTATTTTATTTATACATTATTATATTATTGCCTTGGACTTGGGAGACCTTTGCCTAGCAGTGGGACAACATAGGTTGTAAAAGAAAGAGAAAAGTTTTTACTTTTTGCGGCGGCGGTGAATTGTATTCTTATCCGTCACCGAAAAGGAAACTAATGACAGTGCTTATATGTACTTCATTATAATATGATTCATACTAAAACTTCTATCAGATTTATGTAAAATTGCAAAAAAAATTATGTTCATCAATCATTAGCTTAGACATGGATACCAAATATTGCGTGTATTGATAGAAATCGTAACTACATATGCGGCTGCGTAGGCTTCGGTTTAGCATAAAACACGCATTATACATCGGTCAGTCAACGGCCTGGTTAACTTTCAACTCGGAAAGCGAAATTTGCGTTGCTACCATCTGTCTGACTTACTTTGCTCTTCTTTGTCTTGTGAATCTTTTCCTCTTTCGTCTTTATTGTTGTTCAGATCAGATAACATATACACGTGTGTTATGGAAATCAAATCAACGAAGTTGCTTTACTTTGCTTGAATGAGAACATAAAGACAAAACAAACGTAATTTGATTGTTTAGTTTATTTGAAGGCGGTACATAAGTAGAAAAACAAAATTAATATACCTAATATTATTTGATAAACTATTATGTTTTCTGATGTGGTATTTTAACATGTCAGAAATTTTATTGTGTTTTATTTATATTTTTGTCTTCTTCCAATTTTTATTCCACTATAAAGACTATTTCTACATCTAGAATAAATCTGAAATCTTCCCCGTGAACAATTGTTTATAGATTGTTGTAACATAGTTTATTCCTTGCAATCTAATTTGTATTAGGAACACAATTACAATTAAGATTTATTGCTATAAGGAAGGGATAACAGATCCAAGAAACTAGTGACGTAAAACAAGTTGACTTGTTACGTGAATTGAAAATTTTCCAAATGTTATCACAGAGCAATAAAATCGTATTATAGCTGTGTGTAATAAATTCTGACGTAGAATCACCTGATGAGATCAAGCATACTCGCGTTCTTAATAATAAAACGCTCATTAATGTCAATGCATCAAGAATAAAATACTCTTACAGTAATGCAATTATTTTTAAATGCAATCTCAATACATACTTGAATTTAATTGATGTAAGCCAACGCAATTTTATCGTATGTTGGTCAATAGTATAATGCGATCTTTGTACTCGTATGTGTGTTTATCTTAAAGTAAAAGTAATAATAAATTAAAAAGTTTTTATAAGTACAGACACAATGAAGCTTTTGTTACTCAAGTTAATGTGCATTTTAACAGACGAAATGACAAAGTTGTTATAGATGTTTCGTTCACGGTGTCCATGTTTTTTGTTACAGAGGTGACGCAGTTGGAAGATCCGAGGCTAGAATGGCTCAGCATCCAGGAAGCGATGCTGAGGGACTACCTCCACACGGCGCAGGAGGCGCTAGAGGTGAGCGTTTTGACATACCTCATGAATTCTCGTTAAATAAGATCTTCAAATTGTTTATTTGCTAGTCTGTTATTATAACATGATTAAAATTCCGTTCCAAATGTAAAATTTTACAGTTCAGTAGGTGGCAATAATGATGATGAATACATAAAATACGCCCATGCGTCGAAGAAAACACTCGAAGTACACAGAAATACCTTCAAATATACATCTGATGTTAAAGTTTCCGATAAAATAACCAATTTACCATAGGGCATAGTGCAGATTTAATGACCGACATTAATAACGTAATAACTTATTGAGTTATGTAACTACTATGTAAGGTCTTCTGACTGTAAAATGTAAATTAATTTATGCGAACGTAGATTTTACGGAGCGCTTAAATCTTAAGATAAAGTTGCACTATGCGGTCTATCTTACCGCAAATGCTCATTACTGTGAACATACGAAGAAAGTAATACTTGACAAGTCAACGTTATCACGGCTATACATATAAATCTTTGTGCTATCTGAGCAAAATATTAAATGCCGATAATCGTTTAAATTACTGACAAATGAAACTGGCTTTCCAGCGATTAAATGTATGGCCACTGTATATGTTTCGAGATAGTGTCGATGGAGTAAAATACTTCACGGGCCTTAGTAATATCCGTTCCGTATAGTTAGTGCCTGAGGTCATATAAGATATACACGACGCTGGGAACTAAAGGATGTACTACATTACTTTAGTTTATTACGTCTATTCTAGATTTTGACCTTTAAGCACGACCCTTTTACGTGCACAGTCCGATTAATCGTACGGAATTAACTTCTAGTACGTAATAATCGATTTTAAAACTAGTTATTTTACCATCCTCCTCATCGGAACTCGTTTTATCGCCTGCGTCATCTCATTCTTAATTCGAAATCATAGCTGGCTGTGTGCGGACGGAGCAATCACATCGATCTTTTATCAGTCGATCGCCAAATTAAAAAAGCACCTTCAACCATTGTTAGAGACGTAAAACCATCAGCATTCTGCTTCTGCTCGCCTCGCGATCATTATGGACTTTCGTTTTAATAAATTGAAGGCAACTTAAGTTGGTAGCCTGATAGGATCGGCTACTGATGGGTTCATTTTGATTCTGCTTTTGTTATATGTTGCAGTCAAGATTCTCTTTATAGCTTTTGTAATCCGTAATGCGTAGTATGGTGGGAAGAAACTATTTTATCTTGAATGTGATCTTGTTTAACCTTGTTGTTTATACGAATGTACCTACCTTTATCAAATTGGTGAAATTCCGTAATTACTTCAGAACGACTTCACTATTCTATGTTATAGTGTGTTTGAGGCTTTTCATATTTCCTTCGAGCTTCACCGTGATTTTATACAGATTTTAGTCAGAATATTATAATGAATAAATTATAAGGACAGACTCTTTCACGCTAAGAATTCCTAATAATATTAACTTCGAAGCAACAAATACAAAATAGCAATTCCCTCACATCTGAATTCTAGAACTAAGTTTCCGCAATTAAAAAGTGATGATAACATCGAATCAAATAGCAATTTTATCTATAATTAACGTACTCAAAAGCACATTAAATGTGTGATCAGTGAGCTCCTAACAGATAACAATGGTATGCGATGGACGGATAGCGGAGATAAGCGGTAAGTGCCAAGTGGCAAGTTATATTGTTTCAATTTAGAGAACGCAATGGGAAGCGGAGTTTACGATCTAAGGAATAAGGGCATCGCTGATGAGTGGAGTTAGAAAGTCGAGTTTGGAGATAAGCTTGTTGCTAGGCGCGTTAAGCTTACCAATTTTAGTGGTTTCATCGACTTAGGTGTAGATTTAAGTGTTAGTGATTTAATTGATAAATTAAGTGGCTCATGTAGATGTAGCTTAAAGTTTAAAACAAAAGGATCAACATTTCATATTTATTCATTTAATCTTTATTGCACAATGAGGTAGTGTACAAAAGGCGGACTAAATGCCACATAGGCATTCTCTACCAGCTCCAACATCTAATACAAGTCAGATTTTTTTCGACAATATTCGAAGATTCTTTGAAATCGAATCAAGAAAGACCTCGAAAATTTTCCTTATTAGATTTTAAGGTTAAAATGAACTATGATGCTAAGGGAAACCACAAAGACCTTTTTTTAATATAACATTCCTTTGCTGGCTCGCGAGATGCCTTCCCCGTGCCTACTTTATTATATTCATTTAGCATGTGTTCATATTTATGGGGTTCTGCAAGTGCAGTATTATTTTATAGTTAGCGCTATGAGAAAAGAATTTACTATGACAGTAATAATGCTTATTGCATTCATGTTACTATTGATTGCGCATGTCATTAATAATACACCTACTACGTACTCGTAGTACATATTTCAAATTGTTTCATAATGTTGGTAATTGCTCGTGCTATCTACGAGATTGTATCGGAATTTTTATTTAATTTTAATGAAAATTATTTTACTGATACGATATAGAAGTTTCGGTGATGACTTATTTATATGGGCTACTTTTGTTCATTATCTCTTAGAAAAACAAATAATACTTAATAATCTAAGATAACGAGGAAATGCGCTGCATATTACACTTATGAGGTTTAACAAGAGCATGAAAAATTTTAAAATCGAATATTTCTTTCTTTTTTTTTATTTTAATAATCTGAATTGTCATTGTGTTGCTGTTTCAAAACAATACTCATAAATAAAGTTCACAACAGTTTTTTTATATTTCGGTGTAGGGCTCTGCTATGTGACACACAGACAGAGAGAGCTTTATAGTGAACTTTGTTGCAAGCGAGTTACTTAGTTGATGAATGATTGCAACTGTTTGATAATTAGAACTGTTATTTAAAAAACCTTTCGATAACAGTGACAGAAGAGTCTTTTAATGAGTTTTTAGACATATACGAAACTATCCATACAGTAACTGTAGTCTTGTGCTTGTTTAAAAAAATACACATACCCAGATTAAACTCCTTAGAACATTTGCCAACTATTACAGACATACCAAAGCGGATTGTACCAAGTATGTGACCGAATGTGTAACGATTCCCGGATCCGTTGTAGGTTATGATAAGTTTGCTGAAACAAGTCACGTATTACATTTGCACTCCGTGAGAATCCCGTTATCACGTCAGTATCTTTGTTTAACTTAAATACCATACGTGGAGGTTCAAAAATCATCAACAACTCAAGAATAATAAGCAATTTACCCATGAATGTAAATGTCCGTGGTTATAACTATAGTTACAAGTGCCCTTGGCAAGATTTGAATTTTGTTCTTCTCCCAGTCCGGCTTTATTAAGTCTATTGCAGACAGCAATCAAATGAAGTAAAAGTAAATCATTTCTTTGTTCAATCTTATAATCTATGTTTTTTATAAAGTGTAAAGCTGCATTATACAGATCCTTAGCATCGTCTTACTGTTACTGACTCTATATTACATGACAATTTGGGCTCATAGTTTCAACATGCAATGATTTTGAATGATCTACTTAAAAAAATTGTGAAGCTTTACGTCTTCCTTTACTTTGGTACGTTACAATTTCCCTCCAAATGGACGATAATTCACCATGATGTTCTTCATACAAAAGTGATTCGTGTCAATCGTGTAAGGGATTATAGTTTGTAAGCTGATTTGACAATGGAAAGGTCATGGTGTCAAGATGTGGCCCACTGACCCCCATGTCCGTTTGGATGACGTGACGTCATAATGTTACAAGTTTGTGTTTGTACATTTTACCTGTCCAATGTTGAGTTGTTAAGGTATTGTTACTCCATAGGAGGTATTGTTTTTAGTCAATATTTATACTTTTAGTAAGCTGTAAAGGTATGACTATGATGTTTCCATCATCTATACACATAGTTTGTTATCCTAGCTTACATTTAAGCGTTTGCTTGGGAAGCAAACTACATGCTAGAACTACACTCACTTCCAAAAAATAAATGTTGCGGCATGGAATAATAAGTAGCTATGCTTGTATCTTAAGACAAGATTAAGATCGTTAACATTTCAGCAAAGATAGTTATCACCGAAATAAATAATGTTTGTTTTAATCTAGATCTTACAAATTGATTCTGCTCTTCTTAACTGTGAACGAAGTAAGCACATCATCTACTAACAACAACCTATGTAAACTTTGGTGCATTTAGTCCAAGTACTTGTCTTAAAAGCTATCGGATAACCTTCGCATTAAGCAATTGACGTCAATTGATTGATAAAGCGGTGGCGTAAACAAAAAGATACATTAGATCGATCAATGGCCAACTGAGCTGACCTGTGCCCCGTGTACATAAATCTGTGAAATTAAAATCTTCCACTGTACAAAAACTATCTTGTTGCACTTGAGAAAAACCTTGTTACTTAATAATGAAAGCAGCAGATGGAATTGGATAAGTTGTACAGTGATTCATTTGCTAATGACCCTGTAGTACATTAAAGAAATTCAAATTTAAATAATGTTTATTAGTATAGGTTAAAAAAACAACACTCATTATATCGTCAATTTACCATCGGTTTGAAAAACTCTATTAATTCAGATGATGTCTAACCATTTACTACATACTATGGAAGAACGAAGAAGAAAGAATATAAATGTAATTCGACTAGGTTTTTGTAATTTACTAAAGGGAAAGATCTCTTTTCCAGAAGATAACACTAGCATTATTAAGATTCGGTCAAGTTATTACAACGAAAGATCATGTTTGAAAGCTTATTTTTATTACGTAACCGGGATATCAAAATTTCCCAAACAAACCAAATTGCGCTCGAAGTCAAACTCGAGTTTAATTCCGGAAGAGGTCCACATACCAATGCTTTTATGTATCACTTTGTCGGTTTACTGTTATTTAAATACATATACCTATACCTAGTGGCTGAATCACTGTGTTCAAAACATCGGCTTGGAAAGCAAATAAACAAAGGCGGTTAGCGTATCGTACAATTGCATATTTGGTGTTGCAGTATCGTCTCTATCTTTATAAGTCGATTAGGCGGTGTTATTGCTACCGTCTTGTCCTTACTTGGAAGATTTATTATAAATTAATATGTGTTAATATCCAATGAAATCTCAAATCGTTGCACCAATAGGTAGTTGAATATGGTTATATCCAAAAGAATGCTAGAACATTAGGACTCCGAGCTATATAATGGATTGAAACAGATGATCTTTAAAAAAGGTAACTCTCTCTTTCTTTTAATTATATCCATTCAATTAAGTATTTATTATCATCCGCCTCCCATCGTTCACTGCTGGGATATAGGCCTCTCCTTTTGCCTGATTCCGGGCTTCTCGCATCCAGCTCATGTCAGCCATTTTTCACAAATCGTGTAAATTAAATATTACGCATATTATTAAAGAGGATTTACTTTCAACCATAAACAAAGTGTCGATAGGTTGAATTTGTCATGTTTATGCACAACAGCACAACAAGTAATTCATTTGTATTTAAATTCCGCCGAATTGCCGTATCTATAAATGATACGTTATGCGCATCGTACATATATGAAAAATTCGATCGTGTATCGTATACCGCGTGACTCAAATCATTTGATAACCGCCGTTTCCACGTAGCGAGGGTTCTCTGAATAGACGGTCAGTCTGCGCGGGCGCAAAACAGCAACTTTAGGGAAATTCAGTAGGAAATGTTGATTTTATTGGCGTGCCTATGAAATGAGTAATGCAGACTAAAAAATGTTATTCAGAAGTTTGCTCATGTTAGCCTTTTTGTATCCTAAGGTAGGTACTTATACTTCATTACCAACGAAATAAAAAATTAAGACAGTTTTGTTACTATAGATATTTTATTAAGTACTTTCTGTTGAAAGTAAACATTTCTGTAGAAACTTTCTGGGGTAAAGTATTATGCAACTGTCTGAATACAAAACTAAATAATGTCCATTGAGATCCAACGGTTGAAGTTTACCCATGAATAGAACATAAGCCTGTCAAATGTCTAGTTAATAATATTTGAACTTACCACCCACATCCAATAAATTGCTATACTTTGCAATAACAACATCTATTAGCATTATCTCGCCAAATTAGGCACTAAAGGCATACATGAATACCAGAAACGCACATTCTACTCACAATATGGAAATTATACCTTCTGGTACCGATGAACTATCACTATTTGCAATCCGTCGATTCAATTCACATAATACAAGTCATTTAAATATTGCATCTGCAGTTTGCATAAACAAAGTAATTCAATTCAAACACGACGACCGCTTTGTATGCAAGGTGCATATGAAAAAATCGCTAGGTTATCTCGCACGGTAGCAGTACGACACTATTGCTACGCGATGGCATGCATAAAGGGGACAAAATTTCGCTATGCCCATGGCTATTAAAATGCCAAACGATAATAATCCTTAAATCAATGATGTTATGGACAGAGATGATGCAGTTGAGGATGAAGATAAAGATAGTGGGACTGTACACACACTCGCCGTGAGTACACTTGGTGAGCCTGAGGACGTGTCGCGTTAGTTTGCGCAAGGGAAATGTGACTAGGTCCTGGTGAAGTATTTGGCAATATCTACCCACATCCACATGATCAAACATTGTTCGGAGGTTACAACAATAATTCTGCGTGTTTACTACTATTAATTATAATAAATCTGTTTTATGGAAATATTTTGCGTCGGTTAAAATGCATTGAAATATTTCTATATTTGATTTATAGCCGACGTGTTCTCGTCTTCTTCTTTGCGGTTTTCTATATTCTGTATGAAATTATTTATGTCATGATAAGTATTAACTTCATTTAATATTATGACAAAGCAACACCACTTCTTTCGACCCGTACAAAGATTTTAATTAACAAAAAATTTACATTATCGATGTTGTATTTTTAAATTCTTAACCTTTTCCTTACCCCCGAGGCGTTCAGTATCAAGGGCTCCCTAATAGGTAGCCGAGTCGAAAATGATTCGCGGAAGGCTCTCAGCTCCATCTCGCGTCGCTTCCGAGAATCACCGCGCGCGTGCGCAGTCGATATCACACGCCGCGATGGCGCTGGCAACAGCTACCATTCGTAAAAATGTTGGAAATTTCTCTGAATTCTCATAATTTAATTTCGAAAATACATGCTTTTTACCGCTGGTAGTGACTACTTTTACATCAAAATTGCTTTTAATTTCAATAAAGAAATGTTGAGTTCATATATCACTTTCCCGTCTTTTCATTTATTTCAATGTTTTTGATTCCGCGGACGGTGTTAAGTTTGGTATGTTTCTTTTTATATTAACTGTATATACCATTGTAAAATTTAAAAAAAAAATGTATTTTTATTGAAATTAGTTAAATTCTGATATAAAGTGATATATTCTTCTTTGTTCACTTAATAGGTATTATTCATTTAGCTTTATTTACAAAGCCTAGAGGATCGTATGGTTAATAACTCATTATGAAGCTAATTTTGCCATTTTAGTAATATGATCTGAGCGCTACTTGGTTTCAATGTTGACATTATGATGTCATGATTGTTTTAATGTTATGCCAACATTTGGGCATATGTTTACTTTTATCATATCACTTATGACTATGCCTATACTTTTCGTTTTCGTAGTTACCTACGGTTCGTCACGAATCCGGAATTTATGACCACATAAATCAATACTTAAATAAGCGGAAATATTTCCCTCGTTTAGCGTAGGCCCAAGCTATCGGTCGGAACACATGAGCTGTTTATGAAAGAAAAAACATTCAAAACAATTTAGAATTGATCAAACACTTTGCGTTGATTCCCTTTGTTTTAATGTACGCCTTTTGCGATACCTCAAACCCAGCTCGAACACCACATAATCAGCTGAGCGCAAATTCAGTTTAGCAATGCAATTATTCAAATGCAGGTTGTAACAAATGCTAATACATATTTAATTGAACACACCCTCAGCATTCTACGGTTAACGACTGGTTGCAGCGAAACTTCCACTTGAAACACCAAAAAAAGGGACCAAGTGTAATTTGTAGTATTTTGATTGTGATGGTGGGTAATTGGTGGGTGTCCAGGCTATCATTATGTCTGACCCGGGACGTTCCTGGAAGGTCGACGTGATCTTAACCCTGGGGCGGTACAGGTGAGGGGGAGTGGCGCAGCTTCCAGTTTTTTGTAACCCGATATTGGAATAGGCAAGGTTGTTTGGAGGTTTTGTGTACTGGATTTTTCTGAACGTTCTTAATATGCTGTTCTTGATTTTTTAAATTGGTAGTAGTTCTCAGAGTTGGTAAATTAGCTTGGTCATCAGAGTTAGTCATTTGGTTAGACCGGATTTCATCGGTTACGTATTATCCTATGGAAATACTTTTAATCATAAGACAACCAGCCTGTATATATAATAATAACCTAATAGTTAATGCTTACTTATTATGACTGCGGAGTTTATTAATGTTTGAACCTAAATTCGTTCATTGTTCCCAATCCAAATGTCGGTAACACCATTACTAAGTCTAATTATAGAAGCATAATTGATTTACCTATTATTATTACTAATTAAGAACGTCAACGAAATGATTAATAAATGACATCAACAGAAATTGATTACAACCGTCCGTTGCAAATGTCGAGACTCGAACGAGACTTGAACAAAAAATGTTTTAACTGCAGGTCGTAAAAACAACATGCGCAAACCAACTAATGGTAGAGAAAGATTGTTGACAGTAAATCTGATACAGACAACGGGTTACAATGTTAAGTGTTTAAGCTGAGCTTTTACGAGGGAGGGACGACGATTAAACTGAAGTGAGCAAGGCACAGGAGCCAAGGCTCATCATTACACTAAATTTAAAACGAAACAAACCGTCCATAAATATTAGTTATGATCCCGCCACCAGGTTACGCTGCGGGCAAAAAGAACGTAGCAAAAACTTGGTCGGCCGAGTCGCATACTCGTTTATGTAGGAATGCGCGTGCGGCTACAGATCGTAACCTCGCTTCATACAGTTTTCATAAATTGCCACAATGTTGTGAACGATGAATGACCCAAGCGATAATGTATTGCAACGCTGCCTGATAATTTTGTCTTATTGTCGATTTGGATGGATCTGTAAAGAAATAGGTGCAGCAATTGAAAATTATTAAAGCAATGTATGCTAAATGATGTATAAAGCTTTACTTTTTTATGTCGCAAATGCGTAACGCTTTTAATTACGGACATTACAAAAGAACGCAAAAATTTCCTTCTGAAATAATCTAGAGCATTAGCAGAATTTATTAAAGTAGTTAAACTTAATACGTTAGCCATTAAAGACTAAGCGAAAAGGAAGTAAGGAAGATAAATTGTTCAGTTCTCTGATACATAAGTATGCGAAATAAGATTAAAAAGCAACACACCTGCTTGGACCAATGAACCCTAAGGCAGAGATGCGAAGGGTCCAAAAAAATTAAGAATTGACTTTGCGGATGAACTGTAGAGATAACTTAAGGAATTTCGAATCCTAAACAACTGCTGTCTTCATTATTTCAGAATCGAAAACCACTGATACTTTTTTTAAAACAACAAATGACTTATTGTTAAAAAGCATCCGGAATTATAAATAATAGTCCTCTTTTAGACAAAAAAGGGATAACCACAACTACTCTTATAGTTAATGAATCTCTCATAATACCTACGAGCAATTAATATACTTCTAGAACCACGCCATTCGGATAGTTATTTGTTGCAAGATATTAGATAAAAATCCTCTGGCTCGTTCACGGAAAGATACTTAATTCTAGCATTAATATTCAGATGTTAGATGCAACTTGGCCGGGACAGAAAATGATGTACCCAGTAATTGGACGCAGCTAATCATGTACACGCCTATCGGAAATCATAAAGAAAAGACTGGATTAAATTCTCAGTTGTAATATTACCAACAAGGCCGGTTATATTTTCAATAGATTAACATCCTCTGTAGCAGCTTATAGGTCTGTGTAGTTTATAATGTTTGCATCGAAGGGATCAACAGGTAATTACAACCGACCAACAGCACAGCATAATATTATAATAAAAGCCACTGACTTAGAAACTGGTCGTTTGTTAGTATAACACAGCGTCGGGGAGCTACTGTGCGACAGGTAGGCCTGGCCGGGTAATATATTGAGCTTAGATGCTGCCTTGATTATGATATATACTTGGCTCCAATACGGAGCCTTGCAGCAGGCAGCCTCTCGGTTGTAAATCGACGGGCGATGCGTGGGATGTTATTATGTCAATTTCACGCTCCGTGTCCGTAGAAAATTTTACTCTGTTAACAAATCGTGAAGGCCGCTCATATTCGCCGCGGTTACCTATTGTATAATTGATTTAGATCTTTGGATATCGACTGTTTGTCATCATGATATACCGACGCAACGGGCATATATCAAATCGGACGAGTCGAAAGCTAAAGCGGTATGCAGATTTCAATAAATCGTTATAAATGTTCGCTCTTAGTCCAGTTGGAAACGATACATCTAGATAATATGCAAAGCAATTCTTCCATTTTTCATCGTAAATGTACAGCACACTGGTGAATTGATTAAACCGATTAACATGCCGATATAAATCGTCTACGTCTACTCATTTGTCATACGTATCCAACCACATATTATATCTCTATGCAAGCGTAATTTCTGTGCAAGCAAATTTAAATATTTGATTTTAATCTCGATGAAAAATATGATTCGATTTTCTTAAAAGTAGAACATGTTGACGCCGCCATAGATGTAACGATAAGTTTGGTTGAATGTTTTGTATCTATCTATTAAGTTAATTAATTAACATACTAATTTTCTATTAACAGTAAAATATATTAACTTAATATCTGTCTCAAATTCATTACAAAGTGGTGATGACAATCTCTCCTCTTATTTGAATACCATTCAACTCCAGACTTGACTGGGGCATCATAACACGTGTGGTTTGTGGCGTCATGGTTTTGGAATGTGTAGTGTACATCGGTCATAAAGAAAAGATTGATATTTCAAAGGTTATAATGGTAAGAGAAACCCGGCCCATTCATTGCATTTTATATATTTTGTGTTTTATTCCTTTTAGGAAGATACCTATTTTTAAATGTTTGGCAATGTCGTCATAAAATACCTTCTATGAATAAGTTGGCTGTTTTAGTTCTTTTGTCTTGCATATCACATTTTTGTCATCAGTCATGTATTAAAACATTTCCAATAACATTAACGGGCAAAGCATCGTTATCACGAGTCTATTGGAATTTTAAGAGGCAGGAAGCTTCCGTCCAGTAGCAACATTAAAATTCACCTTATAATCGTCAATGCATATTTTCTGGTCATCGTTAATGGCGCATAAGAGAAATGTGATGGATTCGGGTGAGATAGCATGTCATATAAAAGCATCCGATGGTCCATTATTTATTTTATGGCTTGATCGACTGCGGTTTGTAATGACAAATATTTTAAAACACCGTCCCTGATTTTAACGGAGTCGTGCCACAGATACTCTCAAGATACGCCTTTTAGTGTCCATTACGTGATGGATGGGAATATTTTTTTTGAAGAGGCATAAGGCCAAGTCAAATACTATAACGTTAGATGATATCGTATCATACATTTTAAGTAGTATCTCCTTAACGTCTCGTGAATAACAATGATGAATATATTACGTAGAGAGGTGTTATTATCATTGAGTATTCTGATTGCATTAGAAAGGAGCAGGGCAACACGGCGTGTTAGTTCAAAGTATCACCCCTCGAGTGAAAGGAGAAAGACATGTCAAAGATGTTATATTACACACAAATGCCAGTGCGTAGAAGTATTGCAAAGTTAAAGAACCATTAAAAGAAATGACACTGTTGGAGATAAAATATCACATTTTAAAGATCATTAACAGACTGCAAGCAGCTAATGTTCTCAAATTCTCTCGAAAGATTCGTTAAAATATTTTCGACATTCTTTCACTAAAGCAGGGTTATTAACAACGGGCGTAAAGTGATATCTACCATCGCTTAGAATGCTATTGTCATATTGTGTAAATCTATAAAAATGTGGACGGTCGGGTCAGAAAGGTCAGAAACGTTGGTTTCTATTGAATTCCGAATGGACGGCTCTCAATATCGTCTTATTCAAAGTAGGATGAATGTGCCGAGATAAATATTAGATATTTCCATTGTTTAAAATGACGATACAATAAAGCAATCTCATAGAAAAATCTTGTACTAGCACATTAATGGGATTAGATAAATCATTTATTAAAACTCATCTAACGGTATGTTTACAAAATATTATCATATTATTATCTGCCGCATACTTTTAATGACCAGAAAATTCCTGGTTAGGAATTTAAGATGTTTCACTTAAATGGAATCAATAACGGTGTTGCTATGGAGACTAAATTGAACTAACATTTCGGTAAGTGTACCGGCAATTAGCTGAGTCACCTCATTCCTGGAATTCTCAGCATTTATTGTGGAGCCGTTTTTATATTTGTAAGATCCTCAGTTGCTTTACGAGCGTCTTACATTTCAATGAGTGTTTTTAAATCATTTAAATAATTATTAGGTACGTCGTACCGGGTGCTCGGTGCTACTGTTCACAAATTATACGTTTTTCTCTTTATCACTAATTGCGGGTTGAGATGTGAACGAAATTGTTCAACTAATTATACATGCATGCGTTCGGCGTCATACTTGTATATTGTGGCACTTACTTTATATATTGTAGAGTTATACTTTTTATGGTCACCGTGGGGACAATAAATAAGAATCTTTTTACTTCCAGTCAGTTGGTTGGGTTAGTCATTTTGTTGTTTCAACGATCACTTTATCTACTAGGATATTAAAATTCGAATTTATTTTCAATAGGAATACCTAAAAGAAATTGTCCACTTTGGAATATCATCAAAATTCAAATTGTGCTCTTAACATTCAAACAGCCGAGATTATAAGGGCCGAAAGGGTTTACCTTCATAAGCATACTAAACAGTTGACACAAAGAATCATTTAACACTATCTAATCTTTGAGCGTAGCACAGAAGCTGCCGGCCAACGTTGTACCTGTAAATCTTTCCCATAAAATAAAACATGTTATCCCTGGTCATAGTACCAGCACAGAAACAGTAGCCTGTAATCTTGGATATACTTTAGCAGTGAATGTAAATCTAAATGTTGAACACCAGGGAAACAAAAATTCCACACAGTTCATTAGTTTATAATATGTTATTGCTAATATGTACGTATAGATATTGCGAATATAATCAATCGATTTCTTATAGACTGATGTATAAACATTATAATATAATAAACATTATAAAATTCAACCTTAGTTGTAATTTTTCGAAACAATAAAAACAATTTATTGTTTCTCTGTAAGTTCATGAATACTTACATACAAAATATGTTAAAACGTCAGTCTATATATAAAAAAATATTCATTATATATCTATTTCATATTATTTTCACTGTCGTCGTATGAAGAGCCTCTGAAGTAATAAAGCCAAGGTTAAAATACTATGTCAACATTTTTTATAGGATCTAATTGTAATTATATACCACGATTTTTAATCTTCATAATTAAACTTAGTATTTGGATCTTCAAATTCGTTATTAAGAACTATAAGACATAAGTTACTCTTTATGTTTTTATTACACTGTGCCCTTTCTGTTGGGCGTGTTGGTTCTCCCGCTCCACCGTTTATTAATAATGTTCTTGGTTCTTGCTGTCAGCCATTGGAATGCGACTTTCCTTGCCTCAATCATGCACGGATGACAGAACAGATGAGGCCCCTTTGTCACATTTTTACTTATAGGGATGCGTTGATTTAGTGTTTTGAAAATTACTATCTTAATCTATACGTGGAAATTTGATTTGTACTAATGTATTATTTAAGCATTTACGGTCACTTATTGTAACTATATTAATTTTTTAGGCTGCATACATACGTTCTTCCGTAATCGTGGCGCTTGCAAAAGTGCTGAAATAACGAAATCTCAAAAATTAGGTACATCCTAATTTGTCTTGATATGTAGTAAGTACTTGGAAATAGTTTGTTTGTAAGTTCGAAAATTGTCTTTGATGTATGATTTTATTGATACTCGGATTAGATAACCACGTTTTGTTGAGAATATTATGATGGATAACTGGAAAATAACAACAATAAACAATGCACAAGTAAACAATAATTGTTGCCTAAAAAAAATTTACTTGTGTGTCTAGTAAACACAAATCTTGATATAATTGAATGCCTGATTATATTACCTGGTGCTCACATTGTATATGCCAAGAATTTTAGCAAAGCATTACTTGTACATCTTACTACTTACGTGTCTATGTGGTTTCATTTTATTGATAATTTTCCAGTAGTTATATAATCATACACGCAACCCTAACTGTGCATTTTAACGTCTCACAAGCTACGTTTCAAGTTAAGCTTTATTCCGTTAGCACTTATGCAGATTTACATAATTGAAGGGCATTTTAAAAGATCAAATACAGTTCTTTCATTGGGTCTTTTTGTTGCCGTTTTTGTTATATGATGCCATGGCGATTATCATATTTTTAAATTGAGCGTTATTTCAATTTTGAAGAGGATTTAATCTCTTGATAAGATTAAAATCCTCGCGACACTTTGAGGAGAGAAATAATGAAAAACTTAAAAATAATTAATTTAAGGACTCTTAAGTTCTCAGGAAATTAAGAATTAATGGACTTAAGATAAATCGCATACACTTGGGGCTTGAACATTTAACGGTCGGTCGACTGTTGAAGCTAAATCCACATTATGCTCTATTACTAAAATTATAAAGCAGAAAGTCAAAATATGCTTTCGGAATAGGTAGGTACCCAAACGATATTGAAGTATAAAGACATCTTTGCTAACCTCGATAACAACATAGTGACTGGTAAAACATTTTTTTAAGAATATTGGGCACAATTGCAAATATGCAATACATATTACGGTCGAAACTCTTAGTGGAATTGTTATTGACGTAGATCAACTAGCCAATCATATTATTAGATTCAATTGTAGAGTCGAAGTTAACACTTCAATGCCTAGTAAAACCGTCCATCACAGAGTCGATTGTTTAACAAGTTTGCATTCTTTGATAGCTGTGGGTTATGTAGGGATTCCTAAAATCGTTCTTAGGCAACCATTAATTACAAAGAAACATGAATATTCCAAATTTGTTACTGTTCTGTACTGTTTATGAATTGATTATGAAATGATCGTCGACCATTTCTCAAAGGTTGCGCAACAGCATCTAACTCAGAATTCTGATTTCTGGGTCTACCGTGATATATTATATTATTGCCGGGTGCATTTCCATGCCCTGGGTCAGATCTAATCATTTCAATGGCCGACGTGATTGTTTTACAAGATATACGGAGATCAAAATATATCACAGGTATTTTCGTAGGCATGCTTCCTACCTTTATACAGTTACTAGTGACTCGCCCCGCTTTGCACGGGTGCAATACTATGTGCATATTATATTATTCACATAAACCTTCCTCTTGAATCCCTCTATCTATTAAAAAACCGCATCACAATCCGTAGTATCTTTATTCATTTTAAAGATATAAGCATACAAAGGGAAATACAGAAAAAAAGCTCTTTGTTTTATACTATGTAGTGATACAGAAAAAGAGAAAAGTTGTCACTTCAAATTTTAGTATTACGGACAACATCAAAATTCTTCGTTATACAAAGATTTTGCTCTTAATTCTTTGAGCCAAGAATTATTACGTACTCCTAATCTGCTTCCGATAGAAAGTCCAAAACATGACAAACGTGTCTTTGTATTATAGCCTTGATCTATTTTAGAAAATTTAGCGAACATGATGCTATTACCTACTTGATAGTAGTTACATATATGTAGTTAACATTGCTTTAATGGCAATCCTCGACATAGTCCGCTGTGCGAACCCCATAAACGTATTAGCGTCATGACACCAAATGTCGCATAAATATGCGATGTTTTTTGTTGTAACGAAACCCATTGTTTTGCTCCATAAAGGGAACAATCGGTGGTATGCTGGTAATGTCTAGCATGTCCGATATCATTTGTACATACAAGATGTGACACCAGATACGTTTTTCGATGAAATGAATGTAATGGTAACTATTGGTGTCAAAATGCGTGGTAAAGGTTAAGGTAATCAGGTGTGGCTAATTAATCAATAATTTTATAAATATCTAACAATAGTGTCAAACCAATATAAAATTTCTGAAGCATAGATTTACAAAAGAGATGATCTCCACACTCCTGAAGTGATTCTTCGTGAATTATAGCTAGAAAACATTAGCTATCACATAAATAAAACGCATCAATCATCGTCTGTTTGCTTAGAGAGGTGACATATTATAAGACACGGGTAACATAAATACTCCCTTAATTTTGCGTCCGGGGTCCAAGAGTTTTTTTCTATTTGTTTGATGCTACTATCTGATAGGTAGCAGATACCTAACCCTTGAAGCCAGGGACGTAGCTTTAATAAAGGACGAAGCGAGCCTCACATCTGTAGGCGCTCCACGCTAGCGCTCAGTTCGCAGCAGAGTTCAAAGGTCAAAGTTTTGCAGCAACACCGTATAAATCTCGGTATACGTATGTTCGTCCAGTGAAGGCCAGCGAGGCGTCCTCGAGGTGACCTCGGCGCGTGCGCTGGTGCCGGTGTGGTGTTACAATGCGCTGTACAGTCGCGCTCGCTGTACAATAAAAGGGGAAATTCTTGCAGCTAAAGTGACCAGCCAGTTTGTGCAAATGGGAATTTGTTAGGTACTTATTGTATTTATGCCCATTTGGCAAATTAAACAAGACTAATACTGAAAACGTGCTAATAAGAGACACATAAGTAGTATAAGTAGGCGAGCAGGGTCACCCATAAAATCGCTCCGAGGTCCTAGCATGATGTAGTCGGGAAATGCCGCATGTTTAAACAACTTATAGAATGATGCATGTTGGTTTCTAACACTGTATTGACTACATATCTACATAATTACAGCAACAGATGCAAATACATGCTACAGTAGTTCGGGAGATACACTAAACCTGTAAGAATCAACCATTTTGTGCTATAAGCAGAAACTTTAAAATCTGTTCTCAGCCTGACTGCGATTCGCCTGATGGTACGCGCTCACCCACCAAAAACTGGTTCACTCTCGCCTTGAATATCTCTCAGGCATTCGGGAGCTCGGCAAAGAGTCCCATACCGTAGCCGTACGCACTTTATCCCATAAAGTCCTCCCACCATATTCACCGATCCCTTGTCCCCGGTAACCTGAGATTGTTTTTACGGCGAGTCGCGTGCGCAGCTACGACCTCCGACGGACCTTGGCGACGCACGCACTACCAATTATATGTGTTCGTACCTTAACCCTTTGTACTGCATACTGTGTCCAACATGTTTAATGCTTTCGACCCTGTGACTTTTGAGTAAGGTTTAAACTCAGTCGGTGTGTTTGGGATACCGCCCATTAAAAGTTTAAGGCTCTGCGTTCCTGAAGCAAGCGTTCACGTCACTTGGGAATTCAGTATCACTAAGTCTGATGATGCATTGTGATGATTTGGTCTGACCCAGTGACGCAGAATATCTGTACGAAACGGATTTTCGCAAATTGGCTTTTACTTCAGATGGATATCCTATATTTATATATCGCATGATAGATAGAACCACTTTATTGTATGCAAGGCTATAACGCACTGAGTTTGCATCTGAATGGGCTGGTGTCATTGAACGATAGTGAACATGGCTAGTTTATAACCTATCTCGTGATATAATAAACTGTTGAAGCCTTAAAAAACTGCACTGAATAATATTAACGCAGTTCTATTGTGAATTCTAATCGCATGTTTGTAAAGATGAACTTTTCTTTAGGATAGGGCTTTAACAACTTATAGCACATAGATTGCATAACGACCATATACGAATACTCGTAGCTACTAATTAACATTCAACTGATAGAGAGCTACAAGTGTACAGTCAGCAGTTTTTAAATACATCTGTACGAATTAATAACAATATCACATACATTAATACAATTCCAAAGTTAGTAGTAGTATCATCTTGTAGTAATGAAATCAAAAAAATGAAAGTACTAAACATAGAACATACATAAATTCTCACCCCATGAATTTAAAACTTCGACTTGAGAGTCGAACCAACCAAAGTTCAAGAAGCAGGAACCAACTGTGAAATGAAAAACATTTTGCTTACACACGTAATTATCATCGTTCATCAGTTACTGTTATCCCCAAAGATACAAATTAATTAGAATTGGCATCTAATTTACTCTCAAGCAGCGCAGCATGTTGAAGTCTTCCACGATAAATGGACGCAATAATAATTTATAGCAAACATTTTTCATAGTTGTCGTCACTTGCTCATGCGTCAAGCTCCTTATAAGGCGCAGATTATTCCTGGATTAATTCCTATGCAATTAACCTTTTAAGATGACATTCTTGATTATTATATTATGAACGTTAATGATGATTGGTCTGTGTCACTCATTAGAAGGATATGTTTCTTATAATATTTTTGCATTCATTGGTGTTTGAGCATGTAGTGCGTTTATAGTACTTTCATTGGGTTCTTTAAGTAGTTGTGCATTTTAATTGAAGCCTTTATAAAATTATCTAATTTAATTGAGGCTTTACTAATCTGAAATGTTCAATTATCTGAGTAGTATGTGGGAATGAGTCAATAAGTACTAAACTTGGTCTGTCTCCTATTGTCTTTATATTTTTTTTAGTTTCCCAATTTTTTGCAGTATAATTTATTGTTCTGTTAGAATAGGGACATAATAATAGAGTATGTCAATAGGTATTATGACATCTGACTTATTAAAACGCTAAACTGCTCGTGACCTGCATTCAGCAAGCGCTCACAAAAACTAAAAAACATCAAACGCACTAAAATTACTATGTTAATAGTCTCATGAAACATCCAACAGATAAATCATATCCTCAAAAGTTTCTAACAAAAATGTGACACGACTCTAGAATAACGAATGAAGTGCATTGCATTATATTAACAATGATAACATTTAGTGGTTTCGTCGCTCCAAGGAGTGGCTTGATCTAAATTTCAGAATGGATGTGCGGCGATCTCCGTAAGCCTGTTACAAAACAAATTGTAGATGTCAATGCTCACTCCACTTGTCTAATCTATAACCATCACACGCATGTCTCGGACGCGATGCGAAGGGTTGAACCTCTGTTTCACTGGATGACTAGAGGTCTCGATGTAATTTCTATGCGATGACGGACGAGAGCAATAATTCTGATAAAACCTAAAAAGAAAACATCAACGATTTGATTGAGGAAGCTTAGGATCAAGATTTTATACGTAATGGTGATGAGCAAATCTTAATTTTAAAAAATACTGAATTACAGATATGTGTAGTAGTGTTTTAGATATTAAACCTTAACATGACATTATGTGGACAAATTGAAATGCCTAAAATATTTTATTTATGTAATCTGAAGGTGGGCCAAAGTATATAAGCGTCATGTTCTCAAAGGACTCGTCTTCCATTCCGCGTCAATACATAACATTTAATTTCGAACATTTTAAGTTCATTATGTTGGCATATCTCCCGTTTACATTTAACAAAGCAAACCTAGAGAGTAGTTTCGGGATGCTATTGAATTCTGAATAGAAA
This sequence comes from Conogethes punctiferalis, assembly GCA_031163375.1. NCBI lineage: Eukaryota > Metazoa > Arthropoda > Insecta > Lepidoptera > Crambidae > Conogethes > Conogethes punctiferalis. The sequence goes on along the minus strand of CM062096.1, from coordinate 4,149,268 downwards.
AACCCAGTATCAAGTTTTTGGGCCGAACCGGAATTCGGGTACTCTTTGTATTTTAGGCGGTACTTCCGACTATTAGACCGACAAGGTAGTCTTGTCAACGAGATTTGAAAAGAGCATATTTCCGGAAGAATATTGCTACCCCAACCAGGTGAATAAGATGATTTGTGGGTACAAATTTTTAAAAGTTATACAAGTAAAGATTTTGATACTTATTGGAAGTTCAGTCTAGGTATCTAGCAAAGTCTCCCAGTGATCCAGAGGCGGTTACGCCAGAGGGTAACAGTATTAGGCTGTCTTCGTTGTTAGTCGAACTGGTTGATTTATGAGCATCCTTCTAAAGTGCAATTTGCCTGTAAGCAAATTGTATTCCTTGATTTTCTATTTTCGCTTCGCCAGTGAGAGATTGACGAAGACAGTGGAATACTCCGGTGATTGCTGGTGTTGTATATGAGTTAATTCTCTATTAAGCTTTCCAAGTTTGTAGTAGGTTTGTTTGTAAGCATCCTTCGTATATTTGTGAAGGAAGATACTTTAGCATAAATAGACAACAAACATACCACTTAACTGTTGGCATAAAAATAAAATAACTCTAGCTCTGCATGCAGAGCCGTAATCCATAAAAACAACATGTTGTTTTTATGGATTACGACTGTAATTTTTTTTAATTCCCAAATAGAGATTTGCGCATATTTGGTCAAGCAACAAAACTAAACATTTACGTACTTTAATATTCTATATGAAATTTTTTATTCTGACAAAAGCGTAATATAAATTTCCCTATAACTAAGATTACAATTCCGACTCTGAAGGAAATGCTAGATGATAATAACAAACCCAGGCAAGTAGTAAGTACTAAAAGATATCCTAGGTCCTTCCAATATGCTATTAAAAATTGAATACCTACATTTTCATATCAATTTCTAGAGAACACGCGATATTAAACATTCATAAGTTATGCAGGTAGTATTCTGGCCTGTTATGAAGTTTGTCTAAAAAGCTATCAAAACTTCAATTTATATTTCACGCAGGGTTTTTCTTTACTTTATTTTCGTGATCACCATTTTCTATGCTATCTACCATTTCTTGTAGATTATAGGATATAGTATAGTGTTGGTCTGTACCGGCTATATTATATGGCCTTAGTAATGGGTAATACATAGCTGCAATTCTTTTTAATATTTCTCTCCGTGCATTTCTAACCGAACACTGGATTCTCTAGATTCCTCGTGACGACTCCAAGACCTCAGTGCATTACCAAGTTCCCCAGGTAAACTTACGTTTATGGAATGCGTCTTATTAAGTCCTGAATAGTTGTCTGGTCGAGGCTAATGCCGTCGCAATCCCCGGCATCTCTTGTTATGTGCACAACAATGCTCTTTATTCTATGAAACAAACGTAAGTATGGCACGCGAATTCCGAGAAGCCACGATTCCCATCCTCGACGAAGAATCCCCACTTTTTTTTCTACCATTTCTCACGAGGGTGTCGTTTTTTTGTTTGACATTCCATAGATGTTTATTTTTGAAGGTCGCAGGTAGACAGCGCTGTACCGTTTTGAAGATTGCGGGGTCCCGCTCTGTTGAGTTAGGCTAGTTGCATTTTTGTGTATTGAATGCATGTTTTGTAGGAATTTATCTATCCATCAGTTTCTGTCTGCAGGCAAGACAAGACAGGTTTCAAAAACAGGTGTTTAGTAAATAAAAGGTAGCGAAATCTGTATTTCATCACCTTGAGTGACGAAAAAAAGTTGTAAGACAGAAATGTAGCCTATTTCACAATACATAATAATTTTACCATAATATATTCATATCAAATTAACAATGAACATGAACATTATTTATATAATTAACGGCATTTGTGACTTGCGTTGATTTTACGTTGAACTAAAGAACAAAATTGTACTATGTTCTTGGAAATAAATTGTTGTTTATTATTATTGCGACACACGTTGTTTTTAGTTTGATTTGATAAAAACGTTAAGATTACTTGGAATACGAACATTATACTGTATTTAATTAACACTGTTAATTGTTACTACGTCAGTAGATTTTGTTTAGCTAACCACATGTCTCGAAAGCTTCGAGCACAAAACCCAAAATATCTGTGAAGATTTCGAATACCGGAAATTTCTCCATGGTGGCGTATTAATTACAAATAGTAGTATGACATATGATTTATCTGTGTGTAGGTCGTGATAAAGGGTCTCTCGTAGTTAAAACGTTACTATAACTTGCAAGGGCAGAGATGAATGTCATTTAATAAAGATTAGACCCTGCAATTATCTAGTAATGGCCTTTGGGAGTGCGATTAGCGTGCCAAAGTGATAGGTTGATTACAAGAAAAATATTTATGAATTGATTGCTGTTTAGATGGATTTTGTAATAATTTTAGTGGCGCCGGCGGTTTCTTGTGAAAAGTTATTACGGTGGTAAAAATTCTTTACTTGCTATCGCGTCGATTTTCTGAGTATGAAGATGCCCGTTATTTTAAATCCTGGTAGGAATTTAGAATTACTACTGCAACTGCTATCTATTTATTAGATTTTTTTTGTATATGGACACTATCACGCGTGTAGAGTTAACGCGGATAATTCGCCAATGTCAACTTAAGCATTTTGATTGATTGACAATTTTGATAATTAAAATCTATGGTATGGTATCGGTTTCGGTAGAAAATCGTAATATTCCATTATAACCTTTTCTTTAATAAAATTTGGGCAATTTAAGGGCACAACGTACCAGTCAAACAAATATTGAATTGACCTTTTGAATTGAATTGAAAATATTGAATTGAATTAGTTAAACTTCTTCAAGCTAAAACGATTGCATTTCATAGGCCAGAGTAAGAAGTTCAAGATATTCCAAATAATTTGTCGCCTATGTTTCCAAAAGCCCACCAAAACTTCAATTCAATACGAGAGCACAAAACGGGTCGTGTCTGCGCGTGCGCACGTCTGTGGCGCATTCCACGCCCGTAACACCAGGAGCGGTTGGGCCCGATAATAAGAATATGAGCGTAAAAAACGAATACGTCAAACTTGGAGTTTTGTGCCCGCGCCGCTCGCCCGGCCTTCTGTCATATACGTTTTTTAGGACTTTTTTTTCTGAAGTTCCGTGTGGTGATGTGGAAAACGGTACGATTTGGACATAGAGTTGCTATGTGCATTTAGAGACACTTATTTAAAATTTCTGTCCAAATGTCCACTCAAAAAGGTTTCTCCGAACCTTACCAGTACCGATATGAAAATCTTTACTGTATTTTTATGAAGACTCTGATTGTAATAAGATAGCTTATTATATTTGGACATCTTAACATAATAATGCTTACGATATAAACAATAAAGAACTAGAGACAAACCAAAATAAAAAAAAAACATAATACATATACACTTAAGCCCGGTTTTAAGAAACTGTGTCCAATACGGGTCTGTTATTTTTCCAATATAAAAGTATCTCGCTCAGCCTTAAAGGGCAGGCTAAATACTCGTATATAAAAGATGGTTCAAATTGACATACATTCAAGACAAATCCTCAGGAATACAAAGCTCCACAGATCAACGCATTCAAATGCTTAGAGTGTTTTGAAGTATTGTTTGTTAAATTTTATTATTTGTTTGTTTCATAGCAAAAGAATAGGTAAGTTTTATTGTCAACCGACCTATGACATATCGAATGACTGTTGGTCAAATAAATTATTATTATGTCACATGTTTATGTTCATGTTGTACCTACAGCATATCAGCATTAATTGAAACAGGAAACAAAACAAATCATGACATTTCTCTATCCTCATACGGAACACATACAAACTCGACATCGACTTACATTCGACACGTTTCTCAAATCTTATTTCTTTTCTCTCTCTGTATAATTGTGTGTAACGCTAGACCGCGGTTGAGTTCATTATTATGGATAAATAATATTCGGTGCATTCTTTGTGATATGTCCGTCTGTCCGTCTTTAGCGATGGTATGGGGAAGTTCGACCTTGATGGGGTTTTGTATGCGAAACTGATTGATTACTTGTATGTAGTTATTGTTAGTTGCATGGACGGAATCGTCTTTATTAATTTGAAAAACTTTACTTGTAAGAAAATATTAAATGGGATGTCCAGTTTTTGTTTCGGGTTAAAAAATCTTCTTAAGATACAACATTGGATTGAATCTTTAACTTAGAATAATAACACCTTTAATTGGAACGCTCATAAAACCCAAAGGCACAAGTAAATGAAGTTGAATATCATACTCAGTAACAGATTCATTAACTAAAGTGTCATTTCCACGTTTATTGTCACAATTTTCCATATCATCATTTTTTTAACCATTGGTTTCACTATTTGTGTGAGTGTCCATTTGGCAAATTGTGATTGATAAATCTCACTTTGCACCAGTAAATTGATCCAAACGAGTTTTTAACTGTACGTCTGAGCACGTGATAATAATTACACGTACTTTACAGGAAAACTTTGTGTAGGTATAGAACATACTTGCACTGTTTTCGGATTTGTATTGTCTGCTATAGAGTTATTCCTCTTTGAAATAGCGAGACAGATATTTTCTAATATCTGTCTCTAGAATATAGATGCAAAGCAAAACATTTACAAGTAATAAGTAGTAAAAAACTTATGGACCTTTATTTTAAGGTTGTTTACTTATAATATGACTAGAGATACCTGCCTATGGTATTGTTTTTAAAGTTATCTTAAAAGACGAACATTTTTTAATCAACATAATAATTTAATTATCATAATATTTATTGCATTATGTGGTTACAAAAAGATGTTACAAATGGATAAGAGGTACCTCACATAAACCCTGCAAAGGCACAGCAAAATCTTACATCTAAAAGTCTTTAAAGTCTCTAAAAGTCTTTTAGTTTTAGTAAGTCTTTAAAACTTAATTATGTTTTTGTAATCAATTAGGTATATCAAATTCTTATTTGTTATTTTATAGTTTTCTGGCTAATAGTTGACTGGTAGAGAGTTCTATACAGCATTAAGTCCGCCATTTGTACTCTATTATTCATTAAAGATTAAATAAATGAATGTCGTCATCATCGAAATGATATTATGTTATACAACTACCTACAATCCCTTATACCGTATCATATTTTCGTCGCTTAGTACTTAAGCTCCGTGGCTTATTTACATCTATGTCGGGTTTTCATCGAACGGTCGTGGGTTCGAGTCCGCATGGTTCCACAGACGGTACGCTTGATAGTTACGCGTCTTCTAAGAACATGCGATATTGAGTATTTGCGTCTCCTTTCAGATCTTGTATCTTCGATAGATTTGGATCTTAGCGGGATGCTAATTACATTTTAATTGAAAATTGTTTTTTTTTTACCTAGGACCAAGTGTTGTATTCTTACCTTTGAGAGCTCTAAATGAGTATAACTTTTTTTAAAGTTTTGTAAAAATATACATTTTCTCAAGGTTTTAGTTGATTCGAATACATATATAAATGCGTGTGTTAAAGTACCTTGTTTTGTAGGTGTGTAAAATCAACTTATTTGCTTAGAAGGATGTTATTTACGAAAAATATACCGGTTTAACTTCTAACTGGTTATAAAACTTAAAATATGTTTTAATCAAGGTCAGTATTTATTTGGATTCAGAAGTTCTTTCCTTCCTTCCTTCTTTCAAAGGACTTTCATTCACCCATCATTAAAGGTAAACGTTATGTAGTTATTTGCATTGTAAAAACAGTCTTAAATCTCAGAAATGAAATACGGATTTATACGATAAAGTCGGATTTATTCCTTGTAGCTCTGCTCACGTCGACCGCTCGATGTCAAGTGAAGTGTGTCTGTCCCAGCCAGTATTGCCACAGACTAAAATATCATTATACGGTACCTGTCACTATTGAGTGACAGGGTACTGATTGCCACAGACTAAAATCACTTAATAAAATACCTGTTACAAAATAAGGCTTAGGACAGACAACACTGTCACTGAGATCTGGCAGTTGACACTATACCATACTACAATAGGTAGTCTTACACATACTACAATAGGTATTACAATAGGTAGTCTTACAACTCGGCCATCCTTAATCAAGTGAGTCCTCTCACTTTCAAGTTATATAATAATCGACAAAATATATAGATATATATATATATATATAAAAAGATTAACCAAAGATCCATAAACAATAAGTTATAGTATTTTACATAGTTGTTGCAAATAACCGACTCAACATTTTATGGAACAATATTGATTATAACAATTACATCAATGCTTGATATTTCTTCAAAAGGATATCTAATATGAGAAGTAATTACTTTAATTATTATATAATACAAACTTACGAACTATCTTGCAGTCTGTTATGATCTACAACCATCTGTGCGATACCAATTGCTTGATACCATTCGCTTTCTGCACTGATTGCTCATAACCTGCTCTATTACTAACTACTTTAATAACTTACAAACTATCTTGCAGTCTGTTATGATCTACAACCATCTGTGCGATACCAATTGCTTGATACCATTCGCTTTCTGCACTGATTGCTCATAACCTGCTCTATTACTAACTACTTTAATAACTTACAAACTATCTTGCAGTCTGTTATGATCTACAACCATCTGTGCGATACCAATTGCTTGATACCATTCGCTTTCTGCACTGATTGCTCATAACCTGTTCTACAACTAACTAGAACAATTCGTAAACAAAACGTCATGCGCCATCAAATATATATATTATGTATATATGTGTATGTATCTTATATATATGTGTATGTATGTTAATATGTATTTATATATGTTATATTATCTTTATTTGCTATATATTCAATGTCCATATGTATTATTATTTTAATTCAATTGTTATATTCTGTATGTATACCTATGTCGTATAATTTTACATAATATATAAATTAGGTTTTTGTAAGGACTGTATTCTCTTTGTACCTACACTCACCGCACACAATTTCTGCTCTCTGCATGACTCAGAGGTTAACTGGTAGAGAATGCTCCTAGCATTAAGTTCGCCTTTTGTACCATTTTGTGCAATAAAGTTTAAATTAATTAATAAATTATTTACACTTCGACCATCTGTGCGATACGTCGTCGTGAATGAAAGATCAACTCATTCTCTGCACTGGTCTTTAAGAAAGTAAAATCAATACTGTGTCTAATCTAAATCAATTTCATATCACTTTCATAATCTCAGTAAATTTCAAATCGTTAATGTAAGTGAGCCGCAACAATCTACGGTCATCTATGCAACATTGATAGTAATATACAATGTTATTCAAATCTGCACTGACCGCTCATTACGGATCAAATACAAATATATAAGTAAATAATATAAATATATAAATGATACATCTTCCTATTCATTAAAACCAATATTATTTACGACATCACTATTCTCAGTTACATTAAGGTATCACCGTTAGCTAATTCTGATACCTCCTAGTTACCTAATACATACATATACATATATATATATATATATATTAGGTAGCTTAAATCCGGACAACAATAACTGAGGGACCCTTTTTTTTCAGTTCCTCTTTATCCAATAAAATCTCCTAAATTCGTAACTTATTAACTCCTCATCATTACTTTGAACCATACCTACCCAGTCATTTATTTCTACTAAAATATCTATCAAATGCATATCATCCTGACTGTTGAGTTCGGCTGCAGGAGTACGGCTTAAGGCGTCAACATGTGCTATTCGATTTCCAGCTCTATACTCAATAAATATTACAATCGTACTCCTGCAAACGTACCCACCACCGACCCATTCTAGGAGCGAGATCGCGCTTAATCAGCGTGGTCTGCAACGCGTCACAATCCGTTACTATTTTAATTTTTAGTCCTAGGAGATATACACGAAAATGACGCAATGACGGCCCGTGTCTCGAGTTCGAACCAGTGAAGTTTTTGTTCATCTACCGAAGAACGACTATTATAGTCATTGCCACGTGGCACGAGTATCTCAGCTACCCCAATCTAGAGCACGTCAGTGTGAAACTTTTCTAAATGAGGGTCAAATACAGCTAGAATTGGTCGTTTCATATAATTGTATCGTGATGTATTGAATGCCACTTTATGTTCCTCATTCTATTGCCATTCATATTTAGTTTAGTTTCAGAAGATTCGTCAAAGGTCATGCAATTAGCGCGAAATTCTTAACAGAAAAACTGACAAGGCTTGCGAAACGTCTAACGTCATGTACGTTTTGGCGTAACGTCATGTACCCTGATCAAACGTACAAACCAACACTACATTAACTAACCCAAAACCGTCGGGAGTAACTAAAGCCGTCAACTATTGCGAATTCTCATGTATCAGAATTTGGTAGTCCAAGATCGACACTAATAAATACAGAAAGAGTTACCTGATATTCATTGATCATCGATCAATAGCAAAGGGTAATGTTCCTTACGCATCTTGTTACCTATTTAGTGTCCTATTGCCAAAACAGAGTCGTTTTTCACCTGTCTTTTCCTTAGCTAGAAGATCTGGGCTAGCATATTATTAAGGTGAATTAGACTCACACACAATGTCAGCGTCAATCATCTCCTGTGCCATTGATCAGACTAATTCACGTACGGGTTACGAAAGTGATGAATGGTAAACGACCGGTCGGAGTATCACTCAACTCTATTTTATTTACATTTGTAAAACCTCAACATTTTAGTTAGACTAAGTACTAAAAGAGAACACTCTTGGTAAGTTTTAAGAAGACATTTGAGTTTGACCACTATTAGTTCATTTATATGTGAAAATCAGAAACGATTTCAGGGTCGCTAAAATCTGACATATCGACCTTATGAGTTATTGCAGCGTTGAAGACCCAAGTAACCAAGGTGCGCCCCTTGAATGTCAACGTGGTATAACTTAAATTTTGTATCAACGACGCCATTGTCTTGATTGTATTCGCTAGATAGCAGTAAGACTATTTGTATATAGTCATACATATACAAATAGTACATATAATATAGTTGTACATACTCGTGGCCGGGATAAAGAATATTCGCCACGATTGGTGTACAAACTTAATTTTGTATTATTTTGACGTTCCAAAATAAGGGAGTCCGCAGTTTTAGTTATGACTATTCCCGGCCCTTCAATAAAATTATGCTTGACCAAAACTGGATTCGACATAACGACATAATAAATAAATAATCCAAGACATGCCACGCTGGGCCACACAACGCCACCCAGCCCCAAACCAAGCCAAAGCCTGTACTATGGGTGCTAGACATCCGATAATCTTACTTAATTATTATTATTTTTTTTTTTTATAAATAAATACATATTATACATAGAAAACACCGAAACCAATACAAACAGCCATGTTTATGAACACAAATATTTGTACTGTGCGGGAATCGAACCCACGACTCCTTGGCTCAGAGGGCAGAGGTCACCACCAAATGAGCCATCGAACCAGTCAATAGCCAGACATCCTCAACTATGTATGTAAGTTACCTGTACTACTGATTTCATTTGAGGTATCCGTGTTCTTATTTAAATCTTTTGGTAGCCTTGGACAATTAATAGTTAAATGACCTAATTTATTACATACGTTACATTTTAATAACTTTTTAGTGCATTTATAACTAAAATGACCAGTTTCGTTACAATTATAACAGACGGCAGGACTCTGTGCTTTTGAAGTTCGTCCTTCGTTATAAGGTTTCGTAATTAAATTTGAGCTAACCGAGAGATGAGCCCTTTTGTCATGAACAACCTTAAGCCTATCGTTTTCCCTACTCTGCTGTTTTATGGACTGAAAATAGGTCAAAACTTCTTCTGGCTCCCGACACTTAGCTGCCTTGGCCCCCAAACGCAAAGAACGGTCCTCAATTCCGTACAGTAAACAGTCGACTGCCCGCTTACCGAATATCTCGCAACGATTTAATAAATTAATTTTATCATAATAATATAACTCTAAAGATTCATTATATTTCACGCGCTTAGATAACATCTCGTTTAACAATTCAGCATAATCGTCACTACTAGGGAAGGAATCTATTAATTTATTTTTCCATTCGGGCCATGAAAATGACATAGTAGGTAACGCCTGGTACCATGTACGCGCAACTCCAGTTAACCTAGGTAGAGCGTAATGTATAATCTGGTCATCCCCCCAATTATATAACCTTGCACATTCATCTACCTTATTAAGCCAAACTTGAATAGTTTGTCCTTTCACCATTGGGTCGAACTCTGGTATAACATTGCCTAACAAAGGAAATTTGTTCCCCTCCGGTCTAGCACTTGTTAATGATTTAACTAATTCTGTTAAGAACGATTGCGTTTCGCTATTAGCAAAAAGGGAACAATCAGTATTCTTACTTTGGGTAAGCGGCGGCGTGCCACTTACACTACTCCTCGCTGAACTGCGCCCCGATGACGAGCTCGTACTTCGCCTGTGACGACGCCTCGCTCGCTGTCTCTCCATGCTGCGACTCGGGCGATGCTCGCGCCCACGCCGGCGGCTGCACCTCCGACGTCGCCTCCTCGCGCCTTCAGTCGCCACCGGAGAGCGGCTCCTCGCGCCTTCAGCCGCCACCGGAGAGCGGCTCCTCGCGCCTTCGGCCGCCACCGGAGAGCGGCTCCTCCTCTCGTCCCTGCACCTGGACACGCTGCGGGCGTCGCTCCGTCGCTTGTTCCGCTTGGCAACAGTCGATCTATTCTTGCTATACTCGTGATCACGGCGACGCTTCCGTTTCGACCCTGATCGCTCCGAAATGTACCGTGAACGACTTTTTCGCGACTGTTTATCGTTATCCGTTACACAATCCATATTTTAAAAATGTTTTATTAATAATTTATAACGAAATCTAAATATCAAAAATAATTTAAATTACCTACCGAAAAGAAAAAATATTCTACGTTAAATTTCGAACAAATTGTGGGTGTGTTGTCTTTATCCCACTTCTGAGATGTAAAAACAGTCTTAAATCTCAGAAATGAAATACGGATTTATACGATAAAGTCGGATTTATTCCTTGTAGCTCTGCTCACGTCGACCGCTCGATGTCAAGTGAAGTGTGTCTGTCCCAGCCAGTATTGCCACAGACTAAAATATCATTATACGGTACCTGTCACTATTGAGTGACAGGGTACTGATTGCCACAGACTAAAATCACTTAATAAAATACCTGTTACAAAATAAGGCTTAGGACAGACAACACTGTCACTGAGATCTGGCAGTTGACACTATACCATACTACAATAGGTAGTCTTACACATACTACAATAGGTATTACAATAGGTAGTCTTACAGCATTGTATCTAAGTATATCTTAGCATGCTTATTTTGTCTTATTTTCCATTTACTCATTTGGTAGTGCCCTGCCTGAACTGTAACGAGTCGTAGAGTCGACCCACTTCAGACAAATACATGGGATTAATTTTGTGCTTGTTCCGGGTTTGTTTTTGTATTGAAGTACATATATATTTGTGGTAGATACTTTCGTTATTCTGATTTCCTTAAAACAAGTGTTCAAACTATATAAGAGGTCAGTGTATATTATGTACGTTTTATATTCCGATATTTCTTTTTGTCCGATACAAGTTACCATCGATACTATACTAAGTTGTGCGCGTCGGTAATCATTGCAGTAGGTATGGGGTATGGTAATAGCGGCGCGGCCCAGCTGCGCCTGCGCATCGGACCCGCGCCCTCGCCACAGCGCAGTGCGCGTCACGACGAGACATGACGTTGATAAAAAATATTGACACATGGTCAAAAAAAATTGTTTTGGTGCCAAAGGAGGCAAGGTCGCTTGTTGATCATTTACTATAAGTATTTGGTGCATTGGCGAATTTTGAGCTAGGCTTGGTTTATGACAGAGACACGTTAAGGGAACCGGGAAAATACGTATGAACAGTATTTCATATATCTTCCGAATTCGACGTTGTATCTATCAGGTATTCATAAAGTTAAGTTTGATAGATGATACATAATGGCGTCTACAAATATTTGATGTCTTCCTCATACCAAGTTCCTCCCTACAATGCGTTTTTATTTGGAATGTTCCCGCCTCATTTCTTTCAGTAACACGTAAATATGTATTGATACTGTCCCTATCGTTCATCCCTGTCAAACTTTCGTACGAAACCATTCAAAACTCAATTTCTCGTATTCAAAATTCCTCAAAAACTCGACTGTCCAGTCTGTACGCTTCGTAGTACGTCAGGGACGGCAGGCGTTAGGCGTCTCTGGAATTTTAATCGCTTCCAAGCCGAGCCCGGCCGAAACCAATAAAAAGAGACCCGGCGGGGCAGGTTGGATTTCGGACAGCGGCTGTCTAGCTGGACCGCGCCCGGGTCGGCCTTTTGTTTTAAAGGCGATTCTTCCTGTCTCATTTATTGGGAATACGCACTGGAAATTGCTAGTTTCTGGTAGGGGATGAGGTGTGGTTAAGGGTAAGGATGGTTTAAGGATGAGTATGGCGCGGAACTGGGACATTTTGTTTTTATTTTTTTTTATAAACGCGCATGCGTATAAAAGTGAGGCAACAGACGATAAGATAAAAAAATATTTAAAATTTAACTAATAATCTATGAATAGGTATACCAAAATTCTAGATATTGTACGTATTCCATTTTATTTTTTAACGACGACGATGAGGTGAATTATATTATTCTTAGATTTTATTGTAAATATTGACTGATTCATTGGTTTCTTTCACTAGCTTTAATAAATCCAGATTTCAAGGTATTTCATAAATTTTGTTCCCAATCCAATCAATTTCCGTAAACATTTAAATTGCTTTGAATTATTTTAAATATTCAAGTTGTTTGTGACATTCATCGTACTTCTGCTTGACACTTTGCAATGATTTGAATTACATTTTATAATACATACTTGTGATCACAGTACGTAGATACGGTACATACGTACGGTCTGATATTCTAGATAATATTTTATTGAAATACATAGTTGCAAAACCACGAATGGAGAGTAGTTGAGTTTCCGTATTCATTCTTATATATCGTCATAAGTTCAGAAAGTTATACGATAGGCAAAATACTGACGATGTAATTCTAAATATATAGAAAAATAAAAACCACAACGACAAAATAAAAGTTAAAAAGCACAACCCAAACAAATTGTAAGTCAAGAAGCTCGACACAATAAACCGAAAGGTTATGCGAGCATTACGCCACAGATTAGAACATAAAACGCTAAACTTATACATTTTTAACGAGAGAAAAATCCAATACTCAGTAGATAGGCAACGAGAAGTAAAAGACGTAACATTAGTTCCGAAGGAGGTGCGACCGAGAGAGGACTACGGGAACATCTCTGTGGGCCAGACAGAGAGGGAAGACGGAGTAACTTGGAGCACAACCGGTCCAAGGGAGGCAGATGCTCTCAGAAACCCCCACGGGTAACAGATTCCAACAATAAGAAAATAATCATTAAAACATTTCCAGTTAAACTTTTATCCGGTACCGGGTTTCGCATGGGAAATAAAATTGGCTAACAGATATAACTACGACTATATTGTCGGTTGTGCTTGGATAGTTTGGTTTATCTCCATTAGCGTTGGTTATTTATTTTTTAATCTTTGTAAATATTGTTTGCATATTCACCTCTTTTGATAAGCAACTTTTTAAGTTCATTGAAAAGCAGACTAACATTGTGTTCTTATGCATCGATGATCGCATCGTTGCTTTCCTCCTCCGAAGTGAATTGATTAACATTCCAATAAATAGTAGATCCTGTCCAATCGTTATTTTCGTCATTACCTGAAATTTTACCAGAGATTGTTTGCAAAAAACACATGGCGTATAGTTGAGGTCGACTGGAATGTGGGCACACGGCCAAATCACCACTCCGTGTGCCATTAACTGGTTAACTCTGTTTTATGAATAAACTACTAGCTTACGAGTTTTTGGTGGTTTTCTATCACTAGATTTGGCGATGTTTGGTTTACTTTGCCTTTAGATTTGGCTTTGAGTTTGCGTTTGACTTATGCCTTATATTCATTGTATAGAAATTCAGCATAGTTATGTTATGTATTCAATAAATAATTTTTGACTTAGTTGCTCACATTTATTTTAACTATAATATAGTCTATACGCAGAACTTTGAATGTTCTTCAGAATTTAATTTTATACTATCTCTTTCTTTCCTATAGTAAATATTACACATTAGTTGTTATTTATATTGACAAGCTCGATGGCTCATTTGGTAGTGTCCTCTGCCTTCTGAGCCAAGAGTTGTGGGTTCGATCCCCGCACAGTACAAACATTTGTGTGCATGAACATGTCTGCTTGTATTGGTCTGGGTGTTTTCTATGTATAATATGTATTTATTTACAAAAAAAAAAAGTATCTAAGTAAGTTTATCAGTTGTCTAGTACCCATAGTACAAGCTTCGGCTTAGTTTGGGGCTAGATGGCGATGTGTGGCCCAGCGTGGCATGTCTTGGGATATTTATTATTTATTTATTTATTATTATAATTCCATATAGGCAATTAGAGTGCAACTAACTTAATTAATAGCCTTTAGTCATATCCGCAGTCCACCATACAAGACAAAATGATCACTTCTACGGTAAATGATTTGAATTTCTATTTCATTTATTTCCAATTCCGTAGGATTAGAAACCAAGTATGGCGACGGAAAGTATTACGCATTCGTATTTTTTCGTCTTTCTCTTTTTAAATTAGTTCCTTTATTGCTTTTTCCCCATATTTAGCAGTATCTTCTTAACATAACCGCACATTGTTGTCAGCGCACCACGTTTATCTATGAACATAATCGAGCTCACATGCGTGGCTTAGGAATTATGCGGTTAGTTAGCTAGAAAAAATGTCAGCTATTCCTTTTGGGAGCTCGCGTGAGAATAGGCAATACGCAGACTGGACTCAGTATATCCGACTAATTACGTATAACACGTAACGTGCCAAGCGATTTCATGTTCTTTGATAATTGAAATCGGTACTGGCGATTTGTGGGTTTAGATTGCGGCTCAAAGAGTTGGGGCAGGACGGGATTGCAAATGCGTGTAAAGGAATTCCGGAACAAAAATGCGCGTCTACCTGCGCCGCCAGATGTGGCCGTCCCCCGGCGCCCGCGCATACCTCTATTAAACCGCGTAAATTGATTACTTGGAAAATCTGAGAAAATCGCGCGTTAACTACGCGCTATGTGACCGCCGACACATGTGGCGTCGTCCTTTTGCATTCCGCCGCCACTGTCGCCGCCGACAAGGGATCGCTGATTATCAACGCAATTGTTCACCTACTGGGCACCTTTTTGTCGTTACCTTAACCTGTACGTGTTGTCTAACTGTCACTGTAATATAAGGATGAGATGACATAGGTAATTTATTAAGTACACAAAATGTTTAATTAATTATAAACTATGTATAAGAAAAAGGAACTAATATCTAAACTCATAATTAGGTAAACAGTTTATTAAAAAGAAAAATAGTTGTCTCCAAAAAAAATAACACGGCGACTTATGGAATTTGGAACACACAAAAGGAATGCAGACTCTCAACAAATCAAAAGATTTGAAAAGGATTACGGCCCATGGATAAAATATGAGGAATGCGGAGATTCGGTGAATGATTCGCGTGCTGAGGACACGGGACGAGGTCACGGGGGTCCGTTACGGCGTCGCTCCGGGCCGCGCGTTCGATTCGACGAACTTATTACGACAGATGGCCGCGGCCCGGGAGGCGGGAGCGGCCGCGGACCCCGGCCCTTCGGAGAGATCGACCTCCGAAATGCGCCCGAGATTGCATTCTTTCGGCGGCGCGGGCGCATTCCACCGCGCGCCATCCGAGCACCGCGCGCCCGCGCCAGTCGACGCGCGCCCTTTTGGGGGTTAAGATGTGTCCGTCGCGGCGGGCGAGCACGATGTGGTCCCAGCCGCCTCCCCCCGAGCCCGCCAGCGAGCCGCGCGCGCGCGCCGCCTCCCTCGGCGCGCGGCCCTGCTGCGCCTGCGCCGGCGCGCGCCAGCTCGCGCGCATGGTGCGCCGCCCCGACTACGGCGTGCGCGTCGACACCGGCTGCGCCCTGCCGCCCGGCCTGCGCGTGCGCGACGAGCCCCAGTACCAGAACCTCGACGAGCTGCGCAAGCGCCCCGAGTACGCCAACCTCGACGAGATCAGCCGCGAGTTCGGCTACCGCCTCTGCCCCGAGGGACAGAACCTGGAGGACGAGGCCATCTATGAGAACATTCTATCAGTGCGTCAGATACGTTCCGCGGAAGTGCGTCTAGTGCCGGTGTCCGAGGTGGCGTACTACGAAGGCCAAGGTTACGTCGCCACGCAGGTTCTCAGCCGGAATGGCACGTTTCCCCAGTGCCCTCCTCAAACTTGGAGCCGTTTGCAGCAGGCCTGCAAACTCAATGGATCTCTTCGGCTTTTTACTGTAAATATACCTCATCTTCAAAAGTCTATGGAATGCGGAAAGCTTTTCCCCTTTCCAATTTCGTCTCTTTTTGTTAAATTTTATATGCAAAAAAGTTATGTTTCTTGGGTGTAATGAAACATATCCACACCATAAAAGCTGTATGGATCACATGAAACCTGTTGTACATCGCATTTTCGGCGGAATGTATATTAAAATATTTCTTAAAGAACAGGATATGAGCGTATGAAATGATGTACGAGTACAGTCACTTTTTATTCGCATTCCGAGCAAAAAGCCGTTGCCCAATGTAATACTGTATTTATGTTGGTCACAAAAAACGCGCTCAGGAATTTTGCTCTAATGACTTGTTAATTTTGGAAGTTACCTGATGAATTTCGTATACACTTGTGAAAAGTGAGACTTGAGATGCGATTTGAGAACTTCTGATCTGTATTCACCTTTATCGGGGATTGTACTAGATTAAAGATAATAGCTTCTTGAATGTTATCCGACTCAATATTTGCTTAAAGCATATTAACAAACTCTTTTTGATTTTCCTCGGATGTTTACTAGGACATATCAAATTGATGTTATAGTACTTATTTATATGTAATTAAGCTTAGTATATTTGTACATCTTTGCAATAGAGCCGCCGTATTGTATAATTTATATTCTTATTTTTGCAAATGTCAATAGGAAATGATGACGATTGTAATAGCTTTCCATCAGATGATGGCAATATTATAAAAAGAAGCATTTATCATTATCCAACATCATTTTGTTAATGATGAAACATTATAAAATTTGCTAATTTAATATTTCATCGCATTTTTGATTAGGTGTAGTACCTACTTACATAGTCTAATTCATTACTAATAATAAAAAAGCAGTTAACATTAAGTTTTCATCAAAGTAAATTGAATTGTAATACAACGGGAAACGAATTAATCACTAGAATAGTAATGTTCATCGGTATGAGCACAGTTATTGATTAATTGATCTATCGGATTTGGCGCAAACTGGACTTTTATGCGTGTTCTCTTAATTGAATTAACTAGATATGCGAGAAATTCAATTACAGAATGTTTGGAGTTTGGACATAACGGTCGGTTGGCCTAATATGGCACCGGGGTTTGATCTATATAGATACGTGTAGTTAGTTATTATAGAGCTTAAATACAAAATATATTATTGCCTGTCGACCTAACATTTGGACCTCACGACTGCTTTCCATCAGGTGGAGTGAGGTCATCCCGAACACGCTTTTTATAAAAAGATGTACAATTTTTTGATCTAATTTGTTTTTGTGATCTAACAAACTGTAATTAAAGTTAACTGACCTACCTGGATAATATTTATAAAACTTACACCTAGGTCCCAACCTAGGATCATAAGAAATAATAATAAAAATAAGAGAAATAAGTATATTTAGTGCACTTTGTCTTTATATGCACAATGCACATTTAAAACATTTAAAAAAATCTTTTGACACGCATTCGTTAGTTTTACTCATCATCCGAAGGATGTTTTGAGTTAACGAGTACATACTTCTGAACATACCTAATTAATGTTGTACTTGTCTTGTCCCCAGGCCAAGAAGGAGATGTACGATGTGAAGAAGCAGAGGCTATGTCTGGCGCAGGACGAGTACAAACACCTCAACAATGCTCTGTCCACCCTCGCCGCTTCCAGGACCAGTTGTGAGTATAACCATATACAAACAAATATTACATTATGTACCTATGTATAGTCCATTTATAGGCTGTATCGGGAATGTCGCTACCATAATTATTCTGTTCTTGATCATTTGAAATTACCATAATTCGAACCTGGCAACCGACTGGTGGCGGTATAGGCACGATTGAAGGCGTAGCTAAATACCACACACCGGATGACGGGTAGCAGCGTCATCGGAGCAAGGAGCTACGCTTGGCGATCTCCAACCCGCCTGCCCCAAGTAGCGATTATGGGTCCAGTGTTTAGGCCTAAGAGGCGAACATTTGGAGTGGCCTATGTCCAGCATTGGACTGCGATAGACTGATGTTATTTTAAATTAATGAAAGGTATTTGGGACAGAATATTAGCATTTCGTAACGTAAATTAACATCTGTAACATTGATGTCTTCTTCACTTAGTTCTAAGTGAGCTTAAAATATATAAATATTGTCTGTATATGCAAAGTAATAATACCTACTTATAAGGTGTGAATTCAACATAATCTCAATCAACGCTATACAGAGAACCAGGTACATTAAATTTGATAGCTAGTTGTGCTATTCTAAAAATGTTGCCACTGTTTTGAAATAATGATTTCATTAATAAATGACACAACATTGCCAGACCCTGATAATACTAGGGGCCATTAACATACCGTCTTTGTAAGATCCAATCAAACGTGTATCATCAACGGACACAAACATAGCATTATGTTTGCAAATGTTCCAGATGGTTCCATGTAGATAGACACCAAAATGATCATCTTCAGAATTTTAGCTTGAATAGTGTCGCTTGGAAGGGCTGCTGTTGATGAGTATGCAAATTCAAGCCGTAATACGAGTGCTTAAGGCATAAACTTCAGCCAAAAGGCATGCTTATTGCAAGTCATATGATGGAAATTATAGTTATTATAGTTGTACATAACAAAATTTTTTGAAAATATCATCTATGAAAGTATGGTTAACATTTTTTGAAGACTGAATTAGGTCTGATTGAATGATGGACAAATTACTAAAACTTAATAAGGTTTCGTTAACGGATTCGTAACACAGTTATTATAAGGGTCCTCAAAAAGTATTGGGTATGAAATATATTAGCAAAATATGACCTCTCATATTTTTGTGGAGGGATTCCTGGGGAGGTATAATACGATTACCTACTTACATTCCCCATCCGATCCGAATAAATATACGGTCAGTAAAAATAGACTTTACTTACTACATCTTTTTTCTTGAAGTGGTGCAATGTAAACACACATTTGCATATTTTTCAAATATAAATTCCTTGGACGTACAAAATGGTGGAACCCGTCGATACTCCATTTATGCTAATATCGTGCGCGGGTGCAGCGGTGGAATCTTTATTAAAATACGATGTTTTGTAATAACCACCAACTGTACAGAGGAGATAGCAGATACGACAATAATAATTGTTTTCAGTTATTAATGAACTATGCAATAAATTACTGGATCTGTATTATTTTTTAATTAAAAATATCGAAGTCATAAAATAAAATTGATTCAATTGATATAAATTTCATCTACAATTATTGTTAACGCAGACATTATTATTTTACTTTAATAAATCATGGTTATGTATGAGAAACCCATTCAATTAGTGTTTTTCTTTCAATGAGCATCGTAGGTTCTAGTACCAGCTACAATACATTATGGTTACAAAATTTTATTTAAAAAAATTAACATGTTTGAATTATTTCATAAGGCTTCTAACACGATAACATTTAGCTGTAGGGAAGAGGTCCACTGCAGGACTTAGGCCTCCTCCAGAGAAAATGTAGTAGGACACAACTCAAATTTCGTCTCCACATTTTTATCCCAACACATCAACAGCCTTGGCTGCCTATCAAAACAGTTTCTCTCTTGTATCTTCTACCTCCATTGACTTAACAATCTTCTCATTTGCCAACAGTGTGTTCATCCACTACGTCGATGACGACAACGTCGACGACGTCGCGACACGACCCCGAGTTGCTTCGGTCAGAGGTGACGCAGGCACGGGGTCGCGTCGCTCAGCTCCGCAAAGAGTTGCGGCAGGCGAGAGCTGAGGTGGCCAGCGCTCGCAGGGGCGTTGATACGCTTGCAGAGTGAGTATAAATTCTTTTTATCATAGTACAACTTTTGATAAACCACTTAACTGAGTTCAGGCGTTACAGGGGCGCGGGGTGTAGGACCAATACGGGGAACCTCAGCTGTATAATATCTATAGTCTGGGCTCAAAAAGTGTGATATCGAGCTAAAAGCCCTAATTTCCTGTCACTTGCCACCAACATGCGGGTACTCAAGATTCTTCATTCAGTCTTGACTATAATGTAACATTTCATGTTGGTTAGGAATTTTTAAGAATTTCATATGAAGTTGAAAAGGGAAATTCCTCTGTTTTACCTTTGACTGAGCTTGGTTTCCTTCACTGCATAGAGTAATTGTTTTTTTCACATTCTGAAGTTAGGGCTAAAATGACTATCTTGGAGATCCTTCTTAATCCGATAGAATTGCCATATAGGTTCATCTATGCAGGTCTACTACGGCACTACTAGATAGGGTAATAACTAATTTTGAACCTATAAGATCTCGTGTTATCTATTCCATAAGAGCTCAAAACATTCCATGTGTTAATAGGAGCACCAATCAACGTTACCCTATGTAGAAACTACTATCTGGTTATTGTAAATTGGTCGATACCCCATTTATAGTTCCAACTAATTGAAAATATATTTCCTATTACAGAGTGGAACAAAAACTGAGTTCCCAACAAGGCTGCTACAATATCACCGAAGCTCAAGCCATAATGACTGAACTGAAGAATATCCAGAAGTCACTAACATCGGGAGAGAAAGAGAGAGCAGATCTCATGCAGTCCTTGGCAAAATTGAAAGATGATTTGACGAGGCTTCAATTAGGCGATGCCTCTCCTGATCTCTCAACTCTCAGTCTCCCTCAAGAAAAACTCAGCACTGCCTCCCAAACTGACCTCTGTGCTGATCTAGTACCTATCGGAACGAGATTAGCAGAGATGGCGAGAGTTCGGTTGCAATACGATGAAGCTAGAAAACGAATACAGCAGATTCAGCAACAATTAGCAGATTTAGAAGATAAAGTACAACCTGGACAGGCGGAGTCTGATAAAGATCGTCTGCTATTATTCCAAGAGAAGGAACAATTGTTAAGAGAATTGAGGAGTATAACTCCGAGGACGAGATCGAAGCAAGAGATGACTGACATACAATTGGAGTGTAAGAGATTAGAGCAAGACTTGAAGAATGCGTTCGAGATGTCCAATAAGTGTATAGCGGATAGGTTAAGGCTCCATGAGGAGAAGCAGTTACTACTGCAGCAGTTGAAGGATGCTCTGACTTCAATGACGACACTGGAGGGACAGTTGAAGACTTTGTCAGCTAGTACGTTGTCGGTGTCGAGTAGTTCAAGTTTAGGGTCCCTGTCTACAGCGAGTAGTAAAGGGTCTCTAAGTTCTGGAATTAGTTTCACGGACATCTACGGCGGGCCGCAGATTGCGAGCTCGTTTCAAGCTGATAAACCTATTGATATGGTGGATTTACATCGAAGAGTTGAGAGGTATAAAATATTTCAGCTATTAATATTAAAAGAATGTTAAAGACAGACTGTTTGTAAATAAATATCTTGCTTAACGGGACGATAATAAGAAATCAACTCTATTCACAGGTTACTGCGAGGAACTACTTATAATGCGGACAGCGCTACACCTGGAGCCAGCAGTTCTCCTTCTCAACCATCACTATCTCCAAGAAGTAGTTTGTCTTCTGCCAGCCCACCACCTCCTCCACCTTCTTACAATCAGGTAAAAACTGATGTCTTGTTATCTCCGCAAATATAGGCGTTAGCTCATTTGGTAGTGACCTCTGCCTTCTGAGCCAAGAGTCGTGGGTTCAATTCCCTCACAGTGCAAATACTTGTGTTCATGAACATGTCTGTTTGTATTGGTCTGGTTGATCACTATGTATAATATGTACCTATTTATTTACAGTAAAAATACTAAGTTTATCAGTTGTCTAGTACCTATAGTACAAGCTTCGGCTTAGTTTAGGGCTGGAAGGCACTGTGTGGCCCAGCGTTTAAAAATATTTATCTACTTACTTCATGGAACGATACGCATTTTAACTTCCAAAATAATCTTAACTTAATATTTGTATGGGTGACGTGATA
The DNA here is from genome assembly GCA_031163375.1 of Conogethes punctiferalis. Lineage (NCBI taxonomy): Eukaryota > Metazoa > Arthropoda > Insecta > Lepidoptera > Crambidae > Conogethes > Conogethes punctiferalis. The sequence goes on along the minus strand of CM062096.1, from coordinate 4,127,002 downwards.
TTGGGATTTGATCGATAGATGTTCAACTCTAGAATTTACTCCGATATTCACGAGCACATTCAAATTATACTAAGTGACAATGACCAACGATGTGACAATGACTAGAAAATTTGTATAGAAGTTAGCGACATTGGACCGTAATTTATACATTTCCAAACCATACATCATTTATTTATTTAACTTGATTGTAATATGATACTGACAGAGTAGGTGTCAGATTAGCATTCACAAAAGCGTTTGACACTAACACATTGGCGGCGCGATCTGTCATAGATAATTTCACTTTTGCGTGAGATACAGTCAAAGGTCAGACAGATGAACGGACTGATAAAATTAGACGTATTGTGTTGTTCTTGCGAGTTGGTAAATGCGTATGAGTTGAATTTGAGATGGGCGGACTTAAGTCAAATATTGTTTTGATGTTTTTCTTCACCGTTACATGCTAGATAACTCCAATTCATGAATCATGTTCCATCAGTATTGGTAAGAATAAATAACCCAAAACATGCCACGCTGGGCCTCACAGCGCCACCTAGCCCCAAACTAAGCCGAAGCTTGTACTATGGGTACTAGACAACTGATAAACTTACTTAGATAGATTTTTTTTAAATAAATACATATTATACATAGAAAACACCCAGACCAATACAAACAGACATGTTCATGAACACAAATGTTTGTACTGTGCGGGAATCGAACCCACGACCCTTGGCTCAGAGGGCAGAGGTCACTACCAAATGAGCCAGCGAGACTGTCATGTGGGGCATTTCACGTGAAGCGGACAGGGAAACTCAAAGTGAGGTTCTGAAAATCGGTCATATTCGGCCCATTTGTACTTCTAGTAGGTATCAATGTGAACATAAAATATTTTTTTTGTATGATGTATATTTCACTAGTTATAGGTTTCTAAAGAATTGTCGTAATTGTGAATACAATATTTTTAATGTAGTTTTTCGAATTTAACAAATTTAGAATAAAATATTTAATATAGTGCTACATATTGCTAACATACTATTATATTTAATGACAAAATAAAATTTAAAAAAAAGTTTTTTTTTCATGTGCAAAACCGGAAGTAAACTTTTTCAATCAGAATTTTAGTCACTTAGCCAAGTCTGATTTTCTTTTTTTATTCTTTCAAAATATAGCTTAAAGTATTTCAAAAATATAGGAGAAGATTCAAAATGGCCTTTCTATTACTTTAGAAGTTAGATTGATTAAAGTACCTACTCGTCGCAATGTGCGTAGTATGTGGCACTTGCTTAGATCGGTTGGTGTGCGCGATATTGCATTAAAACTTGCTTGTTTCATGAAATACCCCATTTTTAGGGTTCCGTAGCCAAAATGGAAAAAACGGGACCCTTATAGATTCGTCATGTCTGTCTGTCTGTCTGTCCGTCCGTATGTCACAGCCAGTTTATTCCGAAACTATAAGAGCTACATTATTGAAATTTGGTACGTAGATGTATTCTGTAAACCGCATTAAGATGTGAAAATAAAATCAGAAAAAAATCCAAAATTTTTGGGGTTCCCCATACATAGAACTGAAACTCAAAATTTTTTTTTCATCAAACCTATACGTGTGGGGTATCTATGGATAGGTATTTGAAAATGATGTTTAGGTTTTTAACAACATTTTTTTCTAAACTAAATAGTTTGCGCGAGAGACTCTTCCAAAGTGGTAAAATGTGTCCCCCCCCCCCCCGTAACTTCTAAAATATGGGCATGATAAAACTGAAAAAAATATATGATGTGTATTACTATAAAAACTACTAACAAAATTTAGTTTGAATCAATCAAAAAAGGATTGAATGAAAAAATTAGGTAATTTGATTTATGTCGTTTAAAAAAAACTACTGTCTAGATTTCATTCAAACTAAATTTCGTTAGTAGTTTTTATAGTAATACACATCATATATTTTTTTCAGTATTATCATGCCCATATTTTAGAAGTTACGGGGGGGGGGGGGGGGACACATTTTACCACTTTGGAAGAGTCTCTCGCGCAAACTATTCAGCTTAGAAAAAAATGTTGTTAGAAACCTCAACATCATTTTCAAATACCTATCCATAGATATCCCACACGTATAGGTTTGATGAAAAAAAAATTTTGAGTTTCAGTTCTATGTATGGGGAACCCCAAAAATTTTAGATTTTTTTCTGATTTTATTTTCACATCTTAATGCGGTTTACAGAATACATCTACATACCAAATTTCAATAATGTAGCTCTTATAGTTTCGGAATAAACTGGCTGTGACATACGGACGGACAGACAGACAGACAGACATGACGAATCTATAAGGGTCCCGTTTTTTCCATTTTGGCTACGGAACCCTAAAAATGGGGTATTTCATGAAACAAGCAAGTTTTAATGCAATATCGCGCACACCAACCGATCTAAGCAAGTGCCACATACTACGCACATTGCGACGAGTAGGTACTTTAATCAATCTAACTTCTAAAGTAATAGAAAGGCCATTTTGAATCTTCTCCTATATTTTTGAAATACTTTAAGCTATATTTTGAAAGAATAAAAAAAGAAAATCAGACTTGGCTAAGTGACTAAAATTCTGATTGAAAAAGTTTACTTCCGGTTTTGCACATGAAAAAAAAACTTTTTTTTAAATTTTATTTTGTCATTAAATATAATAGTATGTTAGCAATATGTGGCACTATATTAAATATTTTATTCTAAATTTGTTAAATTCGAAAAACTACATTAAAAATATTGTATTCACAATTACGACAATACGGATGATGACAAGGTATGAAAATGAAGAAAATAATTAGTCCGTCTCTTAGATAATAAAAAAATATAAGACCCGTATTTTTTGTTTTGTCGAAATAACAAGAAAATACTTAGATATAGCGCATTAAAGTTACGGAGTGGGGGCTAACTACGTCACGTTAGAGTATATTTTGTACTCTAACGTGACGTCATGTGACATTTAAAATCAATGTATCTTCGTAAGTTTTTGAACAAGAGGCAAAATAAAAAATACGTATCCAATATTTTTCATTAATCTATCTGATGGACATTAAATTATTTTTTAGTCATCATCCCAATTCTTTAGAAACCTATAACTAGTGAAATATACATCATACAAAAAAAATATTTTATGTTCACATTGATACCTACTAGAAGTACAAATGGGCCGAATATGACCGATTTTCAGAACCTCACTTTGGGTTTCCCTGTCCGCTTCACGTGAAATGCCCCGAGCAAGAGAATCATGCTCTGGACCAAAATTTGATAAGCAACCCATATGCAATATTAACATATTTAATTCATCATTTGCCCGCCCTTGTCCCATTATCTGGGGTCGGCGCAATATGTTTTCTTCTTCCATTCATCCCTATCAGCCGTCATGGTCCCATTCACTCCCTGTCACTATTTTATTAAATTTATAAGAAGTTTCATTAGATAAACATCTCATTGAAGGTCGTTGTGTAGTGGGATCTTATATCGAATTGAATGTTTCACCAAAAATGTGAACAGTGGAATTTTATTATGCACACCGTACTAGTTTTACGCGCAAATTAACAAAAAAATAATTTTGAAGATTCACATAACACTATACTTTTGTTTAAGGTGGAACGGCAAAGACGACAGCAGAGAGAATTGGAAGAGAAACTAGCGGAGATGAGAATAGGCGTAGCCACGGGACTGAACGAGGTTACTGGACTGGCAACAAGTGAGTACTAGCCACAAACGTTATTATTATTATTATTTTATTATATACTAGCTGTGCCAGCGGCGTCGCTCGCGTGGATATCGGGTTTCAAAAATAACGGACTTCCATATAATACCCATCTATACCTTGTGCCTAAGTTTTAAGTTAGACGTCTAGCAATACATTGGTGAAAACCGCATTCAATTCTATGCAGTAGTTTTCGCGTAATGCGCGTTCAAACATACAGGTTTAAATTTCTCGCGTTTTCCCAACACTTCCCGTCACTGCTCCGCTCCTATTGATTGTAGCGTGATGAAAAGTATCCTATAACCTGCCCAGGAGTATGAAGAATAATTGTACCAAGTTTCGTCAAAATCTGTTCAGTAGTTTTTTTTTCTATAACGAACATACAGACAGACAGACAAAAATTTTACTGATTGCATTTTTGGTATCAGTATCGATCACTTATCACCCCCTGATAGTTATTTTGAAAAAATATTTTATGTAGAGAATTGACCTCTCTACAGATTTATTATAAGTATGTTATATAGCCTAAAGCCTTCCTCGATAAATGGTCTATTCAACACAAAAAGAATTTTTCAATTCGGACCAGTAGTTCCTGAGATTAGCGCGTTCAAACAAACAAATTCTTCAGCTTTATAATATTAGTATAGATTACACCAACAAAGTTTACAACTACATATAGACATAGTCCCACAAAACTATTTAAAAAGTTTGGCAGTAGAATCAGGCACGAGTCTCTAAATTAAAATGATAAAAGTTAAATACTAGGGTAATGTAGCCAAAAAATACATTTTAAGCTTCCGCTTACTTATCGCTGGGCCCGATCTAGTCCAGCGTCTGTATCGGATCGATCGTGAGCACATTAGCGTTGATACACTCTGACCCCGCGATTGGGACAGATAAAATATTGGACTACTGACTTTGTTACATTGTAATTGCGACCTTAAAGTGTGCAAATACTGTATTGTACTTCGTTTGTATTACTTGGAACTACAAAATTTTGATCTATTGTAGTAATTGTAAAAATCTTTGTCGGTCAGGTTCCCGGATTTATAATAGAACCACCCCATCTCATATATGGAAGACCACTAAGGGATTTTTTTTTATAGTAGCTCGACATAATGGCTTCCCTGATGGAAAGCGAAAGAGAAGCCCAAGTCGCTGTGACAACTGGCAAGTAACTGGTCAGTTACCTGTCGGTTGCCACCGCCATGCCGGCCCAACCCTAACCCCCCACGAGCTCCGGAAACACTACTCACCAGCAGAAACACGACCCGGAGGTCATTTGGCTGCGGTATTCTATAGGGTGGAGGTCCTTCCCCGGACGGGCAGCTCAATTCGAGCGAAGATTCGCTATGCCCTCTCTTAAAATATCAGGAAATAGCAGCGTTTACATGGATGCAAATTAAACCTACTGCGGTCACCAACCCGCATGTTAAGGCAAATCCAACCAAATTACCAAATTATAATTATTATTGAGGAAGGTCCAGGAATGGACGTTTGCAGGCTATATGATGATGATGAGTCTTTGCTGTTTGTTTCTGTTGCTTATATTGAATGTGCTAATGTATCTTCTTCTGTCAGTTCCAGTGCAACTGCAAGGCCCGGGGCGGCCGAGCGAACCTCTGTCTCCCATCTCCGAAACACCCCCACCGCCACTCTCGCCTAGAACTCCCTCATCTAGTGGTAAGTTTTTAAACTTATTCAAATACTAAATAATAATTAATATCTGTTGAGTTCAGATTCAGACAAGCTTTTTTTATATCGATACAATACACGATATAAAAACTTGTCAATATTATAGTAGTCATCTTATTCCTTAATCCTTACTGATATTATAAATTATGGGAAAGTGCATCTGTCTATCTGTATGTTTGTCTTTCTTTCACGGCAAAACGGAGCGACGAATTGACGTGACTTTTTAAGTGGAGATAGTTGAAGGGATGGAGAGTAACATAGGATACGTTTTCCCCCTTTCTAACTCCCCACTACCCTAAAATGGGGGGCAACGCGAGCGAAGCCGCGGTTACAGCTAGTATTATAAATTTTCCATTACCAACCCTTAACCTTCTCCCCAGGCACAAACACTAGATCAGTATCGGCGGCAGTGAGCGACGAGTCGGTGGCGGGTGACTCGGGAGTGTTCGAGGCTGCGCAGGCGCAGAACGACCCCTCCAACGCGGTGAACAGTGCCCAAATTGAGATCAAATTGCGCTACTGTTCCGAGGAGAGCGCGTTGGAGATCGGCATACTGAGGGCGAGGAACTTGCACGCGCTCTTTATCGATGCCGGCACTGAAGTGTAAGTGATCATAATACCTACTGTAGGAATTTATGAATGTGTTTTCTGAAATTACAAATTTCATTATGTACGTTTATTCGACGCTCTTGTGGTAACAATACACATCTTGGGGAATTTACATCGTATGTAAGTGACTAAGGCTGTATCGCCTTAGTTTATGGGCGGATCTAACCCTTTGAAGTGCTGGGGTATATGAACTACTCATAATAATGATAATTTTAAATTGACTGTCCTGTTTCTGTTTGATGATTTTTGAATAGTAATTTTAATTAATTTAATCTTTGTATTGTTATCTATACCTATTCTATTTTCATTCATCTTAGAAATCTTGTTATCTCTTCCTATCCTTCATCACATCCTTTGTCTCAAAATTGTGGTGGGGCAGGGAATAACCACTAACAACCCCTATTCCTCCGTCAATCCATCAAGCGTTTTACGGGGTGTCCCATGGGACCTTATAACTAGAACTGCCATAACACCATTAGCGTTGCCTGCCTAAGCAAGCTCTACTCGCTCTTTCCTAGGGGGATGTACATCACATACATTGCTCCGATCCCAAAGTAAGTAGCTTAAGCACTTGTGTTATGGGTATCAGTACAACGAAGGTACCACAAATAAATACTTAAATACAAATATAAACACCCAGACACGGAACAAACACAAGTGTTGATTACACGAATGTTTGTTCCGGGCGGGAATCGAACCCACGACCCTTGGTTCAGAAGGCAGGGGTCACTATCAATTGAGCCACCGAGCCAGTCATCAAGTGTATCTTTTTGTAAATGTTTCGACTGTGGCCACTATAATGTCTTATACTTGAATATGTCCTATAGTTCATTAGCGTTAAGAAAATAGTGACTTGTCAGTCACTATTGAACTATAGTATATGTTAGTGTTCGGCAATATGTGATCACATGTATAAAATAGTGTTGTTCATCTGTAGCGCGGTCCGCGGCGCGCTAGTGGTGGGCGGCGGCTGCGGCACGGCCTTCGGTAGCGCGGCGCTGGCGTGGCGCGGCGGCGCCTTAGCGTGGCGCCACACGCAGCGGGCGCCCGTCGCCGGCGCACGCGCACTGCGTGCTGCTACCCTGCAAGTCAACTTAGCCAGCGGCGCTGAGTGCCTGGTTAGTATTAGCTTTGTGTGTTACTATTTAGCGAAGTTTTTGAACATACCTAAGGACGCCTCCTAGTGGGATCCAAACCTCGGGCTCGGGAAATCTAGCGGAGAATGCCGGTGGTCCCCGTCTTTCATAAAAAAAGTTAAGACACACAGCTAAAACCCCCTTGTAGGGCTCAAACCTCGGCTAAGATTCTGGTTGTGGCCGGTTTCGCGGTCGGGAGATTTAGAGGAGAATACTGGTGGTCGGCTCGAGCGCTCTATCTGAGAGGGTCAGGATGCCCGGAGGGAGTTGTACTGGGCATGTGTATTGCGGCGCTGGCGTGGCCCCTCTCCAGATAATAGGCTATTATGGCTAAAAATTGTAATTAGTCCGTCTTTTAGCTTATTCAAAAATAAAAGACACGTATTTTTCCTTATTTCATTCACATAAACAATAGCAAAGATACAAGGCATCTAAAGTTAGGAGTGGGAGTCTTTGACGTCACTGGCTCCCGTAAAAATGCCTGATACCGAGTGACGTCACGCGTAATTTTAACGGGCTATAACTTTGTAATTTTTAGTCTAATTTACAAATAATAAAAGACGGACTAATTATAATTTTTAACCATAATAGCCTATTAAAGCCGACGCGACGGATCGAAAAGGACACTGAAGTCATGTTTTCTCACTTTTTGTGAAGGCCAAGCTTGCCGTCATCACTTCAACATCAAGGGCCTAATAGTACTCTTGTAGCTGTTCACTTAAAAAATTAACTAATAACATAATAAGTAAGTAATAACAATATAATTTCAACAATATGATGACAACTAGCCAAATTCGAGTATTCGGCGTCAAGCCTCGAGTGCCATGTGGACCAAACAAGGCGAGAGCGATTACCTATCTGATCTCTACAACCACCAAGCAAGAACCAACCTTAATCAAACCACAACTAAGTTCAATATCCTTCAACAGGGCTGTGCGCAAGTGAGCCTAGCGGACTACGACCCTGAGACCGTTCTGCAGAAGTGGTACAACGTGCTGAGCTTCCGATGCATGAGGCGGGACGAGAGCTCCGACGAGTCCACCGTCATCTCTTCACAGACTTCGACGCTCACAAGGAATAGAGGTAAGCGAATATTCGTACTAAGCAATGAATATAAATATCCGAATTGCTCTAATCCCAAAGTAAGTAGCTTAAGCACTTGTGTTATGGATATCAGAACAACGAAGGTACCACAAATATATACTTAAGTACAAATTATAAACACCCAAACACGGAACAAACAGTATTGGTTTGTATTGGTCTAGGTGTTTACTATTTATAATATGTATTTATTTACAAAAAAAAAGTATCTAAGTAAGTTTATCCGTTGTCTAGTACCCATAGTACCTACAAGCTTCGGTTTCGTTTGGGGCTAGATGGCGATGTGTGGCCCAACGTGACATGTCTTGGGTTATTTATTTATTTTATTTTATATGAACAACGATCTGTATTGAGTGGACGTCTTATGGCAGAAAATGTATACATACATATCTATTACAGGCTCGGTGGCTCATTTGGTAGTGACCTCTGCCCACTGAGCCAAGGGTCGTGGGTTCGATTCCCGCACAGTACAAACATTTGTGTTCATGAACATGTCTGTTTGTATTGGTCTGGGTGTTTTCTATGTATAATATGTATTTATTTACAAAAAAAATGTATCTAAGTAAGTTTATCAGTTGTCTAGTACCCATAGTACAAGCTTCGGCTTAGTTTGGGGCTAGGTGGTGCGGTGTGGCCCAGCGTGGCATGTCTTGGGTTATTATTTACTAAAGGCAGTAAGTGGGCCGTGGTCCAATTCAGTTGAGACTTAGGTTTTTAAGAACATAGTTGATACTTTTTTTTCTATTGAATTTGCCACCAGTTTCAACTTCAGATGTTTTGTAAGTGAGCTGTTGACTGGATGAGCGTAGATCGATTCAGCCTCTCTCACTCTCATAATAATACCATATGTATACATTTTCTCTCCCCATTTACACAATGTCATTCCGTTTCAGACCTTAGAACAAGAAACTTTACATGTCCCTTTCTTACAGGTCCTGAGAGTATGACTGGAGCGGAATGCAATGTGGACTGTGGAGACAACTCGGCGTCTGATGACGAGGAGTCGAGAGAGCCTTTGAATCAGGTATGATACTGTGAATACTGTCTTTTATCTTAACTAATATTATAAAGCTGAAGAGTTTGTTTGTTTGTTTGAACGCGCTAATCTCAGGAACTACTGGTCCGAATTGAAAAATTCTTTTTGTGTTGAATAGACCTTTTATCGAGGAAGGCTTTAGGCTATATAACATCACGCTGCAAGTATTAGGAGCGAAGAGATAATGGAAAATGTAAAAAAAAAACGGGGAAAAAATAACTATTCCACGCGGACGAAGTCGCGAGCACAGCTAGTAATTAATATATGTCCTTTAAAAAGGCTGCGGAATTCCAAAAAGGAGGCATATTGTTATGTTCAACAGTGGATGCATAAATGCTGAAAAAAATGAGATTTGAAGCAGTTTGAAGGACATTGGTTGACCTTCAGATTCAATACTTTTTAGAACGAATTAAATGATTCTTTAGCGACCCAAAAACCTATCAAAACCTCGTAGCATCAAACATTTAAGTATTTATTTGGAGGATGTAGGTGTCTGTGAGGTCCAAGAACAATAAACATTTCTTACCTTACTTTTTACTAACAACTACCTTTTAATATAAAAGTCGCGGATTTACGTTCTCCCATGAATTTGGCCAATTTAACAATAGGGAATGCATGATTTTTTTTATGGATTTATTGAGTTCTTTTATCTTCTAGATACATAAATATCGAAAAAACTTTAAACTATCTTTTCTATTAAGCGCGTTATAAAGCGTTAAAGTTGTTGCTTAGACAGAGAGATCCGACGAGGCGTATGACGTCACGTACCGTGCGCGCCATACAATCTCAATAGAAAAATCTGTTTCGCGTGAGAGAGACGGATATAATTACTTTCAACGTCTGTATCTCGCCCATTTATAAGCCAATTTTGATTTTGTTTTCACTGTTCGTAGTATATTTTTATCTTTTTTACGATAAATTGAATGAAACTATTTTTCATACATTTTCCCTATTCATGATAGTTGGTATGCATCGGCAGATCAAATTTTTGGATGTCAAAATGTCTAAAGTAGAGATCGTAGATAACACTCGTAAACACGATTTTCCTTTCTCCCATCAGATAGTAGAAGAAGACTCATTCGAGGACTACATTCCCGAGGACATCGTGCTCGAGGAGGAGTTCCTACACCCCTCCACGGCCGAGAAGGAGACCAACACTGAGTGCAACTTCTGTCCTGAAGGCGCTCGGCAGCTTCATAGAAGGTCAGTCTTGGCTTTGATAGGAGCATAGCTACAGCAGAAGTAGACGGATTGGTGTATTCAATTTAGGACCTTGTGAACAAAGTCGGAAGATATACTTGATGATGATGATCTGCGATCGAATAGGCCTGTTGCCGTATAAATGTAATTAGTCCGTCTTTTAGATTGTTCAAAAATAAAAGACACGAATTTTTTCATTTGTAAATTAGACCAAAAATTACAAAGATATTATAGCCCGTTGAAATTACGCGTGACATCAGAGAGTGGGAGTTTTTTCGCCACTGAGTGACGTCTAAGACCCCCTCCTACATTTTGATGCCTTGTAACATTGTTATTTTTTGTTTAAATTAAAAAAAGGAAAAATACGTGTCCAATATATTGTCTAAATGGAATGTAATTATTTTGACCCTGGAAACATCACTATTCGGCCCCAGCGACCACTTCAACCCGTAGTACCGTGATTCCGATACTAGCCAGCTTGAAGATGGGTTATGTAGCCTTACGGTCGTATTCACAAACGTATGCGATGCGCGGACGCACAGTACCTAAAATCCTATAGGTTTTTGGATACCTGTTGTTCGTTTGTGAATACGGCCGATATTCTCTGCAAAACTTCGCACATTGAGGGCACGTAATAAAATTATTAAAGTAACTGGTCGCACTTAGTATGAAAGTCAGCTCTATGCTTGTCCTCGAAATGCAATACTTGGTCGTCGACCATCCAAATATATTGAAGAAACAGAATACACTTGGTAATATACCTGAACGAAGCTGGTAATTTAATTCTATCTTATGAAATAATAAGAAGCATATTGTTTTTAAGGAAACTTAAGGATCATATGGACTATTCGTTGTATTCTAAAATAAACCTTTCTTCACTGACATAAGAACCATTATCTACTTTTGCTGTTGACTATGCTCCGTAGTGTTCTTATTTCGTCTCGGTGGTGGTTCGAAGCTATCGTATTAATTATTATTACCAACTAAATTATATGTCTATCGCTTTTATTCTAAGTACAAAATGTATGCCAGATCTTATATATTTCAACTTTAACAGTAATTTTTATATATTATGTATAAATGTGTCTAAACAAATATTAAACCTCTCCCCGAATATATTTCTGTAATTTCTTCGGATTATTTTATTTATTAAAAGAAATAATAAATCTAAATGCATAGTTGTTCAAAAATTTGTAAAAATTTGCCAAAATGCATATAGAACACCGAAAGCATTTTGTAACTTTACCCTTTTTTGGAACTACTTTTATTATATTGGCACAGTATTAGTGCCTTCCTTTCGTTTGATAGAAAACTCTAAAGTTCTTTTTGCACTTGGAATATGACAGCACTTAAATAAAAAATTGTATTGGCTGTTGTACTTCCGTTAAAAATGAGTAAAAAAAAATTAAAAAAAGCATTAAAAATGGAAAAAAAGTCTGGCATAATTTTGTACGGCCCTAGCAGAGTAGTGACGGTGGCGGGTATTTGTATCACGCAGATACATCAAGTGTCTGCGGCGCGTGGAGGCGGACGGGCGCGAGCACGCGGCGCCGGGCGAGTAGCGCGCGCGCACCGCCCTGTATTATATCTTGTATATAGGTACGCCGCCGGCTTGTACGGATGCACATCGCATGGATTGTGTTTGGTTTTATTTGTGGACGGTATTTCAATTGACATAGAATTCGCATTGAATGCACTTGACAGTTAGCTGTCACTTGATAGTTCCTAAATGATTACTGATAGCCGAGGCGGCCTTGTAAAAAATGAGTCAATTAGGGATGTAGTTTTGTCGAATACAACATTTAGCTAATAATCTGAAAGCATTTCGCAATATCTCTAAGATTTCGCCAATGATAATCCAATTTACTCGTAGCAGTTAAAGTCACTGGGTTGTCAAATCATTCAATCACTGATGTTACTTGACGCAGAACAGTCAAAGTCAAACAACTTTTATGAGGAACAAGTTTTAATAAAGTTATATACCATGATTATTTTAAATATGTTTAGGTACTTCGTAAGTTTTATATGTGTAGTGACGGCAAAATGAACATTGATCGTTTTGCAGATAAAATGCTTCGTATTGTTTGTATGACTCGTATGATACAATACAATCAAATAACAATGAATGATATAATCGTCTCTAGTAATTAGGCCAGAGGTTAAATAAATTACCTACACGCCAAAGGAATTAAATTGCATGATATTTGAAATAAAATCAAAATAAGCATGTTTAGCATGAACCGTGGCACAAAATGAATGTACTATATTCATACTAATGTTTGAAATGTATACTAATCAATTTAGTTTAAGGTCATTATAAAGTGTTGTGAAACGTAAAGTAACGACTCTACATAGTTGTTTGACATGAGCTTGACATTATGTCACTTGAAAAATGAGTCAAGTATGTTTTGAAAAAAAATCTCAAAATATTTTCAAAATTGTCGTGTTGTGATGTTTTGTTTAGTTTTTATGTCTTTAATACGTTCAAATGTTTTAATTTTATTATTTCTTTGCAGGAAAAGTCACCAAGTAAACGCCAACCCTGAAGAGCCTCTGGCGACAATAAAGAGATCTCAAACGTTTTCACCGCAACCTCAGAGCATCGGCAAAGGGCACTATATTTGCAGGTTAATGTCTTTTAATTATAAATTTTTATATCAAATCTCAAGTACTTTTAATTACACAAACCACATTGGGCCATAGCGCCATCTAGTTCCAAGCTAGGCCAACGCTTGTACTATGGGCGGCCTAAATAGACAATAAAACATTTATTTACCAAAGTAAATTTTTATTGTCTATGTAGCCCATGTGTATTTCAATATATTTACATTAATGCTCAATTCCACATTTCACACACAATCTTAATTTAGACGATATTTAAAACCTTTTTTTTCTTTCAGGCTAAACCGTTCTGAATCGGACTCCTCAATGGCGCATTACGCTCGCCGCGTGACGTTACACCCTCCACCCGCTGCTGGCATCCCCTTCGACCGTACAGTGCGCGAGCGCAGATCGCTCAGGTTAGTACACTTTCTAACTTAGTTAAAAAAATGCTATCGTCATCATCATCGGCCTATTGCAGTCCACAGCTGGACATTGACCTCTACAGGTGATCGCAACTTAGGGCAAACATCTTTTTTTGTTTTCGTTTACGTTGACCAGTGTTATTACCGATGGTTTCCACTTAAATTAAATTTTAAACGTCACTTGAGACATTATATTTTCCACAGGCATTCAGAAACACTTTATTCAACATTTAATCAATTGTTACATTTTTCACTTGACTTCTAGCAACATTATGAAATAATATCTAGTTTGTGGGGGAGACTGGGACGTTTTTATAAAAAAATAAAATTATACTCCCAGTTGCCCCCTCAAAAGAGAAATAACGGGCAACTGGGATATATTTTTACGAATTCCCAGTTGCCCCCAATGGGGGCGATGCCAGTGGGGGCGACTGGGAATAACTGCTTAAAACCAGGGTTATAGCAAAGGTTTGCTGTAACAATAGCTGAGTGGACGCAATTTTCGAAGTGTCTTTATTTTTTTATGTTTTCTTTGCCAATAGTGTATTTGTGTTTTAATTGTGTCCAAATAAAGTTTTTCTATTGTATCGTAATGTAAGTGTGATCTCGTCCGTATCAGGTGGGGCCGCGTGGCGGGCGGCGCGGCGCGGCGGGCGGGCGCGCGCACCCGCTCGGCGCGCACGTCGCTGGACCTGGCGCTGGACCTGCGCGCGCAGCACGACCGGCTCGCCGACCTGCGCAGCGAGATCTCGCACCTCGCGCACCTCAAGAAGCGGTACGTGACCGGCGACGCTAGCGAGCCTCCACTCGATACGAGCACCACCAGGCCATGTTCGACTGGCTCGGCGGCTCAATCGGTAGTGACTCCTGCCTTCTGAACCAAGGGTCGTCGGCTCGATCGCCACCCGGGACAAACATTCACGTGATGAGCATTTGTGTGTTTGTACCGTGTCTGGGTGTTGATATTTATATTCAAGTAATATTTCTGGTTGTGCGCAAGCTACTTACCGTGGGATCGGATAAATGTATGTGAAGATATCCGATATTTATTTATTTATATCAAAAAATAACCCGAGACATGTCCACACAACATTTACATCATCAGCCTATTGCAGTCCATCGCTGGACATAGACTTCTCCAGTTGTTCACCTCTTTAGACAAACATCTAAAAGTTATATACCCATAATCGCTATGTTGGACAAGCGGGCTGGCGATCGCAGGGCGTAACTCCGGTGAGGCTGCTGCTCAACATCGGTCTGTAGTATTTAGCTACGCATTCAATCGTGATAATTATACCGCGATCAGTCGGTTGCCATAGCCTCGTCTGTTATTCGACAGGATGCGCCATGGGCAGGTGAGGGTGGCTTGGAGCGAAAAGATGACGGCTCACTCCCTGTCTCTTAGGCTGAAGTTGTTGTTGATAGGAAAATCTTCCAAAGTACCATCTCAGTATTGCTTAACATTGTCCTAACCGTCCTTATTCACCCCAACAGACTGGAAGAAGCGTGCCAACGCAGCGACTCCTCCGTGGCGGCGTGGGTGGCAGAGGACGAGACGCTCAGGCGACTGCTGTCCGCTCCGGCCGAGGGCGGCGAGCGCGCGGCCCGGCTGCTGCACCGCACCTGCCACGAGATTTACCGCTTGCGCCGCTCGCGGCAGGGCGGCAGGAAGCCGGATCTGGTCACTTTCAAGTGAGTACAACGCTTTTTTTTATATTAGACAGTCAACATGACTGCGTCCTGTTTGATGTTAAGCAGACGACGAAGACCAAAAAGATGTAAAAGATCCTCTTCACGCTTGGTTAGTGCAATACGGATTGATCACACTATGACGGTCTGCATAAGTTCTGCTTCACGCCCCGTGTTAACACTGACTGCAGTTTGTGTTCCGAGGCTTTATCTGCTATTGGTGTAGTAAAGAGATGAAAACCTGACCGGGATGTATAGATGTATCTTTCTTCCATAATACGTAACAAATATTAGTAAAAAAACATCTTTGTGGATCGTTTTAGTTTGGCAATAACAACTAATCTTATCCACCATGTAACGCTTCATGGCGCAATATATTTCATTTGGAAAAAGTATTAAACTCAAAATAAATAAACAGGTAGTGATGACAATTAATAACACGCTAATCACATTTTAATAAGTAGTATATTTAGCTTATTAGTTTATTGATTATAAATTAGGTATTATCTTTTACAGTGTTTCTTTTTACACTCACCGCACACACATTTGCTCTCTGCATGATCCAAAGGTTAACTGGTAGAGAATGCTCCTAGCATTAAGTTCGCCTTTTGTACCATTTTGTGCAATAAAGTTTTAAATAAATAAATAAATAATCAAAACCGCTTTCTTTACAGGGAAAAAATGGCGTTCTTCATCCGCAGCAAGTCAACAATACCCATGCTCCCCGGCGAGGTACACGACGCGTCGGACGACGAGTGGGACGACGAGTTGGAGGAGAGACGCACCCCAGACGGCCGATCCTCCAAGACCTTCTACGAGCTGCGCAGAGACCGCGACGCCAAAGCCCAACCAGCCGCAGAAGCCGCCAGCAACGCCGAGTGCAACAAAGAGTGTAACAACACCGAGTGTAACAACAAAGAGTGTAACAACGAGTGTAACAACGCCAACGCCATTGAGTGCAACACCGTTATAGAATGCAAAAACCCGTGTCTCAACGAGCCATGCTACGAGAACCTGCCTGCTAAAGAGGAGGCGAAGATTGAAACAGAGGAAACCAAGACTGATGAGGTGAGGTATGATTTTGTTGTTGACAGAGTTTTGGGTGTTCAGGTTTGAATGTCAGATGAGTGGACCGTTTTGAAGTGTTTTTGACAGTTTCCATAATGAATGACATATCCTCTAAAGGTTGAAGTGACATGACCATATCACCATCAGCATGGCGGTGGCAACTGACAAGTGATGTTTTGGTTACTTATCCGTTGCTGCGGCGTCTTGGGCTTGTAATCAGTCCGGCAACCTTCCAATGAAACGTCTTGTATTTCAACATAAAAATGACAGTTTTCATCTGACAATTCCCCTAGCTAGACTATTTCACAGAAAACAGATTGCCAATTTGAATAAAATCAAACAATGCTTTCAGTCTAAATTAAATTCAGAATGTAACAAATAGTAGGTCCATTTAAATTTATATAGTTACTGTCAAAAACAACTCAAAAGGACTCCAAAGAATGGCCTTGTTGTATTAAAACGGCACCGTAAAATTTGCAACTAAATATTTACTGTGATTATTATTGCCTATTGAGATTTCTGGAATGAAGACTGAAGTTGAAAAAAAATATATGTTAAAAAAAACCGCTATGTATTCGTTATATTGGTAATATATTTAATTAATATTTTATCAGAACTCTGAGCAATGTACGTAATGTGCAAATGAAGTGCCATACGAGTTCTTTGAATGTGAAAAACAATTTATTACTTAGAATTTGGAAGAGTTCATTATAAACAGAAGATTACAACTACACGAAGAATGCCATTAACAAACTTTCTGTGGTACATTTAATATTGAAAATGTTATATTAAAATGTAATCTTAGCAAACAATTCCAAGTTGTAAGCAACAGTATCATGTCTGTATGTAAATCATTTTATATCGTAACCATTTGTATTGTATTGTACAAAAGAATAGTGCCTTAAATCTGCTGGTGCCTTCAGAATATAATATACGAAGCCTGCCATCGTGCCATAAGTACGGCATAGAAAGAACGGGAAAAATATTTAGGTACAAAATAGATGTATGGAGAGTCACAAAATATATGCCAAACATTTTAATGTAATTAGAACATAAAAGCAGTAGAAAATCGACTATTTCAATTGTACATAAATACGTAAATATATCTACATAAGCGACTGCCCACCGAAATAGTTGTTCTGCTGTAGATATAAAAACGGGAGATAATATTAAATGTTGTAGAGAATCCTCCACCGAGTATGTAGGACTTGACAGGCCAAAAAGTACGCTTTGTAAATACAGGCTTTGTTGAATACGAGGCGATTTGGTGTGAGCATTTGTGGAGTATGTGCCCTTAAATTTCATTCCTAAAGCCTGAATATTCACTTTGACTTTTTGCAGCGATTCGATTGTGATGTAGATGCAATTCTTCGTTTTCCATCTGGCGATAATAAGGCGATTATAAAAAAGACCCTTGCTTTGATAGCAGATGTTTCACAATTGTATTTTTGCAATAAGAGTAAGTCATTGTGTATGACCGGCTAATACGGGCTCAGAAAAATTTTATTTGTAAAATGACTGGGTGACTGTTGTAAAGAGGAAAATGGATGAGGCACGATTGAACCAAGTCAACGAATTATTTGAATGAAAAAAATTTAATATGCGTTTTTGACATTTTTTATAATTTTCAGTTTAATGTTTTTGACATATTTTGTAAATCTTGTTCGTCGTATGTTATTCAGATTTCTATACATACTCTGTCTTTTTAAGACATCATTGTTCGTTGTCTTGGTTATATTTGACTGCACTTCATCTCAATTCTCTGTCTGTCTCTGATGTCTGATATATATTTTGTATTTATTAAACAGTGTTTTTGAAGGTTAATTTTTGGCATATCTTTCTCTGGGTCCATTGTAATTTCGTAAGTGTATTGATCAGGAAAGCGGGCGTTATAACGTTTTACGTGCAATATTGAACATGTAGTGGCTGGCAGATCAAGCGTTACTGTTTAATTCTTCACTTAAACCTTATTGCTACTGAATATAGTCCATTTTGATTCAGCAATGCAACGCTTGACGTGCCGTCCACCGTACTCTTAGTTTATATTCCATAAAACGTGTAGAGATCTGAACATGTACTGTTGGTTGTATTGTATCTCATCATCATTGTATGCGTATCATTCGGAATTATCCTTAGTTTTAAGGGGAGAGGTGAAGGCAATTCATTCTTTTTCAACTTACTATGTTCACTTGATAGGAATGTTGTAACATAAATAAAATGTTATTTGATTTCCAACATGTTTTCATCTCCGCCCTGTACGTATCTTTAAGTAGATTAATATAATTATTTCACTGTACATTTTGTATTATATTTAATATTATTTCTTAGCGCATAATTCTCCTGTAAATAATCTGAATGTAATACTTCAAGAATTTGCATATCTGTATTCTGATTATGTTTATTTTTAATTTTAATTAATTGTTAGCAATATTAGTCGATGTTAAGTATTTTTTATAACATAGTCTCTTAGTGACTTAGCCGTACGATGTTACATTTTTGTAAAAAATGTATATTTTATATAAACATTTATGTTTTATAAATATCTACTTTTGTAATTGTTATGAGGTTAATTTGGATTTGCCAAATTAATATAAGCCTTGTTTTAATTCTTCCATTAAAAGAAAGGGAATATAATATTTTGTAAAGATGCCAATATTGACGATAGCAGGTTGATATAAATAAAAAATGAAAATAAAAATAATAAATTATACTTTCTTGTTTGATTTAAAAACCCAAATAATACCTACCTATAATAATCATACAATCTACATTTTAAAGACACCTACATAAAATCCTTTCGCCATACACAATTATGCTAAAAGTATTAAGACAAAGTAAAAATAGAAATACACTCATATTAAACTAGAGGACTCCCTAGGGAACTCATAAGACAAATTTATGGTTCCATTTCAGAACTTCAGTTCCTAAATTCACCCGAACGACAATCGAACTAACTAAAGGATCTATTTATCTGCAACACATTGTTTGGTATTCTTTCCCGTTACTACATCGAGAAATTACTTTTTTTTAATCACTTAGATCGATATTATTTTTAATAATAGTCCTTAATATACCAACTCCATGGATACGTCATCCATGACCTACACTTACACTATTCTGTCAGTCGACGAAAAGGTTGAATCTCTATGAATATTTGATTTGACATTACTCAACTCAATGTATATTGCATGGAAGCATGGAAGTAATAAGTACTCTGTAGTAGTACTTAATACTTCTTCCAGGGTCTATCGTAACGGAATTTTTCAAAATAAATATTGTGTAAAATATAGCATTTCATTTCCAAACGCAACTCATGCCTTTAAATATATAAGACATTTCGAAATATTTCAAATGACAGTGATGGGTTGACATTTATAACGGTTAATATAAATTTTCTAAGACTGCGCCGTTCTGCGCTAGGTACCCGAATCTCTGTAACTTGCTGCCACTTGCTGCCCATAATTTTTTTAGTGTGTATATCCATATTCAGCTAAGCACCTTGCCAAATGCGACTGTCTCTGCTTTGAAAAACAGGATTTCCTTTGTGGTTTGACTAGGTATCTGGAAGTGGAAGTGTTCAGTTTTTATTCATATACTTTTAGTGTATCTACCTAATTTTTTAAATAAATAAATAAACAGTTACCAGTGCAAATTCATAAAAGTTAACCAATCACCACCACACATTGGCAAGGACGTAGGGGGTAGGTACATAACGTTTGACCGAGGCGAAATCGTGAAATATGCAGTACAATTTTAAGGTAAGTAGGTACACCCACTTAAATACTAAAAAAACGTATCTAAGTAAGTTTATAGTTTGGCAGGTACCCATAAGTATACGTTTCAGCTAAGTTTGGGGTCAGACTGGCGTGGCAGTGGTCTTGAGTTATTTATTTTATTTACTTGTACCAATTTATCTTTACTACCTGTAAGAATGATTATGTTATGCAATTCGGTAAAAATTTAAATTTAGGGTGTCCTCTCATCTGAGGGATGTGCGGGAGCGACCTATCCTCCGAGCGACCTCACCAGATCGCATCCTGCCCAATAACAAACGATGCTCTGGTAACTGTCTGTCACCTGCCTGGTGGCGGTATAACCATCACGAAGAAGTGAATGACGTCTGGGTCATGTTTCTACCGGTGATTGAATGAAAAAAAATTGGTAATTTGATTTATGATATTTAAAAAAAAAACTACTGTCTAGATTTCATTAAAACTAATTTCGTTAGTAGTTTACATAGTAATACACACCATATATTTTTTTCAGTTTTATAGTGCCCGTATCTTAGAAGTTACGGGGGGGGGGGACGACGACACATTTTACCACTTTGGAAGAGTCTCTCGCGCAAACTATTCATCTGAGAAAAAAAATATGTAAGAAACATCAACATCATTTTCATACCTATCCATAGATACCCCACACGTATGGGTTTGAATACATCTACGTACCAAATTTTTATAATGTAGCTCTTATAGTTTCGGAATAAACTGGCTGTGACATACGGACGGACAGACAGACAGACAGACAGACATGACGAATCTATAAGGGTCCCGTTTTTGCCATGGCTACGGAACCCTAAAAAGGTGAGGTTAGCTTGGAGTGAAAAGATGTTAGGACGCTCCCTTACATCCCAGCCATCCCTTACATAGGTACCTACATTAGCTGTTGATTATGATAGGCTAATGATGATGTCCTCTAACAACTGCGTAGTTGTCAGAGGTACTAAGTAAAAACAACACTTTTCGTAAGCAGTCAGAATGTATCGAGTACAATAATGTGTTGTGTTGTGTGGCGGTGCGGTGCGGTGCGTGGTGGGCGCTCACGCGACCAGCCAATCCCGCAATCTGCGCCCACCATCGCTTAGATTACACTCGGAACTAACGACGGACTTCACGCGACCAAATACAGTGCAAGCCGACAATCACAATCCGTAAATCTACAGTGTCGGATGCACCTACCTATACCCATAGATAATAATAATAAAATAAATATTAGAATACATCATATTTATATACCTAATGCTCCGATCATAAAGTAAATAGCTTAAACACTTGCGTTGTGGGTATCAGAACAATGAAGGTACCACAAATGTAATATTAAATACAAATATAAATACCTAAAACACGGAATAAATGCAGATTTTAGTTTTTAGTTCATCACACGCTAAATGTTCCGCGTGGGATTCGAACCCTCGGTTCAGAAAGCAGGGGTCACTAGTAGATAGTGACTCACTACCAATGGAGGTAGCTCCATTACTAGTCCAAGTAGTTTTTTCTTACTAGTTAAATAAAAGTAGATTCATCATCATCAGCGTATACTTAACGTTTACTGCTGGAGATAGGCTACCCCCCAATGATTTGATTTGCAGGCAAGTAGGTAAACTCTGCTGAATGTCTTCTTAAAATTAAGCATAATAATTATGTTACTTACTATGACTCATCTAATATCAGATACCCAATGTATGTAAATATGTATGCCGATAAAACCATCGGAATTTCCACATCAGACCCACCACCGGTGTTCACAAAACAAAACACCGATTGTTATTCCATCTCGCACTCTAAATTAGCATGCGTACAATAGCCCTCCGGTGGCCACTCGCACGCACACATCCGGTGCCGCAGGATATTCCTAAATATAACTCGGATTTACAATCCGCCGGTCAAGAAAGCACAGACCACACCAACCCACCCATTTTATCAGTTCCCCAATCAATTCTCAACTAAAAATCCACGAAATAAGCTCCAAAATCCATCGAGACGTTTTAACACTTCTGGTAGTTCCTCAGTGGCTGTACCTATGTAATGTTACTTCACTATAATTTTTTCCTGGGGTGGAGCCAATTAGGAATTTCGGGAGACCGCTTTCGAGTCGGGAAGAAATTTTGATTTAGTTTCAATGGATTCCGGAGGGTACTTTTTAATTTGTGACGGTTGATTGCTTTTTTTTTGTGTGACACGCGACAACATTTCAGGAATGTCAAAATTAATTTGTGTGAACCGAGCATTGAGATTATTAGGTACTAGGTCTAGACTCCTGTACCTATTCGGAAACGTCTAGACTGGATAAGGAATGTGTACATTAGAGGAAGTACGAAAGCAGCACCAGGGACAGAGAACTTGAAAGGAATGAGGCAATGAGGAGACACGAGAGACATGACTGTGACCAAGATTGTAATAAGCATGAACATGGAGGAGAGAAACTGCCCGAAAAACCATGGATGGACTGTGTGAATGGATAATGGCTGATAGGGATGAACGAACATTTGTGAAGACTCCAGGTAGGTAGATACCAATTAATAATTCTCAGCTTCTTCGTGAATTAGACGTCTTTAATATGTATGTAGGTCTGTCCTGTCTGTCGCCACTACCTAATAATAAAAAAATACTTATTTTTAAAGAATACCTATTTAGGTATGTAGGTACACCGAAAAGCTATAACCAAATCAAAATAAAAAATGATCTTAATGTATAGCATTACTGATAGTTTTCGAAATTTAAATAACGAAAGAATAGTAGGAAATATGTGATTTTTCGTTACCTGCTTAAGAATTATAAGAGTCAGCCGATTGCTATGATGCAAAGACTTCTTTGAGCTTTAAAATCCACTTTTTAGTGTTATTAAGCACCTACCAAAATGTTTCCCGTACAATACAAAAGAAAAGTGACGGTGTACACACAAAGTAGGTACCTACATAGGGCTTACAGAGGGGATGGTTTGTCCTATAAAAATAATACCACAATTACATAAGACGAGGCTTCGTGTTCCAAAACACCTTAATTTGTTTTACAGCCGAGCCCGACAGATATCTCACTACCGATCTTATAGGAAACTTTTACCTTCGTGAACCCCATCCGAAATAGCTACGGTCATAATAGCCATACAACGTTCATACAAAATTCATGAATGGGAAGCATTAGCTTGTAAATTATTCAAGCTATGTGATGATTGATGGAAAACCTTATAAGTGGACTAGAACTAAACATAATACAGTCATGGGTGTTTCATGGTGTGTTACAATAGAGTAATATTATAGTATTTATGACGTACATCTTAAGAATTGTGTCTACAAATTTCCAAGTAGCTTTTTATGTTAATGTTTATGGAAATTAGGTAGTTTTATTTATTTTTTTGGGGGTGTGGGTACGTAATTTGATAAATCGTTACACTGAAGCATAGGCAGGACACAGGTTTATTTAGGTCAAATTGTGTTGATTCTATGGAGGTTTTTAGAGTACCATACAAAGAAAAATCACTGTTTTATCAGTCTGTTTGTTAAGACCATTGTATTCAACAACAGGAGGAGGTATCGAACTAAAATTCATAGAAAATACCACTTACCACAAAATGTAATTATAATTAAAACAAATGAGTAGACTTAGTTAGACATAAATCGAAATAAACGATCTGTTTTATTTCACATTAAATATAATTTATAACACTTACATTGGCTCTGGTATAGTGATGGCGATAGCCCAAAGAGGGACGCCCCGTCCCAAGTTTATAATTTGATCGGGACGTCTTATCAGCATCACAGCTAATCGCAGTCCACAGCTGGACATAGGCCACTCCAGATATTCGCTATTTTGGACAAAAACCCGGAGGCTTTACTCATAATCCCGCTGGGCAGGCGGATTGGCAATCGCTAGGGTTGCTTCCCGCTCCATTGACGCTGCTGCCAGTCATCGACCTGCTGTATGGAGTTACACCTCCAATCGCGTTGGTTGTAGCGCCACCAGTCGATTGCCAGAGCCTCATCTGTTATTTAGTAGTTTCATATATTTCACTGTTCAAGAACATTTGTTATTATAATTAAAACTCCACCAAGTTCGTAAACAACTTCTCAATCATATTAATTTTGTCCCATAATACCACACTGGACCTAGCAACACTAAATCATGTCTTGCCATGTGTAAATCTCAGGCCGTTGCAGCTTACAAGCCCATGTTTGAAGTTCCATTTTATGTCTTTACAATCATAAAATTTGACAACTGTGTCGATCTTTACGATCTAGATTTTGCAATAACTTTAGTTACCTGTTTACTTCGCTTCTGGTACAATTAAGTATTGCTTCATGTCTTCAAGTATTTGGAATGCGTAGTATGTAGTATGCGTAGGCCCCTGGTCCGTAGTACGTCCACTTGACCTAATATTAAACAAATTCCTCTACCATTCCAGGCCAACCTAAATAATTTTCCAGCGACTATTTAATGATCGCCAGTTTTGTGTGGAGGCCGAAATAGGTCGCGAATATGGTTTCCGGAGCGGTGCGTGCGGTCACGCGGCCGGAAGCGGTGGGGGCGGCCGGTGGGGGGTAGGAATTTAAAAAGTGTTTGGGGGCGAATTTTAAGCGTCCGTATCTGGTGGTATTGTCTAAAGTATTATAATAAATAAATATACACACGACGTACATAACAGAAACTTGGAATGCTAAAAAAAGGAGAAGTAGGTACTTACTTACTTCGCTGGCTCAGCGAACAGAGAACCAAAGTTACCGACATACCGGCGACCCACCGGATCAGTAAGCTCAAGTGGCAGTGGGCTGGCCACATCAGCCGCAGAGCCGATAACCATTGGGGTAAACGAGTTCTGGAGTGGAGACCGTGTCTCGGCAAACGTAGTGTAGGACGCCCTCAGGCCAGGTGGAGTAACGATTAGCGCAGGACAGCTGGCAAGTACTGAATGCGAGAAGCCCAAAACGGAGCACAGTGGCGAACCTTGGGAGAGGCCTATGTCCAGCAGTGGACTGATGTGGGTTGATGATGATGATGATGAAATACCACAGGCCGATGACGGGCAGCAGCGTCAACGGAGCAAGGAGCTGCGCCCTGCGATCGCCAACCCGCCTGCCCAGCGTGGCGATTATGGGTAAAGCCTCCAGGTGTTTGCCAAAAGTGGCGAACAACTGTACTGCGATTGGCTGACCATGTTGAATATTATGCTGTTCATCATCTGCAAAAGCGGGCTGTGCTCTATCACTAATATTTAATTTAAGCGCCATTACTCCATTGAACATCAAAGATTGCATACGCCATAGCATTTAGGACCCGCACCATGATACCATGGCAATAATTCTGTTCTAACATTAACGACCGCCATCGGAACGCACGTGTATGCACTCATAAAATATACCCATGGTATTGTAAAGGTGTTCCCTCACCGGGACTATTACTGTTAAACACACTAATGTTTTTTTCATACATTAATGTTTTTTTTATAGTAGCTCGACACGAGGCATGTGAAATAATATACTAGTGACGTCACTCGCTCATAGCCATTTTGTATGAAGCGTTTTTGGACTCGTCAATTAGTGGTGATTTCGAAATTGTAATAACTCGGACTTGGCATGACATGTCCAGCAGTGGACTGCGAAGGGCTGATGATAATGATGTAATATTGTACCTAATGTGATTCTCGCCCGGGAAGGACCTCGACCCTATAGAATACCGCAGCTAAATGACCTTCGGGTAGTGTTTCGGCCGATGAGTAGGGTCTCCAAAGGTCGTGGGGGGTTGAGGTTGGGCTGGCATTTGTCATTAAAGGAGGCCTATGTCCAACAGTGGACCTTTGCAGGCTGATGATAATGATATTATTATAACGTTGCATTACACTCTGAAGCTTCCGGTGAGAGAGAACCTTTACGAAATTTACATAATTCCGTGTGTTACTGGCCCTTCTTGCATATTATTAGGAATTATTGCCGCGAAGAACTTAATAAGCATGTTTTTATGGTAGCTTAACTACTGGTAGCATTTTACTGTTTAAGGTAAGAAAAGTTTTTTTTTTAATAGTAGGTAGGAAAAATTCTATTAGTAGCAGAAGGTCGTGTGGTTTTCGGATTTAGGTTTAGGACCCTATCTCATCCTGTGGGTTTCGTAGAAGATAACTAAGGGAATATCAGGAAACGTGCAGCAGCGTTTACCTGGGTACAAATAAAACCTACTGCGGTCACCAACCCGCCTGCCAAGTGTGGTGACTGCAAACATCCACTGCTGGACGTAAGCCTCCCACTTCCCCACCATTGTCATTCAAGGACGTTTTTTTAT
Organism: Conogethes punctiferalis; assembly: GCA_031163375.1. Classification (NCBI taxonomy): domain Eukaryota; kingdom Metazoa; phylum Arthropoda; class Insecta; order Lepidoptera; family Crambidae; genus Conogethes; species Conogethes punctiferalis. Next base: position 4,100,693 of record CM062096.1, on the reverse strand, counting down.
GCGAGAGGCGGCAGACGAGCATATGTGATGCCTGATGGTAAGCAGTCGACATCGCCCATGGACATTGCCCATTTGCTTTTGTCATCACGCTTGGCAGTCGGGTTGGCTAGTTACCGCAGTAGTTTTTTTTTACACAGTGGTTGGTTACCGCAGTAGTTTTTTTTTACCCAGGTAAACGCTGCTGCTCGTTTTCTGCTAATATTACCATAGATAGACAGACATCATGATAAATCGAGAAAATTAACCCATTAGCTGTCCGCAAAGCAGACCCAATAGATAAACCAATGCTGGTGAGTAGGGTCTCCGGAGCTCGTGGGGGGTAGGGTTGGGCCGGCATGGCAGTGGCAACTGACAGGTTACTAACCAGTTACTTGCCAGTTGTCACAGCGACTTGGGCTTCTCTTTCGCTTTCCATCAGGCGTAGGGAAGCCATTATGTCGAGCTATTACAAAAAAAAAAAAACATGTAGTGCACAAGACAGTGAACGTGTTAAGTAATACGTATCAAGACCTAGGTACTGTCTCAGATATAATAATCTGAGACCTATGTAGTACCTACCGTGATTCAGAAACTAGGCCAACACTCAGGATGGGAGACGAAGACACTAAACAAATCACGAGTTACATTATCCAATCAATAGGAATTATCATAAACGACGCTATAATAATAGGTATTATGCTATTTATACGACAAGAAAATAACAGCAGTAATACAATAATAGTTTCTTGTCAATAAAATATCACGAAATGTGCAAAGTTCACGATGAACATCGAATTTAAACCCCGTTACTTTCAAAAATGCAATTCACAAGCCTGCTTTGAATTCTAAAAGCCATTTTGAAATCAAAATAGTGGAACGTTTAACAAAAACTTCAATCTACAATGTCGAGTGGTAACAATGTGGCTAGGGGTAGGGGTGGTTTTCGCAAATCATCCCTTATTTAAGTTGAACGCAATTTGTTAGTTGGGTTCTAAGGTACCAGGTTGCACTGTAACCGAGGGGTTCAAAGGTTGTGAGAACAAAGGTAATATGGGAAATGTAAATTAATAACACCTGTTTTGTGAAGGTTTTGTTAAATAGTGCTCTCTACTGATTACAAAAACACGACCCGAAAGTCATTTGGCTGCGGTTTGGTATTCTATAAGATGGAGGTCCGTCCCCTGACTGACGGGCGGCTCAATTCGAGTCGAGATTCGCTATGCCCTACCTCTGTTAAACCTTTCTGCTAGACAACTGACAAACTTACTTATAAAAACAAACAAAGATGTTCATGCTCATTGCGTTTGAACTGCGCGGGGATTGAACACACGGCTATTGTGTCAAAGACAGCGTTCATTATCACATAACCAAACTGGTTGTCATAATGACAAAAAGAAAGAATAAAATAGATCGAGCATGCTTTACGTACAACTGCTCTCCAAATAATCTCTTTCATTCACACGCTTATATTCGTAATCCCTACTAATATTATAAATGCGAAAGTAGCTCTGTCTGTCTGTTACGCTTTCCCGCTTAAACCTGTCAACCGATTTTGATGAAATTTGGCACAGACAATCTTTAGACCTTAAGAAAGGACATAGGCTACCTTTTATTGCAAAAAAGGGATGAAATAACACTTCTGTGACACACCTACACGAACGCGGGCGAAGCCGCGGGCACAGCTAGTTCTCTATAACCACAAACCAGTTTCTTGAGTACCTACTCCTTGTCGAGTTAGGTATCCTAAATAACAGATGTCTGTCATTAAAATGCCATCCTAAGATCAGTAAAGAAAATACGTGTGTAGCAAGTTGTTTGCATTTGGAAACAGTAAGGTGGCGTAACAAGGTACTTGTCGTTATGACTGATAGAGACTGTAGGGTTGGCAGATATTGAGCATCTTTTTTTTAAATAGTAGCTCGACATAATTGCTTCCCTACGCCTGATGGAAAGCGAAAGAGAAGCCCAAGTCGCTGTGATAGCTGGCAAGTAACTGGTTAGTTACCTTAGTTGCCACTGTCATGCCGGCCCAACCTTAACCCCCACAAGCTCCGGAGACCCTACTCACCAGAAGAAACATGACCCGGAGGTCATTTGGCTTCGGTATTCTATAGGGTGGAGGTCCTCCCCCGGACGGGCAGCTCAATTCGAGCGAAGATTCGCTATCTCTCATTGTTATCATTAATATTTACCACTTAAAATGGTAAAATGGGGGTTGAAAGTTTGTGTGTTTATATTGGACATGCCTTTTATCATTTAAACAAAAACTAAGAAAGATACAAGGCATCAAATATTTAAGAGTGGGGTCCTTGACGTCACTCTGTGCCAAGAAACTCCCACTCTTTGAAGTCCCGCGTGATTTTAACGGGCTATAATCTTTATCATTTTTGGTCTAATTTCCAAATGAAAAAATACCTGTCTTATTTTTGAACTATCTAAAAGACGGATTAATAACATTTTTTACAGCAACAAGCCTATTCCTCCTAAATGACAATTGGTCATTGGGTGTGGCTTATGTCCAGTAGTGAAAGTTTGCAAGCTGATCTAGTACAACTAATTAAAAACACCTTTTCCATACAGACGGCAGCCCTAGCCATCGACAGGTACCCTCTGGGTCAGCGGGCTAGAGCGGGCAGATGCGCCCGCGCAGCTGTCTCGGCGCGTGCTCTAGCGTAGATCCGGGGACAAGGGAGCTTGTGCGCAACGGTGTACATATGTGTAATGACATTTGGTAAGATGAAGCTTTGTTCATTGGTATTTAAGAACTATTATCCTGACTGGCTCGATGGCTCATTTGATAGTGACCTCCGCCTTCTGTGCCAAGGGTCGTGGGTTCGATCCCCGCACAGTACAAACATTTGCGAACATGAACATGCCATGTAAGTTTATCAGTTGTCTAGTACCCATATAGTACAAGCTTCGGCTTACATAGTTTGGGTTATTTATTTATATTATCATCATCAGCCTATCGCAGTTCACTGTTAGATATAGACCTCTCCACATTGGGCAAACACTTGGAAGCTTTATTCATACTCGTCACATTGGGCAGGCGGGTTGGCGATCGCAGGACGTAGTTTCTCGCTCCAGCGACGCTGCTGCCCATCATCGGCTTGTGTGGTATTTAGCTACTCCTACAATGGTGATGCTAATACTGCCACCAGTCGGTTGCCAGAGCCCAAAGCCAAAGTGGCTTTGGCTAATTTTAGTCTTGAATTCAATGTCATTTGTGGAAGTCCAGGTTTAAAAAGGTGAATAAAATATAAAAATGTTTTACCTTACCTTAAACATGGCGATACTAAATATGTCGGCCAGTAATTAAATATAATTCAGTTTCACGTCGAAATACGCCATGAAACATTACCAGCTCCATGCATTAGCACCACGATAAGGATCGCCTAACACAATAAAGTCCATAGTTTCCCAACTTCCGGCGCGCGCGCAACGCGTTCCGCTCCGCGACATGCAGACGGACAGACGGACCGGCGGAGCATGTAATGAGAGCGGACTGTGCCACAGTATATACGAGTATACCTATGTATAGCATAATAATTAAACATATTAGTTTATTTAATTAAATTAATAGCTTGCCTACTAACAAAAACATATGTAGTTTATTCATAATTATTATTCATGTATTACAAATGTGTAACCTAACGATATATTTTATATGTATTATGCAGACTTCACTTCGCTATCTTATCTATCTATTTATCTCTCTCCTATATAAAATGTAGAGACACTATGTGGTCCAATGTACAATCGTCCAAGCATGACAATGTAGCACCCTCATTTCTGGTGTCACCGAAAACCAGCGTCGGCGCGGGCATAAGCTGAGTGACAGCCATTTTGGATACATAATATTGTTTTTTTATGTTAAGTCTGTTTTTTAAGTATTCATAAGTTTTATGTTCCAAATAAAAATTATTTCATTATTTCATTTCATTTCACATTTTATAGTAGCTGTGCCAGCGTCGCATGTGTACCTAGATATCGGGATTCAAAAATAGCGCACTTCCGCATTAACTCAATGGTGCCTATATTTAAAGTAAAGTAAAATAAAAAATACTCACCCTCAGAAACACGACCCAGAGGTCATTTGGCTGCGGTATTCTATAGGGTGGAGGTCCTTCCCCGGACGGGTGACTCAATTCGAGCGAAGATTCGCTGTGCTAGGGCTAGTTCCAACACAAATAGTAAGAGAGGTAGGCCTCTCTTACTATTTGTGTTGGAACTAGCCCTCTAAATTATGATATACAATTTTCTTACTGTAATTAACTACATTGTGCCCCCGGTTCCAATTCGGTTATATCACGTTATGTATTCACTAATTCTAGCGTGGTCACATTTTAAACCCTTGAGATAAGAATTGCTCTTAGTACACCAAATTGTGGTAAAGTTATGTAAATAATGACGAGGCTTTGACAGTATTACGAAACACTTCTAATGATAATGTTCTATGACGAAAATACACAGTTGTTCTAGATATTTTTGTAACATGTAGTTTATAGAGAACTCTATGAGCTAATCACCTCGGTGATTTGACCCCCGAAAGTACAGTTTAGATTTATCGCTTTAAGTCAGAGTAAGACCAAATAATTGTCGAATTCTGATGCGTACTCCGAAGATTTTCCATTTCAGCTGATTGGAAAACTTCAATCTTTATAAGTTCCCAACAATTTGCCACCTAGGTCGTCAGAACTTACGCATCAGTCTGTTCTCCGAGAAAGTGAAACTAGTTGTGCTTTCCATCGCTGACAATGACGCCAATTTTCCGTCATTACCGATGTTCTGTACTCATTATGACACGGTCTTCTAACGCATTACCCTGGTACACATAAAGATGTCTTTAAACCACTTGTATTAAGTAGCCTTGATGGCTATTGTAAGCTACTTAGAGTAATTTAACGGTGGATTTAACGAGGCAAGTTTTTTTTTATAATGGCTTCCCTTCTCCTGATGGAAAGCAAAGCCCAAGTCGTTGTGACAGGTGAGTGGTAACCAAATCAATCACTTATATTTGTTGCCACCGCCATCATCGCGCCATGTTGGCCTGTAAAATTATTATGATTTATACCTACTAACAGCTGATTCCAACTTTCAAGAAAGTCATATTTTATGTATTCTAAAAAAAAAACTTTCTGGTAACTATGAAGCAACATGCTAATCAGACATAGTCAAACCGGTCTGCCCCTTTTTTTGTTATTCCCTTACTCGTCTTCTACGATGCCCACGGAAGGAGATGGGGTGATCCATTTTACATATATCCGGATAACACACGGCATATGGACAACAACAATCTTTACTCGTACGACTAGCTGTGCCAGCGGCGTCCCACGCGTGGATATTGGGTTTCAAATATAACGGACTTCCATAAAGTTGTACCTAAATATTATGTTAGACCTTTAGCAATACATTGGTGAAAACCGCATTAAATTCCATGCAGTAGTTTTCGCGTGATGCCCGTTCAAACATACCGATACAAATTTCACCCGTTTACCCAACACTTCCCTTCACTGCTCGTTCCTATTGATTGTAGCGTGATGAAAAGTATACTAGAACCTGCTCATAAGTATGAAGAATAATTGTACCAAGTTTCGTTAAAATCCGTTGAGTAGTTTTTGTTTCTATAGCGAACATACAGACAGACAGACAAAAATTTTGCTGATTGCATTCTTGTCATCAGTATCGATCACTAATCACCCCCTGATAGTTATTTTGAAAATATTTTTCATGTACAGAATTGACTCTACAGATTTATTATAAGTATAGATAAAATAATTTCCTTTAGGAAAAGGCTGTATTAATTAGAATGCAACACAGTCCAGTTATTAAATCAAATCTTGCAAAACTGTGTCAATTTATTCATCAGGCAAAATGTTCGAATGTCTACGATTGAGTGACACTTCGTTGTAATACGGCTATTAATATGCAAACCATTTTGAATCCTAACTCGTTGCAATAACAATTAATAAATAGCATATTACACAGATAAATGCTAATTTGAATGGTAGCCGGTTTGTGTTATTTTAAAACTTTGATAAAGCATGGTAGATCTTATAGTTTTTTAAGGTTTCAATAAATATAAATATTAGACAACATCACATACATTGCTCCAATCCCAAAGTAAGTAGCTTAAGCACTTGTATTATGGGTATCAGAACAACGAAGGTACCACAAATAAATACTTGAATACAAATATAAACACCCAGACACGGAACAAACACAAGTGTTCATCACACGAATGTTTGTCCCGGGTGGGAATCGAACCCACGACCCTTGGTTCAAAAGGCAGCCAGTCAATGCCGAGAAACTAGACACAAAATAGAAAAACTATTGTTTGTGTGACGTGGCCCTTAACGTGTTAAAGATTAAGTACTTATATTGTTTAGTGTTTTTACTTACATCGAGCAGATTCAGAAGTATATGAATTCGGTGGTCCATTTTTTTCTTTTATTTCTGTATAAGGATACCTAATTTAGATACAAAAAAATCTGTTGATTGTATCGGAAAGTTGATGTTAACGATCCATACATTGACGACTAGTTTGGTTGAGTGGTAGAGAATGCTGCCTCTGACCCGCCTCTGTTAGATACCCGCAGTACATTTATTTGTGGGCATGAACTTGTTTAAATAAGTTTTTTTTAAATAAAAAAGAGCGTTCAGGATAACCTCGCCAGCATTTGAAGAACCTGTGACAACTAGCCAACTTCGAGACACAAAACACCTTGCTTTTACAGGAAATCGAAGCAGCGTCGATAAAAGACTGATACGCCTACCACAGCTCACTGAAGTAGGTTACTGCTTTAATATGAATACCATTATAGTATCTGTTAATCTGACTCTCAGGCTCAATAATTATGATGCCTGATTACACTGAGTGGAAGCTCATGCCAATTATTGCGATATAAAGACTTCCGCCATTGAAAATGTTGATGACATCAACAATTATGACAATTTGGCGTGACAGGATTATCTATCAGGTTCTGAGGAAACTGCTAATGATATCTTGACGTGGGCAAAGGAAGCAGGATATGATAACATGTTTTAGTTAGGTGAGCTTTACGATTTAAATAAAACCTGTACCTATAAATGTAATAATTTGATAATCGGCTCGTTTGCGCTTATTAAAATGATGTTATGTATTTAATTAGCGACCCACGGGTGCCATACTAAGTAATCTAAGTATTATGCTTATGAAACTGCATCAAAATCCGTCACATACTTTTAAAGATCTTAGCATACATAAGGACAGGCAGACAACAAAAGCGACCTGATTTATACTATGTGAAGAAGGCTAACTGCAGAGTTTGTTACTGCACTTCTTCTCAGCAGGTTACACTACACATTGAAGTGCTGGTAAGAAAAAAGTTTCGACGTGCAAAAGTATTACCAGTGAATCTATTTGCAGAAATAAAATATAATTTTTATTTTAACTAACATTTTAAAATTGTAAATCGGTCTTGTGCATAGCTAACCTGTATCAAGCTTTGTTTTCGTTACACACTCAAATTTTAATACTATGTTGATGAATGCTAATTTCATAACATATACAAACAGGTATCGTTTAATTTATTTATAAGTTTCATTTCTGAAAGTAATTTTTAATTTCCAATCTACTAATTTTTATGCTATTCTTCAAATATGAAAAAAAATAAGATACATTTTACTAAAACATGTCCTTAAACTTAATGAAGACGATAAATAAATTTATATTTCAACCAGATTTGGTATTAATATTGTATTTTAACTTTTTCATTTTTCATTTAAGACAAAGTTGCGGGCAATACTAGTATTTTATATTCGCAGCTTTCGTAGATAGCCTACTCATGTGATGATTGAAATGTATTCATCAAGTGAGTTCATCGACCTCAATATTTAAATCATTCTCCTTTCGTTTTTAATTTTTATATTTGCATTTATGTGCTACTATAACTCATATTCTGAATGTGTCATCCTTTTAAATTCGGTCTCGTTTGTAAATGTTTGAGCAAACCATCAGGATTTAATGTTTGTTTAAATTATCGACATAAATCAGTTTCGTGTGTAAATAAGCTTAAATTTTTGATTAGGAATAAATTATTCGTTTTATTTTGCACAGGTTAGCTGTTTGTTATTGTTTTGAATTTGTTTGTTTTGTTTATACCAATGATATTTGGATAATAATAAGACATTGTGCCTTACAGATTACTGTTTAAGGGTTCTTCATCTGCTCATCAGCCTACTGCAGTCCACACTGGATATGTAAAGACCTGGATGCGAGAACAATTGAATTTTTTTTTGTCCAGATTGTGGGACTTGATTACGGACCTAGATCGTTTAATTAAAACCCTTCATTATCATACTGTATTTTTATTGTAAATTTGAATGTAATTTTTAATATTTTAATAAGTTATACTAATAAAGTTTTTTCTTTTTTGAAATAAAATTCGTGACTAAAAGAGGTTGCAATCGATTTTTTACGATTTATTCTTAAGTAGATTGTGTTAAGTAAAAGAATCATAGGTTTCATCCAAAGGATTTAAAAGGTTTTATTTGTGTAGTATACAACCTTTAATTCGTAGAGACAAGATTTGAAAGAAATATTTGGAGCATATTTACTTTTAAATCCTAGTAATACTTATTATAAAAGTGAAAGATTGTTTGGATATATTATGTTTCAATAGAATAGTAACTTGGTATATGATATAAGGTCAAAGCCACGGCCTGCAGCTAGTATTTCAATAAATTATGCATCTAAAACTGTCACTCAGCGTGTGACAGCTTTTTTTAAAATGTTTTATTTCACGGCTACAAATTTTGCATATTATGCTACTTTCTAAACCTATACAGTTATTTTAAACAGTAGGTAAAATAGGGAAGATGCAGTCAAAATACTATTCAGTATACTGTAACGAGATATGGCCGGAAAATGACAGTCGTGATGACATCCTACCGCAAAACAGTAAAGGAAATAGAACTGATTTCGAGCGCCAGTCTGTGTTGTCAGTTTAAGACCTCAATTTTTGACATATACAATTAAAGTAGGTACTTTTAGAAACTAGAAGTCAGGTTACTTTTAAATGGTTAACGATAAATTACTTGGCAAGTATATATTGTCCAGACCGTATTCGGCCACGGCGACTATTATTCCTGGGAGCGTCGTTGGTGTGCTCTGAGGTGACTAGCATAGCCGATTTTGTTGACAAAAGTTCTCTCACTAGGCAAGTATTCAACAACTAAAATAAAGATCATCCATCCAGGACAACCACAAACCACCCAAGAATCATATCTACGACCATTCCTTGGTCTTTAATCCGATATTCCCACCTTTCTGAAGACTCGAGCAAAGTTATCTTCCACCCGCCAAACTCTCTCAAAACCAAGTCGTTCCATAGACTAAACAGCAAGTCTATCACAGACAAGATCACAGATACAAAAACCATAGAGACAAGGAATTTGTAACAGTACTTTAAATATCTAATAGGCTCGTGGCCAATTTTAATTTTTAGACGAAATTCCTTGAAATGAAAGCAAAAATTTAAATCGTGCATCTTCCCTTTCTTGTAAGAATTACAATAATATTCAACAAGACAGAATTAAAAACAACATGACTTATCTATCTCCCTTGTGGCGTGTTCCCACAGGCAGATCAAACATGTTTGACCTTAAAAATAGATGCGTTTCTAAAAGCGTCGTAATTCTGTGTGGAGCCCTAAAAGGTTGTCAACACCATAACAGCATTATGCTACTATAGTTTGTTTGCTATTGTTTTTTATATGACAAGGCAGGTGCGAAGGCGTGGATAGGCAACGGTTTGGAAACGACCAGTTTCAACGTTATTTCTACAGAAATAAAGTTGAAATTAAGAGAAAGAAAGGCATGTTCAATGTTTGTCTTTGGCATAGCGAGTTAACGCACGCGCTCTATGCCCCAGTCTTGAATAAGCCTGCGCAGGAGTCGAACGTTCGGCGCGTTTTCCGTTTTCGCGAAAAAATCGTAGTTTTTCGGCGTTTTCGTACCGAAAATCGAGATACGCTGTTGTGTTTGTTCGAATTGCTGTGTTGTGTGTGTGTTGTTCAGTAACTGTGTTTGGTGTGGCTTGGGATTTTGGTTGTCTATGTTTTGGCGGTGATTTCGGAATTGTTTTCGGTAAGTCGTTGTATGATATACTTTATTGTACTGTTGAAACGTTTCGGTCACGATTTTTATTGAGACAATTACACACAGTGGTAAAATTATCCTTTTTTTTTTCAGACATATGTAGTGAAACCATTTTTACTCGTAGTTACGAGAGGTGTAAAAAAAATTCATTGCTAGCGTTTTATTTAAGTACCTCAGTTGTTCTTAAGTTTGTTATTTGGAAGTTTAATTCCATTCAAAAATAGATCTTACTTACTTTGGTTTAAGTACCGAATGCATCGTTTTCGTTTGCTGATCGCCGCATATTCTTGTTGAAGGACATTCGTTAATTCGCAATCTTGAAGTATAATTACCTACATCAAATATCTGCCCGTTTATGTGTAGTTATTGTTATTCATATTTTATAACTTAAAGTTGTTAATTAAAATTGATTTATACGGTTTTAATTGAAATTAACAATTTAGATTGTGATTAAAACTTAATTGATAATTCATAGTGTTTATTTATCGTAATCAACTCACTAACATAATTAGAGTACCTACCATTAATTAAGTAACTTCTACTCGTTCTATCTTGAATATTAGGGCCCCCTTCCACGGGACTAGGGAGAGGGATTTTAAATGCATTTGTGTAAATGGGTTAAAAGAAAATGTTTAGTCAATTTACATAACCTCTGCCCTCTGAGCCAAGGGTCGTGGGTTCGATTCCCGCACTGTACAAACATTTGTGTTCATGAACATGTCTGTTTGTATTGGTCTGGTTGTTTTCTATGTATCAACATCATCATCATCATCATCATCAGCCCACATCAGTCCACTGCTGGACTCTATAGGCCTCTCCAGTTGGTCGCCACTTTGCTCTATCATACAGACAATCCAATTATATTATAAGTGTAGGTAGGTACACCTTTATTTTCCCCACTTACTAGTTATTTACCTACATAAGAAAGTACTTTCCATTTCATTACTTTATTGGTTCGTTGGCTGTTTGAACCAAGGGTCGTGCCTTCGAATCTCATTATAGGCAAACATTCATGTTCTGACAATTTGTATTTGTTCTGTGTTTTGAGTATTGAAACTGTACTAGATGACTGAGAACGTCTCTCAAAATAGACCGGAGGCAATTTACAAAAGTAACATACGATTTCCATTAAAAGGAAAGCACGTTCTCTATTGACTAGCTAATCCTATACCCCATTGATGCTTACCATCAGATAGTTCATCATCATCATCAGCCTATACTTAGCAGTCCACTGCTGGACACAGGCCTCTCCAGCTGTTCGCTACTTTAGGCTAACATCTAATCTTAACTACATATGTATTCTAAGACCAGTCTTCTCCATCTTCGTACAGGCCTCCTATGCGCAACAAACTTCCTTCAGTACATTTACAAATTTAGCATTCGTTATTGCGAATTTAGACTTGGATATTGCTCCATACTATCTTGTTCCACATTTTTTTCACTTCCTCACCGTAATAGCTTCCTCTCGATATGGTAATGCAATCAAGGGCCGTGGAGGTCCGTTCACTCGTGTACCTGAACTAACGTTTGCATTTTATGGGAATACTAAGCCTTATTCGACGAGGATGGGACTTATTAGATTAGGTTAATGGTATGGAGTACTTTTAGTTTCTTTTTGCTGGCTACTAATACAGTGGTCTCGTCTTCCTTGATAGTTTTTTTTTTCTCAATTTTGTAATGTATGTTACATTCGCCCGGTCTGCAGGCCTGCGATCGCCAACCCGCCTGCCGAGCGTGGCGATTATGGGCATTTCCTCCTGATGTTTGCCCTAAGTGGCGAATAACTGGAGAGGCCTATGTCCAGTAGTGGACTGCAATAGTCTAATGATAATGATGCTGCATCATGCCAAGTCTAAATTAAGAGAGGTAGGGCATAGCGAATCTTCGCTCGAATTGAGCTGCCCGTCCGGGGAAGGACCTCCACCCTATAAAATACCGCAGCCAAATGACCTTCGGGTCGTGTTTCTGCTGGTTAGTAGGGTGTCCGGAGCTCGTGGGGGGTTAGGGTTGGGCCGGCATGGCAGTGGCAACTGACAGGTAACTGACCAGTTACTTGCCAGTTGTCACAGCGACTTGGGCCTCTCTTTCGCTTTCCATCAGGCGTAGGGAAGCCATTATGTCAAGCCACTATAAAAAAAAATGCATCGGATATGGAGTCACTTGTAGCCGTGGCAACTTACAAGTGATTGATTTGGTTACTTATCCACTGTCGCAGCGACTTGAGCTTCTCTTTCGCTTTCCATCAAGCGACGGAAAGCCACTATCCTGGGTTACTATAAAAAAAAAACATTCTGTGAGACGAGCAATTTCAAGTGACATTTTTTCCATCAGTTTCGGTTGCGTGAGCACAGTGTGATTTTTAGTAGTTTTTGGTTCATTGAATTCGTCGTTTGTTTATTTTTAGCTGTCCCGAGCTAAACTGACCTACCTGACGACTCCAGTGTCAATGCAAGTCAAGTTTTTGGTCGTTTTTGACTGGTTGATGACGGTTCTGGTCAATGGGACCTTTTTGGTTGGCTGTCCCTAAAATACGTCTTAAAGTTTGGTGAGGGTTATTCGAATAATTGAGAAATTGTTTTTGTAGAAAAGAAACAGAAAATTGCGGTACTAAAAATATAATGGCGGACGATTCATGGTTTTCAGTTCAAATCTCAGTCGGTTCAATTTGATAAATGTAAGAAGAAAGAAAGAAAGAAAGAAAGAAAAATTTATTGGTCTTTAAATGGTACAGACAATACATAGGTACAGATTACACAAAACAATAACAATAGAAAAAAGAACACAATAACGTCAGATTACACAAAATAATAACAATAGAAAAGAAAGAAAACAATAAGACACATAAATTATAAGGAATAAACATAATAATACATATAGGTATGTATATATGTAAAAGTTCATTTCTCAAATGAACAGCAAATTTATATTTAATCTGACGGATGTCATATGAAACCACCCTTACCTGCCGTAAGAGTGGTTCCAGCATCCTACCGAATAACAAATAAGGTTCTGGCAACCGACTGGTGACGGTTTAAACATCATAATTGAAGACGTAGCTCAATACTACATGCCGATGACTGGCAGCAGTTTCATCAGAGCGAAGAGTTACGTCCTGCTATCGCCAACCCGCCTGCCCAGCAGCGTGGCGATTATAGCGAACAGGCTCGTGGCTCATTTGGTAGTGACTTCTGCCGCTGAGCCAAGGGTCGTGGGTTCGATTCCCGCACAGTACAAACATTTGTGTTCATAAACATGTCTGTTTGTATTGGTCTGGGTGTTTTCTATGTATAATATGTATTTATTTACAAAAAAAAGTATCTAAGTAAGTTATCAGTTTTTTTTTTTTTTTTTTATAATAGCTCGACATAATGGCTTCCCTACGCCTGATGGAAAGCGAAAGAGAAGCCCAAGTCGCTGTGACAACTGGCAAGTAACTGGTTAGTTACCTGTCAGTTGCCACTGCATGCCGGCCCAACCCTTACCCCCCCCCCCCCCCCCCACGAGCTCCGGAGACCCTACTCACCAGCAGAAAACACGACCCGGAGGTCATTTGGCTGCGGTATTCTATAGGGTGGAGGTCCTTCCCCGGACGGGCAGCTCAATTCGAGCGAAGATTCGCTATGCCCTACCTCTCTTGTTGTCTAGTACCCATAGTACAAGCTTCGGCTTAGTTTGGGCTAGGTGGCGCTGTGTGGCCCAGCGTGGCATTGTCTGGGGTTATTTATATAGCGAACACCTGGAGAGGCATATGTCCATCAATATACTACGATAGGCAATGATGATGATTCAACCTGATAGTTATCGACAAGTAAGTAGTTACACTAACTTACAATTTTCTGGTTAAACAAGTTGCGCCCGTTAACCTTATGTTGGAACAATAAAAATTCCCTTGTCCCATATGGAGCGGCATACCGTTAATAATAGTGCAAGCTTCGTTGTTAGAGCATCGTTTAATTACACCATAGTGCATACTGTGATGCGCGGGCGCAGGGAAATTGACAGACCATGGTTTTAAAAAAGAAAAATATATATTTATTATGGTTTCAAGCCTCTTTACGAGGTATCAAAACTATTTTTTTTGTACTGAACTTGCTTTTGAAATTTTTTGAATATTAAGATATTTTCATAATTATCATCATATTTGGCTCTAGGTCCACTGCAGGACATAGGCATCTCCCGAAGTATTTTTTTAGGTCGACCTATGTCGATATAGGGTGATGATGATGAAGTATTTTTTTGGAGGTATTCCAAATTTAATCAGTACTCTATTTCATCATCTTCATCATCAGCCAACAAACGTCCACAGCTGGACATAGGCCCCCTAATGACAATTCTCATTTGGGGGATTTGTCTTAGTCACCGCGCTTGGCAGGCGGGTGGTGACCGCAGTAGGTTTTATTTGTACCCTGGTAAACGCTGCTGCCCGTTTCCTGATATTCCCTTAGTCGTCTTCTATGACACCCACGGGATGAAATGGGTCCTATTCTATATCTGGAAACCTCTCAAACAGTACTAGTACCATATTCACTAAGTTTCTTTTCTCTATTCACAAGTAAAACAAAATTTAGGTTTTATTAAATGGAGTCTCTGTCTAGTAGAAAAGTGTGACGTGCAAAAGTATTACTAGTGAATTTATTAATTTAATTATCTACTGAAGTATGTATAAGCAAGTTAGCAAGTACTCTACTTATCTCAAGATGTAGAGTAGAAACGGTGCTAAGTTTTAAACAGTCGTGTAAAAAGTTGAACTTAAAAATTTTACTTGGAAAAAGTATGTTTGAATGTCACGCAGTCAAGTTTTATTTTTATTTTATTTGACTGATCTGGTTTAGTAGTATAATTTGAAATGCTATTTCTATCACCCCAAAGGAACAGTAGAATAAATGTAGGTAGTGTTGTAAGAAACCAAATAAAAAAATATACCTAAAACTAGACAATTAAAAAGATTTACGATGGAAACTTCTTTATTGTCTACACGCAAACTCAAAATGTCCGTCTGATGTCAAACAGTAAATAATACTTATAATGATTTACCTGAGTCTTTTTTCCTTGTGCCGAAAAATCATTTGGATTAAATTTTGGACTTTATCAGGCGGGTTGGGTTGGGATGTAAGGGAGCGACTATCATCTTTTCGCTCCAAGCCAACCTCACCTACCGTGGTGCATCCTGCCGAATAACAAACGAGGCGCTGGTAACTGTCTGGTAGCGGTATAACCCTCACAGTTGATCGCGTAGCTAAATACCACGGCCCGATGACGGGCAGCAGCGTCACCGGAGCGAGGAGCTGCGCGTGCGATCGCTAACCCGCCTGCTCAGCGTGGCGATTATGGGTATATTCTCCAGATGTTTGGCCTGAGTGGCGAACAACTGTGTCCAGCAGTGGACTGCGATAGGCTGATGATGACAGGTGGGTTAAATGAACCTCCTCTCAAAATCAACTTAATTTAGCTCTGACGATTCGCCAAGACGGTCATTGGTAGACCCGGTATAGACCGTTATCGTTATACATATACTGACTGGCTCGGTGGCTCAGTTGGTAGTGACCTCTGCCTTCTGAGCCGAGGGTCGTGGGTTCGATTCCCGCACAGTACAAACATTTGTGTTCATAAACATGTCTGTTTGTATTGGTCTGGGTGTTTA
>CM062096.1:3911143-4084833 GCA_031163375.1 Conogethes punctiferalis | reverse complement strand
ATGCGAGGGCAGGTGAAAGTCGCTTGGAGCGAAAAGATCATAGGTCGCTCTCTTGTATTCCCAAAGAACTAGTATATCCCTTTCAACCTTGCTATAAATAGTATAAACACATCATATTTGACACGCCCCATAAAGTATGAACAACACCATAACAAGTGTTCATTTTGTTGCACTCAAGTACAAAGTTTTTCCACTTGAATGGCTAGAAAGCTTATTGACTCACGTCTGTCCTCCAATATTGGATAGCTCGCATTCATTCGCTAATGAGTAAACTAAGCCTTGTTGTCCACTATAGGGCTTAGAACTAAACATTACGTCTATATAAATTCGTCATTATCGCCAGTCTATTGCAGTCCACTGCTGGACATACGCTTCTTAACTTATTCATCGCTTTTGTCAAACGTTGGGTTCTTGCATGTAGCGCCTGCCGACCATTGTCACTTTATCTGGTCACTAGCTGTGCTCGCGACGTCGTCCGCGTGGAATAGTTATTATTTCCCCGTTTTTTTTTTTACATTTTCCATTATTTCTTCGCTCCTAATAGTTGCAGCGTGATGTTATATAGCCTAAAGCCTTCCTCGATAAATGGTCTATTCAACACAAAAATAATTTTTCAATTCGGACCAGTAGTTCCTAAGATTAGCGCGTTCAAACAAACAAACAAACAAACAAACAAACTCTTCAGCTTTATAATATTAGTTAAGATTTCCTTTCATTTTCATTTCACTTCTCCGTGACACAAAGAAACTGATTTCCATAGGGTCTTATTTTTTCAAGAACCTACAAAGCGTGCTATTAATTTGCAATTAATCAATAATCATATCTTTGTGACAAGGGTAGACAATGAAGCAATTGGTGCCTTTTGTCTATGTACAGTAAGGCAATCAATTTGTAATCACATTTTGCATCGAAACCTTTAGCAGGTGAAAAGTTGTGAATGTAACTAACTTAACTTTTGGACCTCACTACCGCTTACCGCTTACCGCCGAAATGACGGTGGCAACTGACAGGTAACTGACCAGTTACTTGTCCGTTGTCACATCGACTTGGGCTTCTCTTTCGCTTTTTATCAGGCGTAGAGAAGTCATTACCTCGATCCACTATAAATAAAAAATAATAATACTCTGGAGGGCGCAGAAATGACCAGACCACATTTTTCAGGGGCGCAGTTTGAAAGCTCGCACCGAGCGCATACAATTCTAGTTAAGGCACTGCTATTGGTGGATTCTTCCCTCGCCCATCGGTCCTCTGCCTCGCTCCGCTCCGGTGGACAGGCGGCCTAACGCTCCTGACATTCGCCGAGCAGCGAGCAGAGCCAACATTTGCTCAGCGCTCCTTATTATCGCGCGCTTCATAAATCGCTGTTTGGATTCTCTGTTGCTTGCTTTGGTTTAACATTTGGTAGCTTGGTTTTACATCTGTCTGACGTATCTGTGTTATGAGGTATCTTTTAAGCTATTTTTTGGGATTGTCATAGTTCTTGACAAAGGTATCAATCAATAATGGATAGTTACTTGCAGAAATTTGTTGTCTGTGTGCAGGGCCGTCTTTAAATTATTTGAGGCCCTGGGCACATTAGGTTCATGGGGCCCCTATGACCTAAATATCGGTTATCATTTGGTAATATGGCAGGAACTAGGGGAACCCATTCGATCGTGAGGCCCTGGACACGTGCCCATAGTGCCCAGTGGGGAAGAGGGGCCTGTCTGTGTGGCATCCGAATTTGGAATAGGATCACCCCATCTCATCCCGTGGGTGCCCTGAAAGAGGACTAAGGGTATGTTAGGAAGCGTAATTTGATGATGATTATGGAATACAAATTCCCAGATACGGAATAAATACAAATGTTCAGCGCACGATTTCAGGTTCGTTGGAATTGACCTGACGAACCTTGATTCAGAATTGAATTTTTTTTACTACCCTTTGAACCACATCGTCATGATCATCAGCCTATGGTAGTCTTCTGCTAGACATAGGCTTTTACAGGTGTTCGCTAATATGGTCAAATCGTGGAGACCGCGTCTCCTCAAACGTAGTGTAGGACGCCCTCAGACCAGGTGGAGTGACGATTTGCGCAGGACGGATGGCAATTGCCGGATGCGAGAGGCCCGGGACCGATCGAAGTGGCGAGCATTGGGAGAGGCCTATGTCCAGCAGTAGACTGATGATGGTCAAATTGAATTTCATCAAACTACTGTAGTTCCTAAAACAAAATGGAGTTGTACTACCGAAAACATAGACAAGACGAATGACGGATAAACAAACAATGTCGGCTATTTAGTTTCGCCGACACAACGTATGTAGACATAATTTCAAGCGCATACTAAATCATAGAGCACGCTGAATGGTGGCCATTAGCATTCTGCGCACGCGCATACGACGTCTGCGGCCCCCCCCAAGGGGGGAGTGGCTGCTACTAAATATAGATAAGTCACTCTGTCGCCTTGGAGATACTGACAGACATATGCTCAAATTGTTTCTGTGTCCTATTACAACAGCTTCGGTAGCGTGTGATTCGATGGTTTGATTCTGGGATCGAATTCCAGGTCTACCCAAAAAAAAACCGGATTTCACTTTCAAGATATTACGCCAGAGATCAGTTGGTTGATGTGTGTTGTTGACATTTATTTATTTTATTAAAATAAGACAGAACCATCATAATCGGTTTGTTATTTTGACTTGATCGGGAATCGAGCCCAGAACCCCGTTCCGTCATAAGAAAGACTTCAACGAGATCTAATCATACGAGTTTATGTGCGCGTATTAAGTTATAGACAACATCACATACATTGCTCTAATCCCAAAGCAAGTAGCTTAAGCACTTGTGTTTTGGGTATCAGAACAACGACGGTACCACAAATAATGTTTAAAATTACTTTGAGATTAGAGCAATGTATGTGATGTTGTCTAATAATAAAAAAAAAGTATTAAGTATTCACTATTTGTCGTCGGCAATATGCACCATGATCAGTTGAGCGAAAAGATGATGGCTCCCTTATATCGCAATTGGTGTCCGTATCATATTTTCATTATAATCCTACAGGTGTCGATATAGTCAATGATCTTCTAAAATGTTATTATAGCCTTAATGAATACTTTAGTAATGCATAATTATTATTATTCCTCATCCGTCACACTTCCATTGCTACCAATTTAATATACTTAGTAACATAATTGTTTATATTAATGTAACAAATTTTTTGCCATACCCTAACAGGGTCTATATTCTATACTAGTTATAAGTTGTTTAATTATGTATGAATATGGTTGCAAATAAATGAAAATGAAAATGAATGAAAATGATCTTCGACTCTTATTGTTCCTAAGAGGCTCGTAAACTAAGCCGCCCTTTACTCGGAGACAGCGCAGTGTTCAAGTAAAGAGCAAGCGATAATTATGAGCGGATCGATTATATCTGATTAAATTCAAAGGTCGGATTAAAGCTACCGTTTACTTACATGTTTGTCAAGGGCAAACAGCGCACCTGTGTCCCCTGGTGTTGCGGTGTCTATGGCTGAAGTGATCACTTACTGTCAGGTGACCTTCCTCCTCCGACATAAAATAAACTTTGATACCACCCTTGATTGACTTTACATCTATGTCATCATCATCATCATCAGCCTATTACAGTCCACTGCTGGACATAGGCCTCTCCAGTTGTTCGCCACTTAGAGCAAACATCTGGAGGATATACCCATAATCTCCACGCTGGGCAGGCGGGTTGGCGATCGCATGGCGTAGCTTCTTGCTCCGGTGCCGCTGCTCCCCGTCAGCGGTCTTTGGTATTTAGCTACGCCTTCAATTGTGATGGTTATACCGCCACCAGTCGGTTGCCAGCGCCTCGTTTGTTATTCGGCAGGATGCACCACGGGCTGGTGAGGTTGGCTTGGAGCGAAAGATGATAGGCCGCTCCCTTACATCTATGTAAGTACACATATTTCGAACAAATAAATTATCTTCATCTTATTCATAGTACCCACGCCAAAAAAAATTGAAAAGTTCTTTTTCTAAAATGATGCAGCCGGTAATGATGGTTTAAGAAAATAAGTAAAGGTTCAAAAAAATATCAACCACCTTTTTGCACTTTATCCATTGTATAGCTCCTGAATTTTATTTTGTTTTATATAATTTTAATGAAATATGAATGATTTAAGTAATATGACAAACATTAAGAAAAATTGGCATTGAAAAGAGTAACTGTCGAGTTTCTTGCCGGTTAGTCTGGATAGAAGCTGCATTCCGAATCCGGTGGTAGTTTAATTCCTTTTAATTTTTTTTTATATTGGCTCGACATAATGGCTTCCCTACGCCTGATGGAAAGCGAAAGAGAAGCCCAAGTCGCTGTGACAACGGGCAAGTAACTGGTCAGTTACCTGTCAGTTGCTACCGCCATGCCGGCCCAACCCTAACCCCCCACGAGCTCCGGAAACCCTACTCACCGGCAGAAACACGACCCAGAGGTCATTTGACTGCGGTATACTATAGGGTGGAGGTCCTTCCCCGGACGGGCGGCTCAATTCGAGCGAAGATTCGCTGTGCCCTACCTCTCTTTATTCTCCGGTGGTAGTTTAATTCCTTTTAATTTACAGTATTTAGTGTTGACGATTTATAAGTGCTTGTCTCAGCCTACATGAATAAAGAGATTTTTGATTTGTTTTGATTTGACCTGATATCAAAGTAGTTTAGTAGTTTCTTTAGCTATGTGTAGGCTCCAATAGATCCCAATTTCCTAGTGATGGGCGTTTCTGATAACGCCCAGCCCCGAGTCCATTTAGATAAGTTATCTTTCTAAATTGATGTGAATAGTATTGTAACCCGGTGCCTATGGATCAGTCTAAAGATATTTTTCTACTCACCAAATGAATCTCATCATCATCATCAGCCTATCGCAGAACAACGTTGGCCACAGGTACATTTTAATTACATGAATTAACACTGAATGATCTTAATAGGCTATTATGGCTAAAAATTGTAATTAGTCCGTCTTTTATCTTATTCAAAAATAAAAGACACGTATTTTTCCTTTTTTCATTCAAATAAACAATAGTAAAGATACAAGGCATCAAAAGATAGGAGTGGGAGTCTTTGACGTCACTCGCTCCCGTAAAAGTGCCTCACTGAGTGACGTCACGCGTAATTTCAACGGGCTATAACTTTGTAATTTTTAGTCTAATTTACAAATAAAAAAATACGTGTATTTTATTTTTGAATAAGCTAAAAGACGGACTAATTACATTTTTAGCGATAATAGCCTATTATTAAATCTCGTAGTATATGGAAAATCTCATTTGGTAATATTAAATCGCTGTGCATTGTCTGTGGCATTTATTTTAAAATGAGTCTAGTTCAAAGTATATTTCTAGTATATTTCTTTCCAAAATTCGCACAAAAATCAACAGTCAAACATAATGCTATGTCAAACAATGTAAAAAGCTTGTAATGATCTAGAATTACGAGTGTGAAAAGTATATTAATTCGTGGGTAACAATTTTGGACAAAGACAATAAAAATAAATGCAGACAAGAATATAAACGTTTACACATAATTCATAGTTAATCTCTTAACATCTGGTACAGTCAAAGTGAGGGCAATGAACCTGTGACAAGATGATTATATTATATCAATGGCAGATGCCATCTGGTAACCGAAAGGTTCCACAGTTACTGGTTAGGGCAAAAAAAAACTTTTTTTTTATGCAAGAGGCGGCAGGCAATCAAATGTGAAGCCTGATGGTAAGCAGTCAACACCGCCAATGGACACCCGCAGCTCTAACCGAGTTTAGGGTCGCTGCCGGCCTTTTAAATTTGAATACGCTCGTTTCTTGAAGGTTCCCAGGTCGTAGCTGTTCGGAAAGACTGACGCAGGAAGTTGGTTCCACAAAAACGAGGCGCGAGATAAGAAGTTCCTCATAAAACGTACAGTCGAGGATCGCCAGCCATCGAGATGATGTGGATGGAATTTAAGTCGGAATGGAATTTACGAAAATAAATTTCTTACTAGCAGTTCCGAACTCAAGAAGGAACGTTAAAATTAAGCGTATACGGAGACGTAGGCAGCACAGCACAGGATTGGGCACTGGAGACAGACATAGCATATCTCTGATATGCTGTGACTCAAGTTACATAGACCAGTCGCGTCTTTCAATGTCTTCTTTGATACTCTTGGGATTTGTGTCTTAAAGAAAAGGTTTACAGTGTACGTAGATTTAAAATGCACAGATGAGACACTTGTAAATAACATTATTGATATTTTTTACAGTCGATCGATGCATAATAAAAATCAAATAAATTGATTAATCACAAAAATACCTAAGCGTGGTTTATTTTAAACTTTACTAAAAAAAAGAATTTTCATTTCTTTTCTTGTAACAATTTAATAAGAGTGAACATAATTTGCCGTGCATTTCTATACTGTACCGTAATTAAGTATGTGTAGACAATGTGTAATTAGACAACAATATACAATTTACGAATTCCAAAGGAAAGTGGTTGCTTTCACTATGCTAAACTGTGGCCTAGTGATGCGCTGAGAGAGATGTTTGTATTCGTAACCAGAGGATTTTCAACATGTTCGTGTTTTTATATCTACCTATAACTTTATTCCCCTGCCTTAGGCTGATGATGATAATGATGAACATCATCATCATCAGCCTACTGCAGTCCACTGCTGGACATAGGCTTCATCAGTTGTTCGGCACTTTTGACAGGCTCGGTGGCTCGTTTGGTAGTGACCTCTGCCCTCTGAGCCAAGGGTCGTGGGTTCGATTCCCGCACAGTACAAACATTTGTGTTCATGAACACGTCTGTTTGTAATGGTCTGGGTGTTTTCTATGTATAATATGTATTTATTTACAAAAAGCGTTGGCTTAGTTTAAAGCTAGGTGGCTCTGTGTGGCCCAGCGTGGCATGTCTTGGGTTATTATTATTACTTAGGACAAACATCTGGAGACACCCATAATCGCCACGCTGCGCAGGCGGGTTGGCGATCGCAGGGCGTAGCTTCTCGCTCCGGTGACGCCGCTGCCCGTCATCGGTCTGTGGTTAGCTACGCCTTCAGCTGTCATGGTTTTACCGTCACCAGTCAGAGCCTCGTTTGCTATTCGGCAGGATGTACCACGGGCAGGTGCGGTTGGAGCGAAATGATGATAGGTCGCTCCCTTACATTTCCCTGCTTATGGTCCCCAAGATACGGGGTTTCCTATTTTGGAGCCCATTGCTAAATTCTTCTTTTATCATGTAAATGTGTCTTTTGAAAATAATTTTTTTATTATTGTATTGTAGGAAATTGTACTTCTCTATCGTTTGTAACCCTTTTTTTTATTTTTTTATTCCGGTGAAAATGCGTTAAGGCATGCCCGTCGCTCGGGGGAGCGGCTCGGGGTATGTGGGACTAATCCCGCCTTCAAAAGATGGAAATGAGGCGGGAAATACCCACTAAAAACACCGGACCCTTCGTCAGGCGCCTACAGGAGGTAATGTCGCGGGACCTGGGAGTCCAGCACTACCGCGGCAGTCGTTTGTTAGCCTAGACTTCGGTAACTCACAATAACGGGCCCTCCGAGTGAGTTCCCATCACTACAGACGACTTGTGACTCAGCCGCCCACGCCTGGTCTCTCAATGCGCTTTGTTGCTTTCGAGGACTTTGCCCCGCGGCTTAGAAGCAAATGAAAACAAACACTCGGTTATATCGATAGGGCTTTGACTCATTTTGTGGTAAACTCGTTCTACTTTTTGAAAATGAAATAACTTTTTTTAATTAGGCATCTTAGCGGCTGTAAAAAAGTTTTAACATTTTTGTAAATTAGGAAAGTTTCATCATCAATCAGCCTAATTCAGTCCACTGCTGACATAGGCCTCTGGCAGGCAGGCAAACATCTAGAGGATGTACCCATAATCGCCACGCTGGACAGGCAGGTTGGCGATCGCAGGCTTGCTCCGATGACGCTGCCAAAAGTCCAAAGTCCAAGTCCAAAGTTATTTTAAGACTTTGGACTGCGAACCGAGGAATACGATGCAAGCAGAAGAACTAAAAGCTTCAATCCTCTACCAAAGTTAACACTAACTTGTTTAAGGAAAACGCTTCGTTTTTTTTCTTCGAAACTTCGTCGGCGTCGTCACGAAACCGATCGATCCGTCTAGCGGGAACATCGTTTGCGTACTCTGTAATTATCCGAATATGCGACCCGCCCGAAGCCCGCTTTTCGTCGGTACGTTACAATGTATGAGGAGTGATACAAGCCGGAATGGAGAGAAGCACAGTGAAGCGTCTTTTATGTTAGCTTTGATTCAGTACTGGCCAGCCATATTGCGCAAATCGGCACTCCAACTGGCTTGAGGGCCCTACACTTGCCGAGACGTGATCTCCACTGAGAGAATTGGTTTTTTTTCTAGAAGGGGGAGGTGACATGGTATGTGGAACTCACACCTCTCGAAATGGGAGGGCGTAACCACTAAACCTCGCTGTGTCACCGGTGGGCAGCAAGTTGCAGGGACACGGGTAACGAAGAAACATACTGCCGCATCCCTGCATGCCCTGGCCAGCCGCAGATGACAAGCGGCCGGCACTCCTGGTCCGGGGAGGGCAGATACCCCTGCCCCCGGCTCCGGGGAGTAAGCTAATGACAATGAACACCTAAAGGTTACTTACAAACTAATAATAAATAAATAATAAATAAATAAATATTTATTCAATTGCACACAGTTAATATACAAAAAAATATATATCTACAGAGAATTTAGTATAACAAAAATTTTACCATAGATCTTATCTGCGAGGCATTTTAAATTACAAATGTGCAAAGGCAGAAAGCTAAATTTCATGCAACTTACAAGGGTCCCCAAACTAGGCAGTGCCTGTATTTTGGGCAACCAGTTTTTGAGTTAGATATAAAGAATTTGGGTATTTAAATAAAACAGAAGAGTTATATTAATTTATAAGTAAGTAAAAAATAAACAATAAAGGAACCTAAAAACATCGACTGACAAGTGCCTCGGTTTCATTATATGAGTTACTCAGCAACCACTGAGTTAAAACATTCTTTGCATCTAAGACTGAACATTTCCTTATATCACAAGCTCTAGTAGTAGCGTTGTAAACACGAGCTCTAGCTGAGTCTCCAAATCTAGAAGCAAAGTGTGATTTTACTGTCGGAATAGGGATTTTAAAAGTACGTTTGTTTAGAAGCGTCTTGTAGATATCCGAAGTTATAAGTCGTTTATGCGCAATTAGACAGATTTTTAATATAAATAGTTGACGAATTGTGAGAACTTGAGCTTCTTTATAAATATCAGTAGTTGGGTATCTATAAGGTCTTTTTAACATGATTTTGAGGAGAGACCTGTTTGCGCGTTCAGCCTGCAATAATGTTGTCTTGGCAGCCCCACCCCAAATCGAGACACAGTATCCAGTGACAGACTGACAAAGAACTTTGTAAATCATAATAAGCAGGTCCTTGTCAGCAGAGTCTCTCAGTTTCCTAAAAATGCCAGAGATTTTCCTAACTCGTTTAGAGAGACACTGGATATGACATTTAAATGAAAGGCGCTCGTCTATCATAACACCCAAGTATTTGTTAACGCCAGTACGATAAATGGAGTCACAGCCACAGTTTAAGGGAGAAGCCAAATCGCATGAGTGGATCCTGACACTGCCCTCAACAGTTGGTGCGGAAACAGATGTTTTATGAAAACACATAAAATTTGTTTTTAAGGAATTTAGTGTAAGGAGGTTCTTCCTAAGCCAGGAACTAACAGAACGCAGTCCAGCCTCAGCTGTGTGGAATGCATTAGTCCAGTTGTTACCTTTAAAAAGGATTACAGTATCATCAGCATAACATATCACGTCAGCATTTTTTAATGGCAAATCATGGATGTCGTTCATGTAAACTATGAAGAGCGTGGGGCCTAAAATGCTTCCTTGAGGGACGCCAAAATTGACTGGTAGCTGGTCACTTCTCTCCGACCCGACTTTGACAAGCTGATGTCTGTCAGAGAGATAACTTTTGAACCAATTAAGAGCAATCCCCCTCACACCTAGACACTCTAACTTGCGACAAAGTATTTTAGAAGATACAGTGTCGAAGGCTTTTGCGAGGTCCAGGAAGACCCCAATACATTTCTGATCCCGGTCCAGATGACTTGAGACAAGCTCCGTAAGGAGCGTCACAGCATCCTCCGTTGACTTACCGCGTCTGAAACCAAATTGTCTGGGAGACAGTATACCATTCGCCTCAAGAAACCTGATAAGCCGGCTGTTCACAATCTTTTCCAGGATTTTAGAAAAAACACTGAGGAGTGAAATCGGTCTGTAATTTCCCGGTTCCTCCCTAGGTCCATCTTTATGAACTGGTGTGACGAGGGCAATTTTCCATAGTTTGGGGAAGCAACCGGAACCGAGACTCAAGTTAAACAACTGAGCTAGAGGGTCACAGAGGATGAGTCTAGCATATTTTACAAAAGCAGCGCTGACACCGTCAAGACCAGGCGCACTATCACCCTTTAGATTGCTTATAATGCTCAGAACCTCTTCGCGATCAGTAGGCTCCATGAAAAAGGAGTTAGAAGGAGACTCTTTTTGAACAACTTTGGAAGCTAAATCTTCTTCAGATTCATTCAATTGATCTAATATGTTGTTAGCCAAAGTTTTACCCACCCCTGAAAAAAACGCATTGCAATTATTAAGAGAAACCTTAGGACTGCTAGATGTTGATAAGAGCTCAGTGGGTTGGTCATGCTTTACTTTCGCGTTACAAATTGACTTTACAGTCTTCCAGAGTTGTTTTGTGTCCTTACTATTTCTTTGAAGTTCTTTTTTTTCGTAAGCCAGTCTCACCTTTCTTAGCAACTCAATGTAAAAGTTTCTATATCTACGATATGAGACCTGCAGTATTTCGTCGTTAGGGTTCTGCTTCAGCTTAGCATGAAGTCTATCTTTATGACGAGCGCATCTCAGCAAACCGGGCGTCATCCACGGCCTGATAACATATTTTGATCTGCTGATTCTTATTGTTTTGGAGTGCAGCTTTATTGCTTTGTTAATAATATCCATAAATGACTCCACAGCATTATCGACAGAAGCCGAGTATGTAACTATGTTCCAGTCCACAGACTCCAGTTCTCTGCAAACACCCTCATAGTCTACGGTGATTTTAGTTTTAATACGATTTTCGACTTGACGGCTCTTGCTAGTTGTTAGACCTACCATTGCTACACAGTGGTCGGTGATTTCATAATCACATACCACTCCAATCACTGGATTGTTTGTTTTAATGAAAATGTGGTCCAAGCAAGCATTTAATCGAGTGGGTTTGGTGATGGCTGGCACGAGATCGTGCTCAGCACACAAACAAAGATACTCTGACGCCCCAGGGTCCAAAATGTCGATATTTATATCCCCAACTACAAATATGCACTGCTTTCCCCCAAGTAATTGAAGATTTTCATCTAGTGAAGTAAGAAAGTTATCTAAGTTCCTAAAAGATGGAGATCGGTAAACACCCAGTATCGATACGTGATCAGCAATGTCAAGTCTCAAGCAGCAAGCTTCGCTGAAACCAGGCTCCGATGCCACTACTGCACACGAGGATTTTATATAAGCGACAACACCTCCGTTCTGATTTATATTTTGCTTGGTTGAGTATACATTGTAACCGGGAATATTTTCTATAATAACTGAATCGTTAAGTCTACACTCCGTCAAGATAAGGATATCAAAGCTTATGTTCAGTCTGTGCAGATATACAAGAAGAGCATCGAGATTTTTACTGATACTCCTAATGTTTATAGTTAAAATCTTAAAATCATAGATTGGCGTAAGAAAAGTTCTACACGTGTCAAGATCGTCAGTTTTATAACAGGCTATATCTCTCATTGTGTCGATTTCCGTGATAAGATCTAAATTACCCATAAAAATAAGTTAAAATTAGCAAGTTCAAGAGTTAAAAACGCGGAATTAAGTATACTTAACCGGTATAAACACGTGTATCTATCAACAAACTTCAAAGAGTAGGCGTGAAAAGTTCCCAAATACTTGCTCAGTCGATATTTCACAGTTTTACAATTCAAATATGCATATAAACAAAGAATGTGCTGTTTAATTAATGAATTACCAGTCAAAGCAGAAGCAAAATCTAACCTGTAATTTGCCATTGAAATATAGTATAAAATATTACATAGGAGTAAAACGCTACTAAAATAATACTTTGAAGACTCGAGTTGTTCCCCGTGTACACATGCTGTCATAACATAACAATAGAAATTCTGTTCAGTCTCACATCGACTACTACCGCGAAACTTCGCATTCATACTTAAAAAGAGAAGAACGTATGACCATGAGAGAATTATCAAAATTTGGCACTGAGAAGCTATATTATTACAATTTCCAGGAGTTGTGATTAGAGCAAGTTCGCTAGGAGCAATTTTGAGAATCGAAGCACTCATTTGCAGATCTATTCTGCATCTCTAGCCTTTCCAGGATCCCTGCCGAAGACACATGAAGGACGGAGCTTGTTTCCGAACGGCGCATAAATATGCTGCCATTTGAAGTCCAGACGTATTTAAATCGTAGCTCACTTCCTAGCTTCCTGGCCTTGCTGAACAGGACTCTATTTTCTTTTGTTAGGTGCTCATTGAGGAACACGCGGCGCGGGTTTCCTGGGACATTTATCTTGTCCGTAGTAAGTCCGCGGCGGGATCGTGCAGCACGAATCAGTTGGTCCCGTGGCGCGCGTCGTGTCATCGTCACCACTATCGGACGTGGTCTCTCCAGCGCACCGCTGTTGTTACGCGGGGGACCCACTCGTCTTATGTCATCCACGTCGCGAGAGTCCAGGTCAACGCCCAAGGTCGTTGCTATGACATTTACAATTTGATGTAAGTTTTCAGATTTTTCTTCTGTGATTCCGTTGATCTCAACGTCCTTAAGAAGACGGCGCTGATCTTTCGCAGCAATTTCATGACGCAGTTCGGCCAACTCCGCTCGCAGACTAATCACCTCTAATTAATCTCAACTATCAGATTACTTGAATGACCATCGTTTACGTAGTCTTTCCGAACAGCTACGACTTGGGAATCTTCAAGAAACGAGCGTATTCATATTTAAAAGGCCGGCAGCGACCTCAGAACTCGATTTGAATTACAGGTGCCCATGGGCAGTGTCGACTGCTTATCATCAGGCATCACATAAGCTCGTCTGCCGCTTCTTGCATAAAAAAAATTGTAGAAAAGCCTAAAGGTTCCTACACACATGCCGGCGGCAATGCCGCCGGGTTCATGCCGAGCGGCTATGCTGAATACCGAGGAGACCTTTGTGCGGCGACTTTTGTGTAGGAACCTTAACGTTAGTCGCTAGTTCAGTGAATCATAACACAAGTGCATAAAGCTATTTAGTTTCCTATCAGATCATATTAATGTCTGATGCTTATTTATAACGCCATTCAGGTTGTTCCACAGCAGCGAACATGCCAAGTCTCTATGTAGGAAGCATGTTTCACTGTTAATACCCTTTGTATTATGGGAGGGTATGCTTAAGGTATTCGTGTGGGATCGGTCAAGTAGATTAAAGGGATAACAGACGGGTCTGATATTCGTGTTTATTTATTGGTTATGTGTTTTGCTGTTATGACTGTAATACAGTAGGAATGTTTTAAGTGTTCTTACAGCACGAGTGAGAATATGCATGAAACATATTTTCATGTATTTACTAATTTTGATACAGATAGGTATTCGTTATTGCACACCGCAAAATTGACTTCGAATTAAGTATACTTAGTAGATATTTCTTGTACAATTTAGGCAGTCAGACAAAAATATACTGTTAACAATAAAAACAAAATCAAAATTAGTTCAAAAATAGTCGAGGTAGAGCCGTTTAAAGCGCCTTGTGCCTTTTATACAAAACAGATTTTTCTAAGGATATTATTAATATGACAACAAATTACATATGGAGTCTTTCTGTTTATTTAATAGTTTTCATAGCTTTACTTGAATAAAAAATCTCTAATTAATGTTAATGATAATTTTTTTTTAGTAGCTCTATATAATGGTTGCCCTACGCCAGATGGACAGCGAAAGAGAAGCCCAAATCTCTGTGACAACGCGCAAATAACTGGTCAGTTACCTGTCAGTTACCACCGCCGTGCCAGCTCCACCTTAATCCCCCACAAGCTCCGGAAATCGGACGGGCGGCTCAATTTGAGCAAAGATTCGCTATGCCCTACCTCTCTTCAACCTGAAATGTGTGCTAAAAGATTTCAATAAATCCATAAAAAAGTCAAGCATATTCCCTATTTGTTAAGTGTATGCCATCCCAACATCCCACTATGTCAACACAAATCATAAAACTTACCTAACGGTTTACAATCTCACTAATTAGCCGCCATTACACTTCCATTGACACTGCCTTTGTCGCGTTCAAATGGAATTAGCATCTGCCGTGTACGGCGCGCGTGGGCATTAAACTAATTGTGACATTCGAATAGTCTTTGATCTTGGGTCAGTAGGGCAGTGATAGACAAATACGGTTGAGGGCGGTTTGGGAATGTTCGGGTTAAGCGGTGTTGCCTGGGGCAGATGTTGGATGGGTGGTCATTGTGAGATACGGATTTAAGCGTTTGTTTCATAATATTTATAAACCAGAAAAAAAGGATATATTATAAGGTTGTAAATAAATAAATTGCGGACTATTGTCTACAGTTAAACTTATCATAGCGTACACATATAAATTATTATTTTATTTTATTGATTACACCAACAAAGTTTACAATTATAAGTAGACAAAGTCCCACAAAACTATTTAGATAGATTGTCTGTGGGATCAGGCACGAGTTTCTCAATTAAAATGATAAAACTTACATACTAGGGAAATGTAGCCAAAAAATTACATTTTAAGCTTTCTCTTGAATACCCCTCTGTCCTGCTCCCGGCGTATGTCTTCGGGCAAATTGTTCAATAGGCATGGTAACCGTTTTTTAATGTATTAAACTAGCTGTGCCCCTGCGGCTTCGCCCGCGTTTTACCCCTATTTTACCCCTTTAGCGGGTGAATTTCGATAAATCCCTTCTTAGCGGGCGCCTACGTCATAATTGTAACCGACATGCAAAATTTCGTTGCATTCGCTTCAGCGGTTTCGGCTCTGCGTTGCTCGTTCAGTCAGGACATGTGATCCTGTGTGCCAGGATCGTCGCAAATGGAAGGACGTGTTCTCTGCCTACCCCTCTGGGAGAAAGGCGTGACGTTATGTATATATGTATATCTATATATTATGTCAGAAAACATCAATCGTCTGACAAGTTTCGTCAGTAAAGATGTGGAAAGGCACAGTATAATGTATTTAATTCTGAATCAACATAATGATATCGACCTTTCGATGTGAGGGATATAATGTTATGATCATTTTAGAGGTTTATGTAATCACATTGGCTACTAGATACTTGATTGATTTATATACATTTAAGTATTTAATATACGAGTTTTTAATGCCACGAAAGGCAAGATTTAAAATTTATTTTAGTCAAACGTTTACTGCTGCATTTTTTTATAGTGGCTCGACATAATGGCTTCCCTGCGCCTGATGGAAAGCGAAAGAGAAGCCCAAGTCGCTCTGACAACGGACAAGTAACTAGTCAGTTACCTGTCAGTTGTCACCGCCATGCTGGCCCTAACCCTCCACGAGCTTCGGAAACCCTACTCACCGCATATAGGCCACCCCCGGTGATATATGTCATTTGGGGGGATTTACCCTAGTGACCACGCTTGGCAGGCGGGTTGGTGATCGCAGTACGGTTTATTTGTATACAGGAAAAAGCTGCTGCCCGTTTTCTGATAATCCCTTAGTCGTCTTCTACGACATCTTCACAATGATATGGGGTGATGGGGTGTGAAACCACAGGGACATTTTTTTATTTTCTTTACTGCAGTACTTCTCTATGACACATAAACATACTCACCGCGCACTTTACTCTATTAACTGGTAAAGAGTTCTCCTATCATTAAGTTACATTTTGTGTAAAGTACTTAGACTTAATATTTATTAACTTATTTTAAAATACCTTAAAACTATCATTACAAGTAACGAACCTAATGCGACAGTTTGGCCTAAAATTAATTTTAATATTACATATACAAAACTAATTATTATTATGGGTATATCCTCCAGATGTTTGCTCTAAGTGGCGAACAACTGGAGAGGCCTATGTCTAGCAGTAGACTGTAATAGGCTGATGATGAAAACTAATTATATAAATATTTCATCACTAAAGCAATCCAAAAATAAGCCAAATCTAACACTTAAAACATGCTAAAATAAGCAAAGGCATCAAACGTTAAGGCTCTTCACAGAGCCGGTAGAAATAAAAACTACCATTAGTAATGTTTGTAGAGCACGCGTGCGCGCGCGCAGGTCGCCGCGCTGACCTGTGAGTCATCGTTGAGCAAGCCAGGTACCGCGGTAGTTGGTACTGGCCGCTAGAAAAGTACTAAGTAAGCTTTATTTGAATGGCTCGATGGCTCATTTGGTAGTGACCTTTGCCTTCTGAGCCAAGGGTGTGGGTTCGATTCCCGCACAGTACAAACATTTGTGTTATAAACATGGTCTGGGTGTTTACTATGAATAAAAAAAAAGCATCTAAGTAAGTTTATCATTGTCTAGTACCCATAGTATAAGCTTTGGCTTAGTTTGAGGCTAGATGGCGATGTGTTGCCCAGCGTGGCATGTCTTGGAATATTTATTTATGTATTTATTTATATTTATTTTTTATACCACCAAGGGGCAAACAAGCTTCTCTTCTAATTTGGATTTGGTTCAATAATTTCTGGATTCGGTTCCCTTGCAAATATGTATCGAAATTTTAGAAGTTTGGTTTTTTCATAGCTCCAAGCGGCAGTAGACTTGAGTATTTGATATAAATTCCAGCTTGATATCTTTAAGCGTTTCTGAGTCAACGGTTCTTGACAAACAGACAGACACACTGACAACAAAGTGGTTCTATAAGGTTTCCCCTTATAGGATCACTTTGTTCTTTTCTTTAAGATACTTACGGAACCCCCAAAGAGATACGTAGAGTATGTTTTTGTTACTGTTCGCTCTCGAGCGCCTCAACTGCAATGAGTATGGCATTGGCTTTGCTTGGTAGCAAGCAAAGTCCACTTTTTTCTCTATTTAAATGGTCATTTACGCGTTGAAAGCGATTAGTTTTTCATTACAACTTAAATACAAATATGCGTTTATCCCTTATAAGTAATTTCGAATACACAAAATGGTCATTATTTCCTTTCCAATGTGTATAAGTTCTAAAAAAGTGTAAACAACCATATTGAAAATGAGCATGCAATTTGCAATTTAAGATTCTGTTCGGTGTCGAGCTAAGACGATTGTACGTGACTGTACTAAGGCGTGTGAGTATGCGTACGAGTCTCTCGGATGCCGCAGACATTTTTGCTGTAATGAGGAATGTTGGATGTTTGTCTAGCAAGAAATAAGCTACTACTTAGATTAATTTTGATATTTTTTAGTTGAAAATGTTAAAGATAGTTATATATAGATCTTTATAGGATGTGTTTTGTTAGGTACCTTTAACATTATATACTACTAGCTGTGCTCGCGACTTCGTCCGCTTGGAATAGTTATTTTTCCCCATTTTTTTTTTACATTTTCCATTATTTCTTCGCTCCTAATAGTTGCAACGTGATGTTGTATAGCCTAAAGCCTTCCTCGATAAATGGTCTATTCAACACAAAAAGAATTTTTCAATTCGGGCCGTAGTTCCTGAGATTAGCGCGTTCAAACAAACAAACTCTTCAGCTTTATAATATTATAGTAATAGTATATAGTATAGATTAGATAACGTTCATTCTCTGACTGAAGACTGACTCGATGGCTCATTTGGTAGTGAGCACTGCCCTCTGAGCCAAGGGTCGTGGGTTCGATTCCCGCACAGTACAAACATTTGTGTTCATGAACATGCCTGTTTGTATTGGTCTGGGTGTTTTCTATGTATAATATGTATTTATTTACAAAAAAAAGTATCTAAGTAAGTTTATCAGTTGAGTTGTCTAGTACCCATAGTACAAGCTTCGGCTTAGTTTGGGGCTAGATGGCGATGAGTGGCCCAGCGTGGCATGTCTTGGGTTATTTATTTATTTATTCTGTTACATTATTGGCGTTTCGCTAAAGATCGCTAATCTTTTCTAGCAATTAATATAGCCTATGTTACTCAGAGTAAATGTAGCTTTCCAAAAAGAAAGTGTAATGTATCAATTTTCAAAAAAAGAACAAATCATTCCTCATAACTATAATTTATTGTAGACATATGTAAAAAAAATCTAAGAATTTTTGTTGTCGCATAAAACTTGTTTGAAGCTTCTTAGCTTACCTATCACTGCATTTTATTTAAAAACTGCCAGAGTTGTCTGGAAGAGATCGCATATAAGGCCGCCTATATTGTACAGCAAAATGTCTACTCTACATAGTTTTAAGCCAATTGTTTGTTGTTTGTTGTTGTTTGTGTTCAGGCATAGGTACCTATAATCTTGTCAGAATATTTATCAACCGTAAAACATTGTCATATCTAATTATTTAAACCTCTCATGTTTCTCTCCCAGATCATTTAGCAACAAGCAAGAGAAAAACTACACATTCCCCGTTTAAGTTAAAAAAAAAAACATTTACATGACTAATTAGTAAGTCGGTTGTGCAAATAGACAAAAATAGTGCTCACTTCGTCGGCACTCTTTGATAAGATCACTAATTAATTACCAACGCGACTTTAAAACATTTAAGACGATGTATGAATAATACAAATGCACGGTTTAAGATTTATTTTTGGATAAACGGTTAAACTTAATTGCTCATTTACGTGCAAAAGAGTAATTGTTTTGATCTACGCCTCTCGACTAACATGCAATGCAGTTTTGTGAATTAATATGTCTTCTATAACTTGTACGTTCGTTTATTTATTTTCTTTTAACAGCACACGCTTAGGAAGTACCATCATCATTATCATCATCAGCCAGAAAACGTCCACTGCTGGACATCATCATCATCATCCTTTATCAGTTCACTGCTGGACATAGGCTTCTCCCAATGACAATAGACAAATGATCATCTTAAGGAATATATTATGGGAAATGGGTAGCAGCCTATACTCATAGTAGTAGTAAAACTTAGTGCAGTAACAAACCCGCCTGCCTAGCAAGATGACACAACAGTGGACGTGACTTATGTCCAATAGTGGACGTGACCTATGTCCAGCAGTAGACGTAACCTAGGTAGCTGTGGACGTGGCCTATGTCCAGCATTGGACGTTTACAGGCTGATGATAATGACTATTTACTATAGAAAAGCCCTTCTAACCCTTCACGTAGGTATACCCGTAACAGAAAATTCTGTGATATCTACAAAAAAAAAAAAAAAAATACAATTTTTTTTAGGCCCGATGCCGAAAAAAAGAAATTAGTCCGTCTTTTGGATTGTTAAAAATTAAAAGACAAGTATTTTCATTTGTAAATTAGACCAAAAATGACAAAGATATAGCC
This sequence comes from Conogethes punctiferalis, assembly GCA_031163375.1. NCBI lineage: Eukaryota > Metazoa > Arthropoda > Insecta > Lepidoptera > Crambidae > Conogethes > Conogethes punctiferalis. Next base: position 4,065,303 of record CM062096.1, on the reverse strand, counting down.
TATTACAATTACGCGTGACGTCAGATTTTGGGAGTTTTTTCGCAAATGAGTGACGTCAAAGACCCCCTCTCCTACATCTGATGCCTTGTATCTTTGTTATTTTTTGTTTAAATGAAAAAAGGAAAAATAAGTGTCCAATATATTTTTATAATCTAAAATACGGACTAAATATAATGTCATTATTTTGACCCTGCAAACATCCCTTGTGTGCCTCGTCTTTTAAGAAGGTTCAAACATTCAAACATTCCTCGTCATAGTACCTACGACAAACCAGATCATGAGCAAAAAACGCACAAACACTAACAGCATGCTTCCACTAGCAAGAATTCAGATCTGTAGTCAGAATGTCGCAAGATGACGGACTCGGCTCATACGGCAAGTGGTCCCCGAATGGAGTGCGCTGACCCCAATGAATCTCAACTAGGTAATTACACCACGGACTTAACTAAGTGTTTACGTGGAAAACGCTTGCAGTGGTATAGTCCGCTTAAAAAACGGTGAAAATCAAAACTTAGGACTCATCATCATCATCATCAGCCTATTACAGTCCACTGCTGGACATAGGTCTCTCCAGTTGTTCGCCACTTAGAGCAAACATCTGGAGGATATACCCATAATCGCCACGCTGGGCAGGCGGGTTGGCGATCGCAGGGCGTAGCTTCTTGCTCCGGTGACGCTGCTGCCCGTCACCGGTCTTTAGCTAAATAGCTACGCCTTCAATTGTGATGGTTATACCGCCACCAGTCGGTTGCCAGCGCCTCGTTTGTTATTCGGCAGGATGCACCACGGGCAGGTGAGGTTGGCTTGGAGCGAAAAGATGATAGGCCGCTCCCTTACATCCCTTAGGACTGGCTAAACTAAAATAAAACAAAGACAAATGAACTGGATTTAGTTTTCCAGGTTCATGTGAGCTACAGATAATAAATTTATTTAGGTAAACATTGAAGATTTAGAATATAAAGTGTGCAGCAAGTGAAACTCTTGCTTTCTTACTATTTCTTCTCCCGAATACCAGGGACCCCCATATTTTTTGTACAAATATCTAATGTACAGTTTGACTGTTTATCATGACAATGTGTGGATATAAGTAATATATTATAACAATAAAACTCCTCTTTTTGGTTGTTTTTTTCTACCAGATGAACTTAACTTAGACTTGCTTAGAACTAAAGTAAAACAAAGACAAATGAACTGGATTTAGCTTTTCAAGTTATCAGGTCAAGTAACAAGGCAGTATCTATTTGAGTAGCTTACGTACATTTGGTCTCATATATTTCTGTGGCCGACTGTACTATGCCAGGAAAGTGGCTTAGTAAGTTAAGTACTTACGTTGTTCGTATTGTTGCATGTGACTGCCTCGTTGGCTTAGTGGCGAATGCCGATAAAGGCCGAAAGATCTTGAGTTCGAGTGCCGGGTTGGTGTGGCAAGTCGTTACATTGCCCGTGATATCTTGTAGGTGATCTTATAGATAAGTGAAGCGATGGCTGATAGGTATGATACTTCATGATTAAGACTAATTATTAGTTATCTTCGGAGATAGGTCTACTTTGTAAATAATGTTGTATTATTTTTTCTTTATATGGCTTCTTCTTTCATCTTTTCTTTATCGGCAATGTAGTTAAAAGTAAAATGTTTTATACATTTTTCAAAATATTAGAAAAAGAGAAAAATAGGGTTCAAGGATAGTAGCCTTTTGTTGCTTCCTAATTTGACGATTGGTAATAGTCTTAAAAAGCTTTCAAAGCTTTTGTACGAAGATTTGTATCAAAAAATTAAGAAGAAAAACATAGATTCATTAGATCGTTGACTTACACTAATTAAATTATTATTAGCACAGTCCAATTACGAAATCTTTATGTTTAATTTACAACATGGATGCTCAGACATAATTTAGACATAAATTACATAATAAACTCCTACGCAACACAACGCCTTATTACATCTACACTTTTATTGATTTCATTGATTAGTCACTAGACCACTAAGTTCCCAAACTTTTTTCTAACAAAAGGAAACACAATAAAAGATTTTCTTTTTACGCACTATTTATCTACTATACTTATAATAAATCTGTAGAGAGGTCAATTCTGTACATAAAATATTTTTTCAAAATAACTATCAGGGGGTGATAAGTGATCGATACTGATACCAAAAATGCAATCAGTAAAATTTTTGTCTGTCTGTCTGTCTGTCTGTATGTTCGTTATAGAAAAAAAAACTACTGAACAGATTTTGACGAAACTTGGTACAATTATTCTTCATACTCCTGGGCAGGTTATAGGATACTTTTCATCACGCTACAATCAATAGGAGCGGAGCAGTGACGGGAAGTGTTGGGAAAACGCGAGAAATTTAAACCTGTATGTTTGAACGCGCATTACGCGAAAACTACTGCATAGAATTGAATGCGGTTTTCACCAATGTATTGCTAGAGGTCTAACTTAAAACTTAGGCACAAGGTATAGATGGGTATTATATGGAAGTCCGTTATTTTTGAAACCCGATATCCACGCGAGGGACGCCGCTGGCACAGCTAGTATAAAATAAACTAATATGTTTCAATTCTTAATCTTTTTGAGAAAGACCGCAGCAACAAACTAGTATCCCAATATGTAGACTAGTATGTAAGTGAGTTTAGTTCTAGTGCATCGTTTCCTTATGTTACGAGCAGCTTTTACACCGAACCTAATTCGTGCAGCAATTTAATTATATTTGTGGCCCGTAGTCACGGTCGTAGGCTATATCTCTGGCCGGAAATTAGACATCATATGTCCACATCCTTATGACTATTGACACAGTAAAGGGAATACAGTATGCGGTAGAAATTGAGATACGATAATGTTATTTGACTAAAACGTAGTAGCATCCTTATTAATATTATAAATGGGAAAGTGTGTCTGTCTGTGTGTTTGTCTTTCTTTCACGGCAAAACGGAGCGACGAATTGACTCATGATTTAAATAGATATTTAATAAAATAAATAACCTAGGGCATGCCACGCTTGACCACATCGCGCCACTTATCCCCAAACTAAGTCAAAGCTTGTGTACTTTAGGCACTAGGCAACCGATAAACTTAATTAGATACTTATTTTTTGTAGATAACATTTTATAATATGTTAACGTAAAATTGTAAGTATCTCTAGATTATATTATTGTTTTTGTTTATTGGCAGGTACGTCAACATAAGTTTGATGTAGACTTAGATTATTATAAGGCAGCGGATAACCACAAAATTAAGGTAGGTGTCAAGTTCTTTTTTCATATCATCCCAACGGTCTGCAGTGTCACCAGAGTGAGGAGCTACGCCCTGTGATCGCCAACCCGTCTGCGTAGCGTGACGATCAATTATTTATTTTATGCAAGAGGCGGCAGATGAGCGAATGAGATGCCTGATGGTAAGCAGTCTAAGGACTCCTATCGAGTTTTGGGGTCGCTCCTGCCTTTAAAAACCGGCCAAGTGCGAGTCGGACTCGCGCACGAAGGGTTCCGTACCACCGATCGAATGAAAAAAATTAGGTAATTTGATTTATGACGTTTAAAAAAAAGTACTGTCTAGATTTCATTTAAAACCATTTTCGTTAGTAGTTTGCATAGTAATACATATCAATATCATATATTTTTTTCAGTTTTATCATGCCCATATTTAAGAAGGTACGGGGGGGGGACACATTTTCCACTTTGGAAGAGTTTCTCGCGCAATCGCGCGCTCAAACTTATTATTATTATTTCTTATATAAAATAAGTTAACGTCTTTCCGACTTCCGATCTTCCCGACATGCGACCCTGTAGTTACTCCATTGGTAATACCAAGTCATAACAGTACATTATATGACACATGTTTATACCACAGCGCATATTCCTAAACGAATTATTGCTGACTACAATGTAACCGATGTTAAAATCAATGAGAAATTAATTCTAACCGTACGGTATCTTGTTTATGAATAAAACACAGAAGTAATGTGTGCCACCCTAGCGGACAGTATAGATACATTCTCTAAAGGCGAGTATACACTAGAGCATTTACTTGTAACAGAAAAAGGCCTTTAGTAATATGATAAGCCGGTGACTGACATGAGCATTTGGCGGTACCGTAACATTTACGAATGGTACGATACAGGTCAGTAATTCCATGAAAAGCCAAAGTATTTTTAAGTGATGTGAATATTCTAGTTCACTGTGTAACGTTATGTCATTACCTGACTAGCCCTAGTTCGTGGCGAAGACTATGTTCGACTGTCACCGCCACAATGCTGATGCTTGCGGTTGTAGGGACCTAAAATTAAGGAGCAACGTATAAAGCCGACGACTGATCTGTACTATTTTGTCGTAACGTAACGTTGCGTTACGACGAATTGTTACAGGTCAATACAGCAAGCCGACCTGCTCGCTGCAAGCGCCGCGTATTCCACTCATCATGATCATCAGCCTATTACCAGTATTCCACTCGCTTGTCGGTATTTTCCCGAATCCCTTTGAGTGTTCCGTTACACCTATATTTTAGGTCAGTACAACCCCAAGCGTCAGCATTATGGCAGAGCACTATCGAGCAGTGTTCAGAACGAGCAAGAGTAAAGGTAAGTCACGTAAAGCCGTAACGTTGTAACGTTAATAAATAATAATAAATAACCCAACGTGGTATACGTCGGGCCACACAGCGCCACCTAGCCCCAAACTAAGCCGAAGCTTGTACTATGGGTACTAAACAACTGATAAACTTACTTAGATACATTTTTTTGTAAATAAATACATATTATACATAGAAAACACCCAGACCAATACAAACAGACATATTCATGAACACAAATGTTTGTACTGTGCGGGAATCGAACTCACGACCCTTGGCTTAGAGGGCAGAGGTCACTACCAAATGAGCCATCGAGCCAATCGTTGCTTAGAATGTTCACATCACATAGAAATACTTTGGCATTTCATGGAATTACTGACCCATATCGTGCCATTCGTAAGAATGCTACAAAATTCTTAAGAAAATGCTCCAGTCTGTACTCACCTTAATAAACGTCCCAAAATGTAGGTTAAACAAATAAGGGACTTGCATAGAATAGTAACAGGAATCGTAAACCGTACAAATATATGAAGTATTAAATAAAATTAATTTATTTAGTTTGTTAAGAGGTGAGAGGTGATACGGCAGTGTAGGGTTAACTGAATCTGCAAGTTAAGTCACTTAGCGATTACGGGTTATGTATGGGGGATTAAGTATTGACAGTTGTCAGATGCACGTTTAGAAATCACTATTACATTACTAGATATACCTTACCCTGTAGTAGGTCTTCTTGAAGAAATTCGGGCTAATTTTGAGCACGATTCATGCGAATTTATTGCTCTGATGATCGTATCTACTCTGCAAAAAAAAAAAAAGTAGCAACCTTTGTCAGAAGGAAAACTGACGCTTTTGTTGGTAATCCTGCCTTTTGAGCTATAGGTCGTAAACATCCTACAGGTTGGAATATCAATCAAAAGAATATACTCAATAATAGACTCTTCATGAAAGATAGACGTATCTTCGTAACACCACAAGTGAAGTGCCTTTAAACATTATTATTTACTATATTTGTATTACTCGTAATTCGAAAGGCACCCAAAGACATTGCAGTTCAAAGTGAAGGGTCCATAAAACAGTAATTCAATCGGTATAAAACCCAATGAAATTAATTAATTATGAACTCATAACCCAAACACAAACACATCTATACTTATAATAAATCTGTAGAGAGGTCAATTCTGTACATAAAATATTTTTTCAAAATAACTATCAGGGGGTGATAAGTGATCGATACTGATACCAAAAATGCAATCAGTAAAATTTTTGTCTGTCTGTCTGTCTGTCTGTCTGTCTGTCTGTATGTTCGTTATAGAAAAAAAAACTACTGAACAGATTTTGACGAAACTTGGTACAATTATTCTTCATACTCCTGGGCAGGTTATAGGATACTTTTCATCACGCTACAATCAATAGGAGCGGAGCAGTGACGGGAAGTGTTGGGAAAATGCGAGAAATTTAAACCTGTATGTTTGAACGCGCATTACGCGAAAACTACTGCATAGAATTGAATGCGGTTTTCACCAATGTATTGCTAGAGGTCTAACTTAAAACTTAGGCACAAGGTATAGATGGGTATTATATGGAAGTCCGTTATTTTTGAAACCCGATATCCACGCCAGCGACGCCGCTGGCACAGCTAGTTTCAAATAAAATCTGCAGTTTCACGGATTTTCTACATAATTGTCACATAACATAACTATTTATAGCCTCAGCTAAGTTATATTATGAGTAATTGTTATGTAGTTTTGGCTATACCTAACAACGTTCTGTTAATTAAGAAAACTATTTTTTTGTGTAGCCTATTATTTTGTAGGTATCCTGTATATTTTTTAAGGTAAATAAATTCATTCATTCATTCATTTATAAAATTCATTCATTCATCCATAACACATAAATAGATTTAACCTACATTACAGGACATGTACAATGCGAGATATTAGTTATAAACACGGACCAAGCTAGCCCTGTGGGTTAAACATAGTAACATACCTGTCATTTATCCAAATAATTTAACCTAAAAACGTCTATTTGAGATAAAATTTTTTTCCTTGTCTGAAAAATTATCCAGATGAGTTATTTTTTAATGATAAAACTTAGTACATACAATCAAGGTCCATTGGTACAATGGATTGGTACAATAAGGAAGGTAGAAAAGGATCCAATGCCATAACATTGTAACAGACTGGTGCAGAGGTCTAAGAACCTGTATTCCGAGTCACCAGTACCCTCTGATGGTGATTAGTGGGAATCCTTAAAAGAACACAAAATGTAGAGGTTACTAAGGAGGAAAGTTGTCATCTATACTAATATTATAAAGCTGAAGAGTTTGTTTGTTTGTTTGTATGTTTGTTTGTTTGTTTGAACGCGCTAATCTCAGGAACTACTGGTCCGAAAAATTCTTTTTATGTTGAATAGACCATTTATCGAGGAAGGTTTTAGGCTATATAACATCACGCTGCAACTAATAAGAGCGAAGATATAATGGAAAATGTATGTTCGCGCGCAAGGTGAGCGGCGTGTTAGTCAACGCGGGTGGCGGGGGGAAACGATCCGCGACCGCGATGCCCCGCGCTGCCCCGCACTGCCCCCTCTCAGCCGCCTGGAGCACTGGGACGCCGGGAAGCGGAGTCGACGGAACTCGGACGCAGACGCAGCTGCCACGCGCTCCGAATATAATCCCTTCACAATGATCAAAGTTTCAATGTAAAAACAAAGGGGAAAACTATTCCACGCGGACGAAGTCGCGGGCACTGCTAGTAGATAATAAAACCGTAAAGAAAAACCCTAATTTCGTAACCCCACATACGTAATTTTTCATTTAATTTTCATTCATTACCTGAGTTTGCGCCAATCTAGTTAGTCATCTACTAGACCGATATAATCTTAACTAAGTAATATTATAAAGCTGAAGAGTTTGTTTGTTTGTCTGTTTGAACGCGCTAATCTCAGGAACTACTGTTTATCGAGGAAGGCTTTAGGCTATATAACATCACGATGCAACTATTAGGAGCGAAGAAATAATGGAAAATGTAAAAAAAAGGGGAAAAAATAATTATTCCACGAAGACGAAGTCGCGAGCACAGCTAGTACTTACTAACACTTAAAATGTGTCGTTTGACCAAAAGCTGATTCCACTAAACACCCAATCAGCTTCCAGATCCAAAAGTTACTAGGTCTCCAAGATATACGATACCATAATAACCCCTAATCGATACTTAATGCAGTACTAATGCAGGAAAGACACGTCGTCTCGATACCTAAAATGGTTTGCGCTCCGTTGATTTATTTAATAAGCTTATTAAATATGAAATTGTCTTCCTTTGGTCGTTAGATCTTGTATACTGGGTTAAGGTTTCCTTACAAGTTTTCCTTGTTTATGATTTTTGTAATTTAATCGACTGTTTTATGACTTAAGACTTACTGCAGAAATCTATGTGGAGTTTGTACCCCAGAGTGTTGTAGAGTCACCCGCGTGATTAAAGGTAGGTATGTTAAATGATGCTCCTTAAGAGATAAGGAATATATCTTAATCTGATCAATAAGCTATATTACTGTAAAGCTTATTTGAAATCCTTACCCATATTTTTGCATAGTTAAATAGACTCAAAAACACAATATTAACCCTTTGAACGCTAGCGGCGTTTATGTACGACGACAACAATATATATTTTCTATTGTGCGTCACTTCTCTGGGTAAAAGAATAGGTACGAATAACTCTTTATGGTGGCACAATATAGTTAATACCACAGGCTAATACAAAAACATAGTTTTTTGACCCGGGACTTGAACCTTTTTTTTAGAGGGGAATGCATTAGGCACCTTCATGCCGCCTCCGGAGTGAGTCGGCATTGTGTGTGGGACTCACACCTCCCAAAATGAGAGGGCATACCCACTAAACCCCCATGTGTCGCCAGTGGGCAGCAAGTAGCAGGGATACGGGTAGCGCCGAAGCATACGGCCACATCCCTGCCTGCCCTGGCCAGCCACAGATGACGAGCGACCGGCACTTCTGGCCCGGGGAGGGCAAATACCCCTACCCCCGGCTTCCGGGGAGCGTTTGAGTGCGCCCCGGGCGGACCACGTGCAACGGTGTGGCTGCACCCACCACACCGTTACGCCCCATTGAGTGGTTCGCGCCCCCGCGCTTGCCACTCGGAGCACGGAGGAGAGACTCAGAGGGCGTACGATGCACCCGGGACTTGAACCTGGGTCAAGAGGACTAAGAGGTATGTTGGTAACTTATGTGAGCAGTCTCCAAAGGCGGCGTTTGTTCAAAAACGCATGACATGTAATGTATGTCAGCCATAGCATAATTTAAGCGCTACTTAGAAACGAATACACTTAGAAGCTTTCAAAAAGGCCGACTCCCTTGCAATTCTTGGAAGCATTCTACAACTAACTTACTACGCTCGAAATAGTACCTACTACAAACATGAAATTAGGCATGTTAGCTACCTAGATTTCTTTTTCCTAGTATTTCTTGCAATTTGACATGTAATATTCATGGTATTCATTAAGTAACTTAGTATATTATTATGAGCCGTGGTAGCCTAGTGGTAAGATCGTCGCTTCACACACGTGAGGTCGTCGGTTCGAATCACGCACCTCTGGATTTGCTGAAAATCTATGTGCGGAATTATACCACTAGCTTAGCGGTGAAGGAAAACATCGTGAGGAAACCTGCACATCCAGTTTAATTCTGAATGTGTCCATGATCCAAATTTGTCTGGTTCCCCTTTCTGAGGGTTACGAAGGTCAGATGGCAGTCGCTTCAATGTAATAACTAGACTCGCTAAATCTAGGATCTTGGTCAAAGCGGACCCTGGGCCTAGAGGCACAAACCGGGACAACGCTAAGAGGAAGAAGAGTACCTATGAGTTGTCTGCTTTCTTAGTCAAGTCATCTAGCTAAGAGGATTTAATTCCAGGTCGGAATGAAAAGGTATCTACTTAACAGTAGATAGTTTTGCACCAGGATACCCATCCCTTTTTACTAGGTTTCCTCTACCTGAAGGTTGTCTGGAAGAGATCGCTACAAGCGATAAGACCGCTTAACTTGTACTATGTTTTGTTTGTGATATGTTTTCCTGTAATGTCTGTGTTTGTGCAATAAAGAGTATCTATCTATTACGCCTCAAAGTCATCGCATGGAATCATCATACTTACTGTAGTAGCTTAAAGTTTAGTTAGATCTGCCCCCCATTCTAATGGGTATACATACCAGTGATATAATTACCATATTCACTAACGCATATGATTCATGATCATCATCATCATCAGCCTATTTAATTGCAGTCTACACCTGTACATAGACCTCTCCAGTTGTTCACACTTTGGGAAAACATCTGCAGGTTTTGTTCATAATCGCCACGCTGCGCTGGGTTGGCGATCGCTGGTCGTAGGAACTCGCTCCGTAGACGCTGCTGCCCGTCATCGGCCTGTGGTATTTAGTAAAGCGTTCTATCATGATGGTTATACCGCCACCAGTCGATTTTTTTTATAGTAGCATGGCATAATGGCCACTCTACGCCTGATGGAAAGCGAGAGAGAAGCCCAAGTCGCTGCGACAACGGGCAAGTAACCAAGCCAGTTACCTGTCAGTTGCCACCGCCATGCCGGCCCATAAGATGCTTCTTCAGGCCCCGTTAAAGGATCCTATATCGAAGGAATTAAAACATCGATTGCCAGAGCCTCATTTGTTATTCCTCAGGATGCACCGCGTGTATGTGAGGGTAGCTTGGAGTAAAAAGATCATAGGTTGCTCCCTTACATCCTTAACTAATATGGTTTGTGGATATTACATTTGGTGTAAAGGAACCTTATACCGTCAACTTACTTCACAGGTTTCATCATCATCATCAGCCTATTGCAGTCCACTGCTGGACAAAGGCCTCTCCAGTTGTTTGCCACTTAGCCCAAACATCGCAAACATCTGGAGGATATACCCATAATCGCCACGCTGGGCAGGCGGGTTGGCGATCGCAGGACGTAGCTTCTCGCTCCGGTAACGCTGCTGCCCGTCATCGGTCTGTGGTATTTAGCTACGCCTACAATTGTGATGATTATACCGCCACCAGTCGGTTTGCCAGCGCCTCGTTTGTTATTCGGCAGGATGCACCACGTGCAGGTGAGGTTGGCTTGGAGCGAAAAGATGATGGGTCGCTCCCTTACATCCCTCACAGGTTTGATATCTTGCAAAATGTGTATAAGATGATGAAGGTAATTCCTACGCTCAGTTTAATTAGTGTAACTAATAAGTACGGTCGTTTAAATATTTCTGTCAGATGTTTAGCGAGTTTTAAACGCAAATAATGCAAATATATTAAAGCTTATCTCACTGCTCAGAACTATTGCTTAACTAGAAGTGGGTTTTACATAGTCGTCGCAATTTGTTGTAGATTATGATTATCATATGCAGGGTAACATTGTACATGTACCTAGGTAGTAAGGCAAATGAATATTATAAAATTGAATTTGATTTGATTTGAGCAGTCTTTTTTATTGCCAACTAGCTGTGCCGGCGGCGTCGCACGCGTGGATATCGGGTTTCAAAAATAACAGACTCCCATAAAATAGTGTCTAAATCTTAAGTTACATCTCTAGCAATACATTGGCGAAAACCAATGTAGGTAATCATTATAAACTCCTTTATAAATAAACTAGCTGTGCCCGCGGATTCGCCCCGCGTTGCCACCCATTTTAGGGAAGTAGGGGATTAGAAAGGGGCAAAAAGTAGCCTATGTTACTCTCTTCACGTAAAAAATCACGTCAATTCGTCGCTCCGTTTTGCCGTGAAAGAAAGACAAACTTACAGACAGACAGACAGACACACTTTCCCGTTTATAATATTAGTAAGTAAGTATGGATAAATGAAAATATCAGACAACATCACATCACATACTTTGCTCCGATCTGGGTATCAGAACAACGAAGGTACCACAAATAAATACTTAAATACAAATATAAACACCTAGACACGGACAAACACAAATGTTCATCACACGAATGTTTGTGTCGTTGTTGTGTATGTTGTGTTTGTGAAACCAAGGGTCGTGAGTCGATCAACACCCGGGGTGTTGATCGACTCACGACCCTTGGTTCAGAGGATAGAAGTCACTACTAATTGAGCCACCGAGCCAGTCCTTTATGTCCGGACTTTTCTATAAAATACCAACATTTTGTAATACTGGCAGATAATCTTTACCATTTCCCGCGCGTCACATAAAAACAACTCGACTTGAAACTAAATATTCCTTAATTTCTTCAACGCGATTAAAATCACACCTTTAAAATATTATCGTAAAGTTTAAAGGATTATTATGATCACGTCTTAGTTAATATCCAATTACGTTTACATAATTTAACAATAAGTACACGGAGGTGCCGTAATTACCTAATTCGTATATTAGTGATCTTAGATGAGGCGGTACAGATGGCAAGAGTAAGCAAAAATTTAATATTCAAAGCCATTTTGACTGACTTTTTTTTATAGTAGCTCGACATAATGGCTTCCCTACGCCTGATGGAAAGCGAAAGAGAAGCCCAAGTCCCTGTGACAACGGGCAAGTAACTGGTCAGTTACCTGTCAGTTGCCACCGCCATGCCGGCCCAATCCCAACCCCCCACGAGCTCCGGAAACCCTACTCACCGGTAGGAACACGACCCGGAGGTCATTTGGCTGCTCAATTCGAGCGAAGATTCGCTATGCCCTGCCTCTTTCAAGTGACTGATGAGTTTGACTAATTTCCGCACAGTACAACCATTTTTGTTCATGAACATGTCTTTGTATTGGTCAGGTCTGTTTTCCATGTATAGTTATGTATTTATATACAAAAAAAATATCTAAGTAAGTTTATCAGTTGTCTAGTACCCATAGTACAAGCTTCGGCTTAGTTTGGGGCTAGATGGCGATGTGTGGCCCAGCGTGGCATGTCTTGGGGTATTTATTTATTCATCATCATCATCAGCCCATCGCAGTCCACTGCTGGACATAGGCCTCTCCTGATCCTCGCCACTTTGTTCAAACATATGGAGGCTGTACCCATAATCGCCATTTTGGTGGGTTGGTGATCGCAGGTCTACCTTCTCACTCCAGTTTGTTTTTCGGCAGGATGCACCACGGGCAGGTGAGGGTTTGGAGCGAAAAGATGATGGCTCCCTTACATTGTTTCACTTAAAATGACGAATAAATGAATCATGACTATAGATTTTGCGCGCTTAGTAATAGAATAAAAGACTTTTACTTATATTTATACTAGCTGCTGCCTGCGGCTCTGTCCGCGTAAATATTCGTATAAAACATAGCTTAAGTGTTAATACAATGTAAGCTATATTACTGTGAAGTTTCACTAAAATCCGTTTGCAAATTATTGCGTGAAAGAGTAACAAATATCCATCCATCTATCCATCCAAATAAACTTTCCCATTTGTAATATTAGTAGGATAGTAGGATAGGAAGTAGGATTTTCCCATATTTTCTTGCTATCTCTCCATTTGGACACGCTCAATCGACTTGCTACTTAAAACGCGCAAACATTCAAATCGACAGCTAACTGTACGCGACCTCCGGGAGGGACCGGACTCACTCGCAATAACAAGGTGACCATTATCATATCACCAAGTGTATGCTTTTTACGATCCCGTTGGCACAACTATGCTTAGCGTGTGATGTCAACGCGCATACCAGAAGTGTTAATCCAGGAACTAAGGGTGCCAGCAACAACCTATTGTATAACAATGTCAATACATCGATCCTTGGTCGATAGCATCGGTCGATGTTGATCGAAGTCGTTTGACGATTATTGATTTTGACCGAAGTTGACCAACATAGATAGAAGTTGATTGACGATGGTTAGTGCAGTCAATGAAGCGAAAAATACGGGCTAACCTCCGAATTTTTTTACTGTGATCCGATTTGCATGAAATTTTGGAATTAGGCTCATCTTACCATTAACTTCAAAAGTGAAAATGATTTGAACTCCGCCACCACCATGGGGGTGGTTGCCACCCCTTCTCGGGGGTCAATGGTTGTTTTTTCGAAATAACCTCGGATATCGATTGAAGATCTAATTTTAAGCAAAAAAGTTTCTATAAAGTTTCTCGAAAAATCTAATACTTTTCAAGTTATTGGCAATTGAAAATTCGCAAATTTTTCACGATTTTCATCAGTTTTTTTCAAATATCTCCAAAAATATACGTTTTATCGAAAATTTTATAAGGAACGAAACTGTAGCAGGTAAAAAAATGAACAATTTGGTTTTTTACAAAGTATTCTAAGTGCAATATTAAGCTAGATATTAAAGATCAAAGCCGTTTTTTATTTTATCTGAAATTTCATCGATGTAGTCAATGCCATCTAGCAGCGAGCAAATGCATTTTATGCTTTCTAATCGAAAAGGGTTTTGTAGTGCTTGAAATAAGCTTTAAAATGAGCTTTATCAAAAGTCTTTTGCACGTAAAATAAGTGAGCTATATTGCAAATAAGCGGAGCATCGAATGTTTTTCCTTTTCAATCAATGGGTTTAAATAAGTGCCATTTCCACCAAAACTAAAATTAATCATAATCCGCCTAGAATTAACTTTATTATGAAGAGTTTTATAGATCGTATTAGTTTGGCTGCTTTAGGACACATAGTTTTCAAAAAAGTCACGATTGAAAAAAAATCGAGAATTTCAAATTTTTAAAAATCCCACCCCTTTTTCATAATATCTCAAAAATGACGACAGATACGTATAAAAGTGTAGGGATAAAAAATTTAGGTATTTTTCTGACAAACAATTTGGTTTTTTTGTTTTTTCTATCAAATAAAAATTGACGGAGATATGATTGTTTAAAGAGCGCGTGGCAGCGCAATCACAGCCTCCCTTAACCGTGACTTTTTTGAAAACTATGTGTCCTAAAGCAGCCAAACTAATACAATCTATAAAACTCTTCATAATAAAGTTAATTCTAGGCGGATTATGATTAATTTTAGTTTTGGTGGAAATGGCACTTATTTAAACCCATTGATTGAAAAGGAAAAACATTCGATGCTCCGCTTATTTGCAATATAGCTCACTTATTTTACGTGCAAAAGACTTTTGATAAAGCTCATTTTAAAGCTTATTTCAAGCACTACAAAACCCTTTTCGATTAGAAAGCATAAAGTGCATTTGGTCGCTGCTAGATGGCATTGACTACATCGATGAAATTTCAGATAAAATAAAAAACGGCTTTGATCTTTAATATCTAGCTTAATATTGCACTTAGAATACTTTGTAAAAAACCAAATTGTTCATTTTTTTACCTGCTACAGTTTCGTTCCTTATAAAATTTTCGATAAAACGTATATTTTTGGAGATATTTGAAAAAAACTGATGAAAATCGTGAAAAATTTGCGAATTTTCAATTGCCAATAACTTGAAAAGTATTAGATTTTTCGAGAAACTTCATAGAAACTTTTTTGCTTAAAATTAGATCTTCAATCGATATCCGAGGTTATTTTGGAAAAACAACCATTGACCCCCGAGAAGGGGTGGCAACCACCCCCATGGTGGTGGCGGAGTTCAAATCATTTTCACCTTTGAAGTTAATGGTAAGATGAACCTAATCCCAAAATTGTATGCAATTCGGTTCACAGTAAAAAATTTCGGACCTATAATGCTTCATTGACTGCACTAGGTGGACTTTGACCGTCGTAAATCAAAGTTAATTGACGACGATTGACTTTCAACGACGTTGACCAACTTCGACCAAAGTTGATTGACGATGATCAAAGTCAATTGACTTTGGTCGACATAGATCGAATTTGATTGACGATTATCGATTTTGGTCGAAGTTGATCATGTTTCCAGTTGGATTGATCAACAAATACTTCATAAAACGTTGAACTAATCGATTGTCGACATCGATAGAAATTGATCGCTTGACAGATTGGTATCCTAGCTTTGTACAACGGATACCGTTTCCTAAAACGTTGACATCGACTAACTATTACTACTATTTACGACCGATCGTATTTCTAGCATTTCATCATCATCGATCGGTAGTCTATCGCAGTTTACAGCTTAACATCATCCAACTGCTTGGCCACGTTACTCGATTCTGGGCTTCTCACATCCAGCCTGTAAGCCATGCTTGGCCTTAGAACGTCCTACCGCATTTGCCGAGAAGCGGTATCCTCTCCAGAACTTGTTTAACCCAGCGGTAGTCACATAACATTTAGATACGATTATCACATAAACTAAAACGACAATCAATATTCTACTAAGGAGATAAGTAACCAGCATAATTTGTAAGCTAAACATACCACGGACAAGTAGTGCCTTACAAAGCTCGAATGGTCAATAACACCAAAAAGAGCATTAAAAGTCTATTAATGTCTACTCACAAGCATAAGCAATAGCAATAACAACAACGAAGATTACCCAACTCGAAATCATTATATCAACTCGAAATAATTAATTAGCAGAACTTTATCTCAAACCAAATCTCTCTAACGAGTCTTTCAACACCCGTTTCACTAGAGTCTTCCCAGCCCTGCAAGGCTGAGAAACCGAGCGATCATAAAAAAATAATTAAATCTTTTCTCGTCAATAAAATAAATATTCTCGGACACAGAACAGTGTCATATGAGCCATAATCGATTGTATATCAGCTATGACATTGGTCCGGCGACCGTAAATGTATAGCTTTATTAACAACAAAGTATGCTTGTAACGTGCTAACAATATTTATACTCATGTGTCAGGGAGATACCAGTTTTTGTAGGCGTTAAGCTGGGGACAGGATTATGAGAATTTGTGTACTGTGTTTGAGTTGAGTTGTGTGCATTACTTGTAAGTACTGCTTTAGGACTTTGTGTTATTAATTTTACAGAATATTAATTATGAGCATTTTCTGAAAAAATAAATCCATCAGATGCCACTACATACGCAGCAGTAACTGTAACGTAATTGGGTAATTTTGAGATGGCACTGGCATTTACATAGCAACTGACCAATCACGATAGCTGGACCACAGGGCTACATAGCGCCATCTATCGGATATTTCATTGATTCATGAAACATCCTCATTAACGTGAACTTCTTAACCCAGAATGTAGTAAAGAAAAGTCAAACCCACTTGTTTGTTGAGAGCAGGTACCTTCAGTTGTAACCAAAAAACCGTATTTTTGGTTATGACAGAGGGGCTATGCGGGCCTGAAGGTCACTTGATAGCAAGTAATCGCTTCAGCCCATAGACACTGCAATACCAAGGGAGTCACAGGTGCTTTGCCGGCCCTTAAGAAATTTGTAGGTTCGCTTTTTGAAGGCAAAAAACGTCGTATTAATTCGGAAAAGTCGCAGCCGATTCCAACGAACCACTATACCATAAGAGACTATACCTATACAGTGAAAGCGTAACATAAATTCACTCCCAATAACCTTTAGAAAGTAATTTTCGATGATTTCCCCGACCCGAGGTGAGGAATACTAAACGAACTTGCTAACAGGCAAAACTAGTAACAATTCATACAACACAGGGGCATTGTATCTTCAATTACTTTCAACAGTTGTAATGAAAAGCAATGCCGTGTGATCTCGAGTGCCAATTAGCCGGAGAAAAAATCGAAAGTCTTTTCGCACGATGCTAAGAGTTATGACTGTACTTGCACTTAATGAATTAGATTGGAAAATATAGTTAGTTTAGAATAAATAAATAACCCAAGACATGCCACGCTGGGCCACAAAGCGCCATCTAGCCCCACACTAAGCCGAAACTTGTACTATGGGTACTAGACAACTGATAAACTTACTTAGATACATTTTTTTTTGTAAATAAAATACATATTGTTATACATAGAAAACACCCAGACCAATACAAACAGACATGTTCATGCACTCAAATGTTTGTAATGTGGGGATCAAACCCACGACCCTTCACTCAGAAGGCAGAGGTCACTGCCAATTGAGCCACCGAGCCAGAATGGCTAATGGGATCTAAGGGAGTGAGAGATGTAAGGGTAACCTTATAATCTTTTCGCTCCAAACCACCCTCACCTGCTCGCGATGCATCCTGCCGAGTAACAAACGTGGCTCTGGCAACCGACCTGTGGCGGCATAACCATCACGGTTGAAGGCGTAGCTATATACCACAGACCGATGACGGGCAGCATTGTCGGAGTGAGGGGCTACGCCCTGCGATCGCCAACCAACCTGCATAGCGTGGCGAGTATGGGTAAAGCCTCCAGGTGTTTGCAACTGTAGAGGCCTATGTCCAGCAGTGGACTGCGAGGCTGTTAATGATGGCCAGGCCCCTCTTCCCCACTGGGCACTAAGGGCACGTGCCCAGGGCCCCTCGATCGAATGGGGCCCCCTAGTTCCGGCCAGATTACCAAATGATAATCGATATTTAGGTCATAGGGGCCCCATGATCCTAATGTGCCCAGGGTCTCAAATAGTTTAAAGAGATTATAACTACATATCCTACTTGAGAGTTCGCAAATACTGTAAGCGGTGCATGTGCATTGTGCATCAGCCCAGTAATACGACTGATCGTGTATACTGAACTCAAACCAAATAAGAACGTTCGAGTATTCTGTGTCCCAGTTTCTATGACCGCACCTACAGTGGCAATGACAAAAATATACAACGTTTCAAACGCTACACTTATGGGGACTAAGTTTATGACTAACGTGAATGAATTTTAAAGTGCAAGGATTTATTTGTGTGTTACATATTTTAGTGGTTTATGTTCATCATCTAATCTTGTAGGGAGCGGCCTATCGTCTTTTCGCTCCAAGCCAACCTCACCTGCCCGTGGTGCATCCTGCCGAATAACAAACGAGGCGCTGGCAACCGACTGGTGGCGGTATGACCATTTTTTTTTATTTTTTTTATAGTGGCTCGACATAATGGCTTCCCTACGCCTGATGGAAAGCGAAAGAGAAGCCCAAGTCGCTGTGACAACGGGCAAGTAACTGGTCAGTTACTTGTCAGTTGCCACCGCCATGCCGGCCCAACCCTAACCCCCCACGAGCTCCGGAAACCCTACTCACCGGCAGAAACACGACCCAGAGGTCATTTGACTGAGGTATTCTATAGCGTGGAGGTCCTTCTCCGGACGGGCGGCTCAATTCGAGCGAAGATTCGCTATGCCCTACCTCTCTTAGACCACCATTACAATTGATGGCGTAGATAAATACCACAGACCGATGACGGGCAGCAGCGTCCTCGGAGAAGCTACGCCCTGCGTTCGCCAACACGCCGTGAAATCCTTCCGTTCCCAAAACAGTCCGGCGATGATAAGGCCGGCCTCGCCATCATTGTAATCATTTAGAAAAAAAAAGCCCAGCGTGGCGATTATGGGTATACCCTCCAGACGTTCGCCCAAAGTGGCGAACAACTGGAGAGGCCTATGTCCAGCAGTGGACTGCAATAGGCTGATGATGATGTTCATCGTCATCATGAAAACAATACATTTTTATTATTAATATGTCTGATTGCGTGCATATGGAGTATTTAAAGTTTATATGTGTCTGGATTGCGATCATATTTATTACTCCATAGATGACTAATACAATTGGTAAAAGAAATGAATTGAATGTAAATATGCATAAGTTAAGATGTGATCTCATGTCCCTGCGTCGAGTAACAGTACACTTGAGCGTGATTTGTTGAGAGACGGTGACATCTTCTTGCGCGTGCGCATGGCTACTGTAACCACGCTGTGATATGTTATGAGACTTTTTTTTATTGTAGCTCGGCATAATGGCTTCCCTACGCCTGATGGAAAGAGAAGCCCAAGTCGTTGACACTACGGGCAAGTTACGGGCCAGTCACCAGGCAATTGCCAACAAGACTATCTAATTTGTTTTTATCGCCTTCAACGGTCAGGGCCAATTAAAATAAAAGAATTTTAGTTCTGGAATTAGATTTATTGCGATTGCTTACCTCTACTTAGATGTTTCCTTAAAGGGGAACACAACATGACAGTATTTCGTTTAATATGACCGGACCTTAGTAAACTGGGTCTGAATATTACATTTACAATAAAATTACCACAAATATGTTAGTGATAAAATATGAAAAATGTAACCCCATTTTCCGACGACCACCAATTTAGATATTCTTTCAAAAACAAAAAATCAAAAATCTATGAAAAAGTTAATTGTCAAAAAAGGTCAGCAACAACAAATTTAGATAAACAAAGACTGTCCTTAAAGCTGAACAATTTACGGTAACACAAGTGAGAATTTCACGTCTTACTACCGGTTAAACTCTCCAGAATCGTATCAGACGAAAATAGGCCTTAAACCAATAGCGTTACGGTGTTCAAAGGTGTCATAAACAACGGTCAGTAATACGGTATCACCGCAGGGTGTTGGCGTTTAGTGTTTGTTGACAATACACACCTTTGAACACAGTACTTTAAGCTAAAGTGTTAACAGTACCAATAGATTAATGTATGGAGAGAGAATGCACTCATTGGTGCGATGTTTCGTGGCGTATCGGTGACTTGTTGTTATTTTTGATGATATGGTTTGCTTTAAGTAGTTTTAATAGGATAAAGGCTAGAACGAACGTCCGAGCGGATAAAAGAGCAAACAGTTGTCGCGCGCGGCGCGTCTGACACACACTCCATCTTCGATCTCATTCTCACTTTACATCACGTACTTATAAATACTTTTTTCAATAGCCCAGCTGTAAAAAGCATTATGTTTGGCATTAAAAAATATATCCAGCTTTTAGGGCAAAATGTCCGGCCTTTTTACAGTGCGCAGTCCGGCCTTTTTACAGTGCGCAGTCCGGTCTTTGCATTTTATGGCCTGGTAACCCTATTCCCTACGCCTGATGGAAAGCGAAAGAGAAGCCCTAGTCGCTGTGACAACTGGTCAGTTACCTATTAGTTGCCACCGTCATGTCATGGCAGAATTCTACGGTGCATAAATAGTACTACGGGGTACAGAACAGCTGCGGTATTCTATAGGGTGGAGGTCCTTCCCCGGACGGGCGGCTCAATTCGAGCGATGACTCGCTATGCCCTGCCTCTCTTAAAATCTAACTACAAAGAATAGAATTCATGTCGGGAACTTAACTAAAATATAAAATAAGTAGGTACCTACTAACAACTCTTTTGTAACCGTTGAGCAAAATACGTTAGACGCACGTTATATCTTGCAGAATGCTTCAGAAACTTGAGTTTTATTAGCGTTTAACTCTTAGCAAATAAGGATGATTTTGGCACTTATTTTGTACAGGTCGATGAGTTGCTTATTGCTCCACCTACCTCAAAAGCGATATAAATCAACGACTAAGTTGCGTGTTCACTTACATTATGACCGTGTACCGGATTTTCTAAAAGTCAGCTCAAATCAGTGAAGATACCAGTTTGTCATTTTGAGATTAATTTCACGCTTCCACAATAGAAATGGTTATTGGTAATTTTGTGTTCAGACCACGCGTTGAATGGGAAAAAAATCTTCGATCCCATCAATCATAGAGTCAGTCAAATTTCTCTGTGAGATTATTTTTATTATAAGCATTATTTTCTACGTGTATTTCTATTAGCCACTTATCATAAAATTACCAGCTTTCTATGTAATTTAAAGCATAATTCTTAAATACTAGTAATATAGCTTGAAGTTCTAGAAGCCTGTTCATTTTAGAAGTCAGAGCTGAATATTTTTTGATGAAATTCATCATTTCTTAATACACCCTGTGTGTTTTTGAGTTTCAACGATTATGTGGGGCTATTTTTCTCGTAGACAGATTTTGGGCAATCAAAGGTAGCAAAACACGACATGAAATTTCATTAGACAAACGATCCATTCTTGACCATTTGTTTCTTTTTTATCACGTAAATGCACAAAATGAGATCACATGTTTTCTGATACACTAAAATGTACTATCCTCAAGTTCTTGACGGCACACTGTCAAACCAGCATTGTGTGTATTTTCCGACAGAGGATAGATTATTGTGATTCTGCAAATATGCCAATAATTTTGATCTTTTTCCTTGGTCGTAGCTCAACGGTTTTCAAAATGTTGCCCTGCCTATTCTCCTTCAGAAACTCCATCAAATTCGACCTTCCGAAATCTTCTAACAGTGTGCTTGACCTTTGCAACAACTGATCCACCGGCGTTAATCACTGTACGGTTGCGTGCGCGCACACATTACTGCTGCGTTTGCGCCGGTGTGCCGGCGTTCCTAAAAGGAACGAATCGCTAATTTTGGAGCTCTGAGAAGAGGCGGCGTGACCCATCGATTGATGGTAAAAAGTTTATGTGCTACGGCCCATTGAACAGTCGCGTAATTTGAGTATTGGCTAATCTAACTAATACCCCCTTGCATAAGATATTCGAACACATAAAGGAGATCAACTGCACAGCTATGCTTAAAATTAAGGAATATCAACATCATCATCTCTATTCTTTATAGTAGCACAGCATAGTAGATATCTCTCGGCTCAGAAGAAAAACAGAAGCTCAAATCGTTGCGGTAACTGACAAGTAGCAAAATCTATTACGGGATGTAAGGGAGCGACCTATCATCTTTTCGCTTCAAGCCAACCTCACCTGTCCGTGGTGCATCCTGCCGAATAAAAAACGAGGCGCTGGCAACCGACTGGTGGCGGTATAACCATCACAATTGGAGGCGTAGCTAAATACCACAGGCCGATGACGGGCAGCAGCGTCACCGGAGCGAGAAGCTACGCCTGCGATTTCCAACCCGCCTGGCCTGCGTGGCGATTATGGGTACATCCTGCAAGTGTTTGCCCAAAGTGGCGAACAGCAGGAGAGATCTGTGTCCAGCAGTGGACTGTAATAGGCTGATGATGAAAATCAATTACTTGTCAGTTGCCACCGCCATGCCGGCTTGTAAAATAAGCTATGCACCGACTTATCCTGTAACGGTATCAAAACCGAAGAATTTTGGCCAACTTTGCAACAAAAAGAAAGACAAATGGTAGGTCCATGCATTGATTACGCATCTTTAAGCTCTTTAACTGTGGCTCAACGTCAAATTTCTCAAATTTGAGGCAACATGCTTCCCAGTAATGGACCGTGAAAGCACCTAACTAAAGAAACCATGGTCGATGCTTCCGCAAAGCGACTAGCAACAATTACACTTGGTGAATAATCGGCGTGTTTAATGCTGTCAGTCCATTACGGCCCGGCGAGGGAAGCAATGGACAGCTACATTAATTTGGCTGAGAAATCCGTTGTGCGTGAAAATAAATCGCCAGAACTGCATTTAGTTTCTCTAAACATTTGTCAGGATTTTGGACGTTTGAAACAATGAAAGAAAGCTGGGTCAAACAACTGGAGCCGGAACCGTTGGGTGATTTATTCCGCTGCCCGAACGTAGCCAGGCATTGAAAATTATTTTTCAATGACAGGCTCGGTGGCTCATTTGGTAGTGACATCTGCCCTCTGAGCCAAGGGTCGTGGGTTCGATTCCCGCACAGTACAAACATTTGTGTTCAAAAACATGTCTGTTTGTATTGGTCTGGGTGTTTTCTATGTATAATATGTATTTATTTACAAAAAAATGTATCTAAGTAAGTTTATCAGTTGTCTAGTACCCATAGTACAAGCTTCGGCTTAGTTTGGGGCTAAGTGGCGCTGTGTGGCCCAGCGTGAATCCTGGCTACGTTGCCACCGGCCTAACCCTACTCACCCGCAGAAACACGACCCAGAGGTCATTTGGCTGCAGTATTCTATAGAGTGGAGGTCCTTCTTATCATCATCATTAGCCTGCACTTGTCCTTCTAATCATCTACTAATCTAATAAAGAAAATCCTAAATGTATCTTTAATTGTCACAACCTGTATCATCATCATCTTTAGTCCACTGCTGGATATAGGCCTTACCTAATTTTCGCCACTTAGATCGATCCTGGGCTTCTAGCATCCAGCACTTGCTAGCCGTATAGCGCAAATCGTCACTCCACTTAGCCTGACGACGTCCTACATTACGTTCGCCGAGACGTGGTCTCCTGGCCTCCCTACGCCTGATGGACAGCGAAAGAGAAGGCCAAGCAGCTGACAACTGGCAAGTAACTGGTCAGTTACCTGTCAGTCGCCACCGCCATGCCGGCCCAACCTTAACCCCCCCATGAGCTCCGGAAACCCTACTCACCGGCAGAAACACGACCCAGAGGTCATTTGGCTGCGGTATTCTATAGGGTGGAGGTCCTTCCCCGGACGGGCGGCTCAATTCGAGTGAAGATTCGCTATGCCCTACCTCTCTAAAAAATCGGTTATCGGTTCTGCGGCTGATTTGGCCAGCCCACTGCCACTGTATTCCACCCCGGAATTTAACAAGCTGCACCTTCCCCCATAGTCAAACGCCATACAATGCGCCTACCATATGTCATTAAACCACATTACCTCAAAGGTATGTTCCTAAAAACCCACTTGAGTTACGCGTCGATATTTATTGCCACTGACAATAAGCCACTTTCCGAGGGTCGCACGCCCACGCATTAGTCATGCAACAATCTTACACTTAACTGGGTCCTAAGTGATGCTTTTACGGACATTTTTATGTTGCCGATGACGTAAGGTGTCATAGAGTGTACAGATAAGTTGTAACGGTAGAATAAGTTTGTGTGGTTTTCCAATTTAGATAGAACCATCCCTTCTCATCCTGTGGGTGTTGTGAAAGACGACTAAAGTAATAAGGAAACGGGGAGCAGTGTTTACCTGGGTACAAATAAAACCTACTGCCCACAAAACCGCCTGCCAAGCGTGGTAACTAAGGCAAATGACCATTTTTGTTATGCAATGTATCAGCAGGTAAGCAAGTGTGATGCCTGATGGTAAGCAGTCGACACCGCCCATAGATATACGCAAATCAAGTTATGGGGTCGCTGCATGCTTTTTAAATATGAATGCTCGTTTCTTGAAGGTAGCTGTTCCGAAAGGCTGTCGCAGGAAGTTGGTTCCACAAAACCGAGGCGCGAAGCAAGAAGTTCCTCATAAAGCGTACAGTCGCGGATAGGCAACCATCGAGACGATGAGGATGGAATTGCAATCGGTTACTTGCGTGACCATACCACCATATTAATCCGTAGGAGGTTCACTGCACGTAAAAGGCCCTCCCCCAAGGACTGGCTTCTAGCCTCATTCTGACACCGTTATAATGTCATCAGTCCACCGTCAATTTCCTGACGGAAGGTTTCATTTTATTCTATTCTATAGGTCTTCAGTCTAGAACTTTTTGGTCCCAACGGCCATCTGTCCTATATGCCCTGCCCACACCACTTCAGCTAGCTAATCCTCCAGGCTATCTGCGGATCTCCTTATTTCTAATTCGATCTCTTAGAGGAATGATAAGTGGAAAGCGTAGCCCGTTCCACACCTCGTCAGTTTTCTTACGAAAGGTATCCTTTATTCTATTCTAATAGGTCTCCAGGTCAAAACTTTTTGGTTCCTAACGGTTGTATTCCTCACTATGTGCTCTGCCTACACCACTTCAGCTTGCTAATCCTCCAGGCTATGTTGGTTCGTCTACGGATCTCCGCATTTCTAATTCGATCTCATAGAGGAATGATAACATCAGTCAACATGAATTTTGTCTTTGAGAAGAGGGTATGAAATATCGATAGATTTATCGATAAATTAAACAAAAATGTATATAAATCATGAAAAAGTTTGCTTTTGTATCTAGGCGAACAGTTTATCCATATACAAAAAAATACATATTTTAAATTTTTGTTTATAAAAAATTGAAACAAATTAATTTATGCAGGTATAAAATTTTGTCAACTTTTTATATGGTATCAAATTACAAAATAGTAGGAAAAGGTTTAAAAGTGAACCCTATAACATTTTCATACATGTTCATAAGAACTTTGTCTGACTAAACTCCAAATGTAGTACTACGCAAAAATAACAGTCACCGACGTGGTCTTTAGGCTCTCGCCAAATTCTTGGTACTGAGAATTTCATATTCCGTTTCTCACCTCGATACCAGCCTAAATTAAATAAAGATAACAATATAAAATAAATAAATATTTATTTGTTAAAAATTTGTTTACCTACCTTCTAAACATCTTTTGCAATTACTGCAAGCAACATGTGGGGCCCACGGTTTGTCTACCTCTTTGAGTCTTCTAAAAACAGTTAATTGGTGTTTTGAGTTGTTTATCACATCAGTAGATGTTATGTGACAATTACGCCAGGTCAATTATTTCCCGGTATTTTTTAAAAAAGAATCTAACAGTCATGAGACTATTGAATACTTTATTTTAATATTATAACTCAAGAAAAAGGTTTTGTTATCATAATTACCACAAAAGCAAACTTTTTCAAAAATATGGGTGTTTTTTCTTTATTTTAAAGCATAGTAAATGGAAAAATAACAAAAGGAATTTTAGGACAAAGAAATTTTTTTTTATGTAGAGTTGTGTAAGTGGAAAGCGTAGTCCGTTTCATACCACGCTATGCTACTTTGAGCCTTAGCATGAGGTTGCCCTCACAGAGAAAGACCAACTAAATTACCATTACAGATATATATTATTTAAATAATTATATTCACGTGCTATTTGCAACTAACTAGCAATATCCTGTTTCTCTGCTTGTAGCTCCTATCGTCACAGTAAAAACGATGTTTCAAGAGGTAATCGCCGATTACTGGTTTAATGTTTTATATAAAATGTGTTTTCCGGTACCGGCGACATGCAAGGATAATTTCCATATGAGGTAATGTAAATCAAATTAATAAACAAATTAATGCATTAGGCATAGCATAGTTACTGCTCGGCCTTAAACTAAGGGTTCGTGTTGTAAGTATTAAAAGTTGATGATGATGATGATGATGTTTGGTCAAATCTCCACGGACACCAGTATCTGACGCTGTATAAAAACGGTTTCCTTAAGAGCAACAGACAGAGAACCAGGCTTTTCGGTTTGGTTTTTTAAATTAGAAAGTTGTTTTCCTAAAGGGACTCAAATCAAAAAGAGAAAGAGATGTGCGCGTTTTTCATTTGTTTGATTCGAAGAAAGTTTACTGCAATCGTACCTGGTGTTAAGTAATGTTTTTTTTATTGCTTTTTGGTGGCAGACGAGCAAGCGGCCTGTCTGATATTAAACAGTAACCGCTGCCCATGGACATCAGCAATGCCAGGGGCATAGCAATGCCGCTACCTACCGTGAGGAAAGAGCTCTCTTTAAACCTCGTTTGAAAAAGGACATGTCGTAGCGATCAGGAAACACCGCGGCTGGGAGGTCGGTCCAGAGTTTGCAAGTCCGTGGCAGAAATGGTTATAACATGATCATGGAGCATGGTTACTTATTATTAATTATTATAAA
Organism: Conogethes punctiferalis; assembly: GCA_031163375.1. Taxonomy (NCBI): domain Eukaryota; kingdom Metazoa; phylum Arthropoda; class Insecta; order Lepidoptera; family Crambidae; genus Conogethes; species Conogethes punctiferalis. The sequence goes on along the minus strand of CM062096.1, from coordinate 4,038,454 downwards.
GCCTATCCACTATATCCTTCAATATTTCCGAGTAGTAACGTTTAGGAAAAACGTCAGCTTGCAGAGAATTCAAAATGTTTGCTACTCACAGCAAACTTGCCATAGATAAAATAAACCGCACTTATCATCAATAACATCGAGACTACTTTTCTCCTTTTAATTCCACAAAGTAGGTAGGGCATAGCGAATCTTCGCTCGAATTGAACCGCCCGTCCGGGGAAGGACCTCCACCCTATAGAATATCGCAGCCAAATGACCTCCGGGTCGTGTTTCTACCGATGAAAGGACTTTCCGGAGCACTTAGGGATTTGAGTTCGGCCGGCATTTCGGTGGTAAGTAGCTGGCAAGTTACTTGCCCGTTGCCACAGCGACTTGGGCTTCTATTTAGCTTTCCACCAGGCATAGGAAAGCATTATGTCGAGCTTCTATAAAAAAGTGACTTAAAAACATGCGAATTTTCGCAATTCACAGACCAGTATACGCCAAACCTAACCATAATCGGAGCCAAGTAATATGCTTCCCATATAAATAAATGAAATTTATTCCAGGATCCCGGTAAGTGACTAGACAGGTAAGCACGTGTTAATGAAACATGCATGAGCCCAAGTGCTCAATGAACTGTAAAAGCGAATCGGCTCACATAAAAATCTCATATAACAGTCTGTGGTCGATGTCACTCGCTTCCTACAAGGAATCGTACTCTCGTCAGACATTAAAATGCAAATACTGAGCTTGCATGCTATGACGAGTCATTGGCGGGACCTGCGAACGGGTGTAAGTGCAAAAACGTAACTTAACTGTCTCTAAGTCAAAGTATGTTTGGGTGTTTTATAGATTCGTATATTATCATAGTGAAAAGTGTACATTATAAATTATCTTAGAAGCCACTTATTAGTTTGACATAGTTTTATTTGACAACTTAATTTACGGTAGCCTGACAGTCATTTAATAATTTACAGTTTTGATACAAGTAAAATCGTCCTCAAATGGGCCAATCGTTGCTCAATGTACTATTTAACGGTGCACTATTACCCGTAAATTAATACACTATTCCCTGATTGGTTGCCGGGATAACGCCACGTGAGCCATTGAACCAATCAACGTTCACCTCACCTTCGTCGGATGATTTTACGGCAAGACCCCGTAAAATGATCAATTTACTAAAATACATACGTTAAATAATACATTTCAACTGCCGTTTATTATTTTCCGGAAGTTAATCAACTACCTACGAAATTGATCAACTTACGATTCTTGCTATTTTCTGGTGACAGATACACCTACATAGTCTACTAGCTGTGCCCGCGACTTCGTCCGCGTGGAATAGAGTTTCATCCCCTATTTTATCCCTTTGGTGGTATAATTGATTAAAATCCTTTCTTAGTGGAAGCCTACGTCATAACATCTACCTGCATGCCAAATTTCAGCCCGATTTTTCCAGTGGTTTGGGCTGTGCGTTGATAGATCACTATGTCAGTCACCTTTGAATTATAAATATTTAGATAGAGGATTTATGCTTGTCGACTTAACTTTTGGTCCTCACCGACCAACCGCTGACCATCAGGTGGAGTGAGGGCATCTTGACTGCTCTTTCTATAAAAATTAGATTAATAATTGTAGGTACATATTAGACATAAATAAATAGTTTAAAATACCTTTTTCAGAAATCAAAAAACATTATTGATTTAGCACAAATGCTGAAACATAATTTTCGTAATTTTGCGAGTTACATAAGTATACGTAGCACCCGTCGTCATTATGGCGGCCGGAAGCTGGGGGGGAGGGCGGAAGTGACGTCACATGCGCGCGCGCCGGCGCGTGAAGCCGGCCTGACGGGGATATTTTTTTTATCAATTAAATAACATTGTATGTAACGGCTTTAAGGGCTTCGCGGCAGATGTTGTGCGTGGGACCTTCCTGACCCTTGGTTATTAATTATGCGAGGTTTTTGGGGTGTGAAAGACCGAATTTGGTAACGGACGCGGGAATACGGGATCAAACGGTGTAACGTATGTCATTATTATTATTATTGTATTTTGACCATTGATGATCTGTCCTTTCTACAATTTATGTATATCATAAAACTAAGGGTCAGTTAGTTTTATGATATACACTATATGGATACATACATACAAAGTTCTAATTTACAAATGCCGTGCAGTTCTCAATAGCTGATACAATAAATATCGTTCTGAGAGACATTGGCTGCCTCCCAAGGCTCTACAGGAGGGCACAGATTAGGTCAGACTCACAATGAGTGCCTGAGGGCTTAGAGGAACCTATGAATTGTTAGGTGTCAGTGTCGACGGATATGGCATTATACGCTTTAATGTCTTTGCCTTACGATTTTTCTTATTTTTTCTGTGACAGTGACAACCCACACCACTGGTGTGGATTGTGCTGAGATTGCAATATAACAGTATAAAAGGCTGATCTTACAGACACAAGCGGTTCGACCATAGTCATGAACACACGTCCTAAAATTGCTGCCCGCGTAATTGTGTAAAAGTACCAATGTATAATGTGAATGTAAGTTAGTGAAGTAAAACAAGTAAATAAATGAAGTTACTGAGATCGAGTTGGTTTTAATCCCTACAAGTCCGAAGAGGGATGAAACGAGAATTAATTTCTCGCCACGTCCACAAAAATGTAAGTACACGGTTTTATACATTAATTTTTTTTAAATTATTATACTTGAGAGCTATTAGCAATTTTTTCCAAACTTGTTTTATACAAGGGAAGCGTGTACATTTACTTTAGTAGTCTGCTTATCAGTAAATATAGTATTCTATTGATACATGGATGGATATATTGTTTGCTGCACACCATAGAATTAACTTGGAGCTGGGTGAAGTAAACATTTACATAGACTAATAGTCATACTAAGTTGATACTCTTAATAAATTCAAAATTAAAATAGTTTATTGCAAACATGTGGTAAAATACAGGATGGTATAAGAACTATGTGTACAGCACATGCACCCTGCAAAGGCGTCGCAATTTATACAATAGCAAGATGAAATTATTTTTAAAACATTCTTATCATTTACTTATTAGGAATTGCTTCAATAGCTTAATAAATAAAGTTTCTTCTTCTATACTCCTTAAATGAAATAGTAGATAATTATAAATTTTGATTACCATAATGTAAGCGCTTGATGACAATACTTTAAGCTTAGAAAAGGAAACCCTAAATTTATTTAAGTATCGTCTATTAATATTGATAGAAGAGTACAAGTTCGAGGTGTTTTTTTTAATAAATTTTCATGACTCATGTAAATTGAAGCTAGTTAATATTTTTTTTGTTTTTTTAAAATGAGGTTTGTAGGATTACATTTGGTCAATATTTATAAGAACTCGTATATGCCAGCGAAGGCCCTTCGCCAGGTCCGGGAGGTTCCTCCATGGTGGGTGCGGAAGTGAGACTACTACTTTATAACACTTTATATTATCATATTATTTGCAGAGAGTAACACCTTATTTACAATTTATTTACGAACATAATTATAAAGCAGAGTAACACCACACTAAAAGTTCCCGCCAATTTACTTGAGTGGAACAAGAAGTGACGTCACTTACAATGGTTTTTATTTTGCAAATTAATTATATCTATAAAAACATGTCTTAAATGCCTAAATTGATATTTAAAAATAGTTATGATTTTTATACAGTAATAATTTAATTAATTGATTAATTTTAACGCGAGTTTTAATGCTGGATTTTACAAACCGGAAGATGGCGACACACGTGATTGAAAAGTATTATCTATTATTTCTAATATAATTATAAAATAATTCGATGTTCAAATACTATTACATAAGCTACTAAAAGTATGTTTTACATCCATAAATCATTGAAAAAAATTGTATATCAATTAAATATTACAACTATGAATAAATCTAATCGGAAGTTGTCATCCAACGATATTTTAATAACACAGAATCAATACAGTTACTTTTTACGCTAAAATCAGTAATTAAAAAGGCTTGCCGCCCATATATACGTATACATTTCTTTTGTAGTGTAATTATGGTGTCAATATTAGTACAGTTGCCACGTAGAACTATACCGTAGGATAAGGGAACCGCTTGGTTCGGCACCAAGTTCAGCATAATAATAATTTTGTTTTCACATAGAAAGGATATAGATTTGTTTTAGTTCATATTTTATACTTGCACGTGTTCAATCAAATCACTTGGAGAGAAAGTTAGATAGGGATTAATTTTCCACACTCGTGAGTAAATATAATCAAATAAAGAAAATATTTACAGATTTATAGTCACAGCAAAGTCAAACGCCACGTCAACCAATATGTTTCGAAAAGTGTAATATTTGATTTAATGATAAAACGTTTCTAGGTTCCTACACTATACAACAATTTTAAACTAAATTTTAAATTGTTTCGAGTCAGAATCAGATGGCATCACATCGGCAGACAAGCCCTTAAGTGCATGGAGAGCCATGTATCAAATAATTTTGAAGATATTTTGTGTATGTAATGGAATATTCGAATTAACTTCCACATACAAGGCATTTGCTTATTATCCTTTGAAATATCACTGCAGCTAATAGAACATTAAAAAGAATTTATCTAGCTTTCGTTTGTAGTGCACTTTACACCCCTCATGGCAGTAGAATTACTTCATAGCAGAGATTCCTTAACCCGGAGTGATTCGGGATATGCGTAGTGGGAAGAAGCACTGATAATAATAATTTCACAGTTTGATATCGTACATGGACATGTTTCTTTTTCATATTGTAAACGCTGACCCTACAAGACGGATCAAGTAGTGTGCTGCGGTATGAACATCTAAAAGGATTTTACAAAAGCGATGGTATATATCCGTCTCCTAGGTATAGCACACAGGGACAATTTTTATACTTGAATTTTTGCGAGAAGTAAAGGCTTGTTTGCGGGACGATTTTAAACAATACAGGATTGACCGTTCCCCATTCGGTGCCTTAAATTTATCGTGCATTTCATGCAACATAACAATGTGCGATAAACTGCATGTATTTAAAACGAGCTTTTTCGAAGATTTTACAGATTTGACGCAGAGACATGAAACATGGTGGCTGCGGCGGCGCCGGCCGGATAGCTGGCAGTCTTCGATTTGAGCGTTGGGTATTATGTACCTGCTTTTTGTGTGAGTTTAAATAGCCAATTATGTTTCGCACTTTCAAAAGTGATTACCAAAATAAATAGTCTGTCTTGTCTAGGGGCAGGAAGGCTGTGAACATTGTATATGGGGACATTCTGTAGCATATTTAAAATCATCAGCGTTACGCCCATGCGAAGCCGGGGCGGCTAGTGTATAAATAACAAAAAGGGATTATTGTTTAGCTTAACGATACGATTAATTCCCTCGGTTTTGTCTATGAGCTTAGGTACACACCTTAGATTTTGAGATATATTTTTATGAGTGGTTACTCATATGAGTATGTATGTATCTATATAACTTGCTTAGACATCGTATCTATTGGGGTTTGAAAGAGAAAGTTAATGCCATTACGTACGGGGAGTTGAAGGTGCTGGCGGAGTCCAGGGAGGAGTGGAAATTACTCCACCGACAAAAGCGAAGGTCTTTAATTTAGAATGAGATGGGACGAGTATATACTCGTATAATAATGTGTGGTGAAGGTTGAGACATCTATATTATAGTAGGTATATAGTAGGTATATAGTAGGTATATAGTAGGTATATAGTAGGTATATAGTAGGTATATAGTAGGTATATAGTAGGTATATGCAGAGTCTAAATGTCTCAATACGAGTGGTTGTGTGAGTATGTTACTATAAGCATATTATATTTGGTTTGTTATATATTGTGTATTGTATGTAAATTATAAATTTACTATATTGTATATATATATATATAGACTTTTGGACATATAATAATCTTTATTATAAAAGGGAAGTACATGACAGACTTAGTGCCGTGTGGCATTCTAACAACTACTATAATTATATCCACCAATATACAAGTAATGCCCATACATATATATTTCATATAATAATATACCTACCTACATATAAATAGTATATATGGATATACATATAATAGATAATATATTCAGACATAGCCATCAAATAAAGTTTGTATATAACAAAAGATGACAGTCTTAGACAGCACTTAAGAAAAGGTCACGGGTTGATCTCTTAAATGCTAATTTATTACAGGAGGATTGAATACCCCTAAGAAGAGAGTTCCACAGCCCGATAGCCACCAAGGTGTATGAGTTTGACATGTAGCCAGATTTGTGATATATAGGTATATGTAGACATTGTAGAATACGTACGTACATATTTGGTTTAAAAAAAAAGGGTGGAATGCTACGCAGTGGGCTAGTAAAGGTACTTAATAAAAAAAAAAGCTAGGTCCAGTTGATGAATTTCAATTCAATTTATTAAACTTATTTTAACAGGTATTTTAAGGGCAGTGACGCTGCTGTCCGTCATGGGCCGGAGATGTTCGTGCCGTTGCCGGAGCTTCGTTTGTTGTTTGGCGAGATGCACCATGGGCGTTTGGAGAGAGGGTTTGATGGGTCGCTTCCTTACACCCCTGCCAATTGACGAATATTGATAGATAGATAGAAACTCTTTATCGCATAAAAACACAGAATTTACAGGAAAACACATTACAAACAAAAACAAAGTACAATTTAGGTGGTCTTATCGCTAATAGCGATCTCTTCCAGACAACCTTCAGGTAGAGGAGGCCAGATTCGACAGAGATGAAAAACTTTCTGTGTCATATTGGGCACGTGGAATAGGCCTACATAGGTATACCAAGTGGTGCATATTCCATAGACATACATATATCATCATCATCATCAGCCTATTGTAGTCCACTGCTGGACATAGGCCTCTCCAGCTGCTTGCTACCTAGGGCAAACCTCTGGAGGATATACCCATATTAATACATATATACATAAATGATTTGCATATAATAATACATTACATATTATTATATACATACAGTGGCATTTGAGTATGAATTAAGGAATATAGGATAGAAGAGGAAGAAGATATAAATTAGAGATGGGATTTATTGGTTAAGAAAAATGATAACACTAGACTTTTTCAAATTCCCAGTTGCTGCATCGGTTCTGAATGATGACGATCCACGAGCTGACAACGGGTGCCATGTGGAGGCTGCCTCGGAGCTGGGCGGTGGCTTGGTACTGTCAACCACGAGGACACCTCGTGCACGGACGCAGAGCAGAAGTCTTCTGCGATGATCACCAAAATAAAACCATATGAGCGGGTCGAGCGGTGAGCATGAGCAACGCTCGACATCTTGGCGGTGAGCATGAGCAACGCCAGGAATTCGATATAGTGGTGCGAACGGTGAGCACGAGCGACGGTCGCGCCACTGTAGCGAATGAACTTGAGAACGGTGAGCATGAGCAACGTTCTCGGACTTGATATAGTGGTGCGAACGGTGAGCACGAGCAACGGTCGCACCACTATAGCAAACGAACTTGGGAGCGGGGAGCACGAGCGACGCTCTCAAAAGAAATGAAATGAATGAAATGAAATCTTTAGGTAGCTGCTCTCTTAGTCGATTTCTGAAATTGCTTTAGATGACCCTTCCGGTTTCTGTTTCTCAGACTATATATACCTAACAAGGTATCGTCGTCTCGTGTGTTTTCTTAGATATATCCTTCGAAGTGTAGGAACAGATTTCTCCCTACGAAGGTTGGTAGGCACTTTCAACTTTCGTAGCCGAGCTGGATGTTCATGCTCGTGGTCCGATAGACCATCTTGTTTTTTATATGTTGAGAAGTGATGAAAACTTTGTATATATGTGCGTTATAAACCTTCCATAGAGCTTATACGGAGCAATTTCTCGTGCGAGAGGTGTTTCGATGCGTTTATAGCATTGGTTTGGTATCGAGATATTTAGATGTATGTTATTAATAATGTGTCTTAAAAGGTACTATGAAATTTACTTTTGGAATTTACTTTCTCTGATAAAATTTGAAGGTCTATTGCGCCCTCGTTTATTTTTGGCACATTCTGTCCAATTTGCAACTCATAATGACAATTATTCAGCGAATTAGACGGTACATATTGCTGTTTCAGATCATTGCATATTTCTTAAAGTTAACAATGTTATCAAAATTTTATGACGTATATCTTGCAGAAACAAATGCATACATTTTGAATATTTACCTTTTTGTTGATATTTAGTAAACTAAGAGATGATATGGTTTAACTTCGGGAAAATTAAAATATTATTTAATAAGTAAGCATTTGCGAAAAAATATAACAAAATTCACTGGACAGTAGATCCTTTTATGTTTTATGGGGTCCTGAGCTAGCCTGAGGATTGTGCGACCACAAATAATTGTCTCAAGGAATACCTCTATGAAGTCGATAAAGCAATAGACGTTTTTAACTATTCTTTGACTGAATTTAGTAAGGCTACATTGTTTGTGCTTTCTTATAATAAATATAATAAATAACTACTTGATATATATAAATTAATAATACAGTATAATTAAGCTACACTATCGTATTGAGGAAACCTGTAATGACAGTAGTATGATTTTGAAAATTATATTTTGATATTTGTAATTTTCAGCAAGGATTCAATTAAATATGAAGGGTCTTTCAGACCCTAGCAAAACTTTAAAGTTTTCATATCTCTTTATATGGTATAATACATTCAAAGAGCTGACTGTTTCCCTCTGTAGAGACTGCGAGCCAACGTTTAACTATTTATCTCTGATTTATTCTTCGTTTTACAAATAGGCATTGAGTAACAAATTATTTTAGACCTTTTCATGATCGATATAATTATTTAATTTAGAGTTGCTCACTCAATGCATTACCATATTAAGTTTACTGACGTAAAATTTGGACTTCGAACCTAATTAACAAAAGGTTCGTCCTAGGGTTACTAAACCCGTATGACTATGCAGAAACTGTTCCAATGATGTACATTGTTGTGAGGTATAACGTCGATTAAAAGAAAAATGTCTCTTAGCCTTTTTTGGCTGTTAGGTATCGATATTGATTTAGATACATAAAATAATAATGAATTGATGTACTCTTTTTTCTTCTCTTCTCAGACCTGCCTTTTCATACCATACAAATGAGATTTTAATCATAGCAAAGAATACATTCGTAATGTAACGTTATAATTATAAAATGGATAGATAGTTTTCTTTTTATTAGCAATTTCAGGAAAGAGGCATACGACTTGCAGTGAACTTTGTATTATATAAACTCACTTTCTATCTTTGCATTGTATAACAGTAGAATTGAACAACGACATTGTGAAATACAAATTGTAAGAGAATTGGCGATGGAAAAGAGTAACTGCCGAGTTTCTTGCCGGTTCTTCTCGGTAGAATCCACCTTCCGAACGCGGCGGTAGTATATTAAAAATTTATATTCACATTTAGATATTCAGTATAGACGTAATATATTTTTGATACGAGGACGTATCTCAAGTCAGATGGCCGAGCTGTTAGGTGTCAGTGTCGACGGATATGGCATTATACGCTTTAATGTCTTTGCCTTACGATTTTTCTTATTTTTTCTGTGACAGTGACAACCCACACCACTGGTGTGGATTGTGCTGAGATTGCAATATAACAGTATAAAAGGCTGATCTTACAGACACAAGCGGTTCGACCATAGTCATGAACACACGTCCTAAAATTGCTGCCCGCGTAATTGTGTAAAAGTACCAATGTATAATGTGAATGTAAGTTAGTGAAGTAAAACAAGTAAATAAATGAAGTTACTGAGATCGAGTTGGTTTTAATCCCTACAGAATGTTAACGGGAATCACAAAGTAAAAGCATATTCTAAGTTAGAAGTACTTATGAGTATGTTTGATTTTTCGTACCACGAAGATTGAAAGGTTAAAAAGTAAATGACTCAGTATCATTTCTTGTTGAGTTTTTTTTTATGAGTATCACGACATAATGGCTTCCCTACGCCTGATGGCAAGCGAAAGAGAAGCCCAAGTCGCTGTGACAACGGGTAAGTAACTGGTCAGTTGCCACCGCCATGCCGACCCAACCTTAACCCTCGGCTGCCGATGGAGCACTCACTCCACGAAATCCGTATGAGCTTTCCATTTGGGTGCAAGGAAAATGCTTGTTTATCATCATTAACCTGCAAACTTTTGGGATGTAAGGGAGCGACCCATCATCTTTTCGCTCCAAGCCAACCTCACCTGCACGTGGTGCATCCTGCCGAACAACAAACGAGGCGCTGGCAACCGACTGGTGGCGGTATAACCATCTCAATTGAAGGCGTATCTAAATACCACAGACCGATGACTGGCAGCAGCGTCACCGGAGCGAGAAGCTACGCCCTGCGATCGCCAACCCGCCTGCCCAGGGTGGCGATTATGGGTTTATCCTCCAGATATTTGCCCTAAGTGGCGAACAACTGGAGAGGCCTATGTCCAGCAGTGGACTGCAATAGGCTGATGATGATGATGCACCTGCAAACGTCACCTGCTGGACCTATGTATGGAGGCCTATGCTTCCACCAATCACAATAGGCCTGTTGTCGTAAAAATTGTAATTAGGCCGTCTTTTAGGTTGTTCAAAAATAAAAGACACGTTTTTTTTTCAATTTGTAAATTAGACCAAAAATGACAAAGAATTAAAATTACGCTTGACGTCAAAGAGTGGGAGTTTTTTCGCCACTGAGTGACGTCAAAGACCCCCAGGACTACATTTTGATGCCTAGTATCTTTGTTATTTTTTGTATAAATGAAAAAAGGAAAAATACGTGTCCAATATATTTTTATAACCTAAAATATGGACTAAATAAAATGTAATTATTTTGACCCTGGAAACATCCCTATAGTCTTTTGGGAGATTTGCATTTAGTCACCTCGGTTAGCAGGCGGGTTGGTGACCGCAGTAGAATTTATTTGTACCTGTGGCCAACCGGACTCCTTCATGTTTTCATAGTTTTATTTTTAATATTTAAATTTAGAATTATCTAGCAAAATCGTAAGTCAATGTCATTTGTAGCAATTTATTATTATATCTCTTCGAAGACCACCGCGGCCGATGCCGGTACGTTTCATTTATCGCCAATCCCTGTACTCTTCCCAGACGGATAGGCAGGCAGGCACTCACCCTCACCCTCACACGATTTCTATCCGTAACAGTACCCATAGATTTAAGTTTGTACCCAGGTTAACGCTGCTGCCCGTTTCTTGATATCCCCCTACTTGTCTTCTACGACATCCTTGGGATGAGATCTTAACCTAAATTCGGAACCACATAGACATTATTTGTTTACCATGTGAAAGTTGCAAAGTTGTAAAAATAACCCAAGACATGCCACGCTGGGCCACACAGCGCCATCTAGCCCCAAACTAAGCCGAAGCTTGTACCATGGGTACCAGACAACTGATAAACTTACTTAAATACTTTTTTTTTGTAAATAAATACATATTATACATAGAAAACACCCAGACCAATACAAACAGACATGTTCATGAACACAAATGTTTGCACTGTGCGGTAATCGAACCCACGACCCTTGGCTCCGAAGGCAGAGGTCACTACCAAATGAGTCATCGAGTCAGTCAGTTGTAAAAATGTATGTTTCTATTTGTTTTTTTTTTCTTCTCCTTTTTTGTGTGTTGTCTATTGTGTCTATTTGTTACTGCTGTGTTGTGATGTCCAATGGCAATAAATATTTCTTATTTCTTACATTATTCATTAATATTGTTTTTATTTATTTACAGGTACGTTTGACACAAGCTAGATGCAGCTAACCTGGATAACAAGTAATGAATGGTGAATAAGGTATTTAAGTTTGAGTAACTTAAATAATTTGCAGTTATTTTCATGCGCCGTACGGTAATTTATGAAATTATTATGCACTAGCTGTGCCAGCGGCGTCGCTCGCGTGGATATCGGGTTTCAAAAATAACGGACTTCCATATAATACCCATCTATACCTTGTGCCTAAGTTTTAAGTTAGACCTCTAGCAATACATTGGTGAAAACCGCATTCAATTCTATGCAGTAGTTTTCGCGTAATGCGCGTTCAAACATACAGGTTTAAATTTCTCGCGTTTTCCCAACACTTCCCGTCACTGCTCCGCTCCTATTGATTGTAGCGTGATGAAAAGTATCCTATAACCTGCCCAGGAGTATGAAGAATAATTGTACCAAGTTTCGTCAAAATCTGTTCAGTAGTTTTTTTTTCTATAACGAACATACAGACAGACAGACAGACAAAAATTTTACTGATTGCATTTTTGGTATCAGTATCGATCACTTATCACCCCCTGATAGTTATTTTGAAAAAATATTTTATGTACAGAATTGACCTCTCTACAGATTTATTATAAGTATAGATTAAATATTGTCGATGTTGGTTTACCACTTAGATAATGGTTGTTCTGCCGCATAAATTGTAGTAGTTACCTTTATTATTTTGTAGTAAGGACGATGGAGGAATGTAAGTATTAATCTCCAATTCGCTAAATAATTAGCTTAAAACCTATTATACTTTCCTTTAATAGACTGGCTTGGTGGCTCAATTGGTAGTGACATCTGCCCTCTGAGCCAAGGGTCGTGGGTTCGATTCCCGCACATTACAAACATTTGTGTGCATGAACATGTCTGTTTGTATTGGTCTGGGTGTTTTCTATGTATAATATGTATTTATCTACAAAAAAAATGTATCTTAGTAAGTTTATCAGTTGTCTAGTACCCATAGTACAAGCTTCGGTTTAGTTTGGGGCTAAATGGCGCTGTATGGCCCAGCGTGGCATGTCTTTGGTTATTTATTTATCACTACTCACTCACTCATCCTTCCTGTTTCTGTCTGTCTGTATTTATTGGAAGAGTTCGCTTACTAGCGATAAAACTGCCTATATTACACCATAGCTCTATGTAACCTTTTCAGTAAATATTTGAATTCTGTCCAATAAAGAATCTAAATATATAAAAGGAGAAACTGTCCCACTCACGGTCCCACTGACATATCAACGCACAGCTTAAAAAGCTAAACGTAGGCACTTGAAATTTGGAAGGAACGTAGCATAGATAACGTAGAGGAGCACTAAGAAAGGAATTCCCGAAATTCCTACGAGAACGGGAGTTAGTGGGAAAAAATAGTATTAAAACTGACTGACTGACATATCAACGCACAGCTTAAAAAGCTAAACGTAGGCACTTGAAATCTGGAAGGAACGTAGCATAGATAACGTAGAGGAGCACTAAGAAAGGAATTTCCGAAATTCACACGGAGACGGGAGTTAGTGGGAAAAAATAGTATTAAGCCCATTCGAAACCGGGGCGGGTCGCTAGTACTATGTACTCTATCTTCACGCCTGACCGAATTTGGGTAACAGCTGCAAAACTCCTACTAGACTAGCCAAGTACGCAGGAAATACTTTGCTATCGCTAGACCAACGAGGCAGTTCCATATAACAAGTCTAAATCACTATGAGGAAGCTTTTTCAGGTACTTTTTGCGTAAAGCTCATGAATAAAATTCAATACAAAAAGTACCGTAAATCAACCACGTTATGCGACCTAATTTTTAACCAAAAGGAAATAAAAGTAAGTCACTATAAAGGAAACCATTGAAGCCGGCAAAATCGCATGGCTCGGGCGTTAATGAACAAATGCTGTTATATATTTTTCAACGGCTTTCGTGTCGTTGAACGTTATTTTTTAGAGATCCGCGATAGAATCAGTGTGAACCTATGTAAAAGTAGCTGTGCCCCTGCGGCTTCGCCCGCGTTTAACTCCTATTTTACCCCTTTAGCGGGTGAATTTCGAAAAATCCCTTCCTAGCGGGCGCCTACGTTATAAATGTAACCTACATGCAAAATTTCGTTGCATTCGCTTCAGCGGTTTCCTGGAACCAAGGTATCCTGGTTTAAGAGTATGTATGTAGTATGTATGGAATTACAAAATGTTTTTTTTTGCTTTCATACAAAAGTTGTCAAGGATGTTAGTGTTTTTAAAATAAACCTGTATATTATAAAGTACAAACTTAAACCTTTGCAATTTAATTTGCTAATTTAATAGGTACTACTTTAATAAAGTCACTGACTTTCCTATATGACGGAAATACGTTACCTATTCACAAGAATCTTATAAAAAAAGATACGGAACCCATAAGAATGCGTGTCCAATCGCCGCTTGCCCGATTTTTTGTATTAGGTACCCTTTGTCGCGGTCCAAAGCCTATCATTTGTCGGTTCACTCGACTGAATAGCAATTTGAATAAAATTGTTAAGTGTGACTGCACCTGCTCCTCTACACTCCCAATTTGAACCCTATCCCTTAAACAATAAGAGTTAGATTATTTAATTGTTATTGGTTGAAAAGCATTATTGTTGTTATCCGTAACCAGAAGTATCTTTATTATTTTCAAGTGATCGTTAGATATGGATAGCCGAGATTAGAATTCAGAAACAAGGGAACTATAATGGTCAGTTCACGCATGCGTGGCTGGTGAGTTAAGATGCAACGTTTCATACTGTGATGTGGCTTTTTCTTTTAATTGAAGGCGTAGTAATACAAACAGACATGTTCATGCACACAAATGTTTGTAATGTGTGGGGATCGAACCCATGACCCTTGGCTCAGAAGGCAGAGGTCACTACTAATTGAGCCACCGAGCCAGTCTTCCCAAAGTGGCGAACCACTGGTGAGGCCTAAGTCCAGCAGTGGACTGCGGTAAGCTGAAGATGATGAGATGAATCCCATTTGTACGCGCAATATATCTCTGAAATATATATATATATATATATATATATAAATATATAGAGATATATTAGATACCCGTTAGTAAACAAAATATAAAGCAGAGGCTTTACTGCCAATCTTGTGTCCGAGTCTTTAAGAGCAAGTTTGGACTTGCGAGTCACATACGAGCGCATGCTCGCAACTAGCAGGGGTCGCCATTGCCGAATATGGCATGGAGGACTATATATCTCTGAAAGTATCTGTATAAATCTATGAATTAAAAAATATAGAACAAAGAAAAATGAACGCTAGACAATACCGCATTGATCGCTGTCACTAATAAAGCTATTATTGTCATATTCTTTGCACTGTGACGTCACGGGGTCACAGAGGGCAACAGTCGGTCATTACGACCACCTGACCTATTCCCTGGAACCCCCCCTTCCGGTAAAACCTATATTTTCTATGCAATTCAAGGAATTTTAAAAGCGATACAGGAACTGCTGTTTTTCCAGTTAAGTTAACTGGTGATTGGTCTACTGAGTAAAAGAGTGTGTTGACGCAGACGACATATTAAAAGATTTGAAAGCTTGTAATTATTTCAGCTCTTCTTATATTTTAAAGGTGACTGACTGACTGACATAGTGATCTATCAACGCACAGCCCAAACCACTGGACGGATCGGGCTGAAATTTGACATGCAGGTAGATGTTATAAATAAATAAATAAATAAATAACCCAAGACATGCCACGCTGGGCCACACAGCGCCGTCTAGCCCCAAACTAAGCCGAAGCTTGTACTACGGGTACTAGACAACTGATAAACTTACTTACATACATTTTTTTTTTGTAAATAAATACTTAATATACATAGAAAACACCCAGACCAATACAAACAGACATGTTCATGCACACAAATGTTTGTAATGTGTGGGGATCGAACCCACGACCCTTGGCTCAGAAGGCAGAGGTTACTACCAAATTATATCGGAAGCTTTCGCTAATAAAGTATTTTGATCAATTCTACTACCAAGAGGATAATTATATCGCGGACGAAGTCGCAGGCACAGCTAGTTCATTTATATGTTTTAAAGTTTTGTTAATGTCGTTCTACGTGTAAGGGGATGTAAGGGAGCGACCTATCACCTTTTCGCTCCAAGCCATCCTCACCTGCCCGTGGTGCATCCTGCCGAACAACAAACGAGGCTCTGGCAAACCGACTGGTGGCGGTAAAACCATTACGATAGAAGGCGTAGCTAAATACCAAAGGCCGATGACGGGCAGCAGCGTCACCGGAGCAAGAAGTTACACCCTGCGATCGTCAACCCGCCTGCCCAGCGTGGCGATTATGGGTATATCCTCCAGAAGTTTGCCCTAGGTGGCGAACAACTGGAGAGGCCTATGTCCAGCAGTAGACTGCAATAGGCTGATAATGATGATGACAATTATCACTGGGAGAGGTCGTTGTCCAGCAGTGGACGTTTGCAGGCTGGTGATGATCATACAAACTGACATGATGGCGGCCGCTGGCGCAATCGGAACAGGACCCACTACATTGCTCCTATAAGTCCCAGAAGAAATCATCATCATCATCATCATAAGCCTATTGCAGTCCACTGCTGGACATAGGCCTCTCCACTTCTTCACCACTTAGGGCAAAGATCTGGAGGATATACCCATAATCGCCACGCTGGGCAGGCGGGTTGGCGATCGCAGGGCGTAGCTTCTCGCTCCAGTGACGCTGCTGCCCGTCATCTGTCTGTGGCATTTAGCTACGCCATCAATCGTGATGGTTATACCGCCACCAGTCGGTTGCCAGCGCCTCGTTTGTTATTCGGCAGGACGCACCACGAGCAGATGAGGTTGGCTTGGAGCGAAAAGATTATAGGTCGCTCCCTTACATCCCCAGAAGAAAGAAACCTTACAATCAATGCAGTACTGTACCATACCCGTGAGAATGCTCGGGTCAGTACCGCAGCACTAATGGCTTGTGGTCGCCATAATGTTCGCGATCAACACGCTCGCTCACCGTAGCGATGGGATTCAATTATGGATATGGTATTTTGTAGTCAACCACTTTGGTGGTAACTATCTACAAAGTTTTTTTTTTAAAAGAGACAATATAAACTGCTAAAGAATCAGTCGAGTTGAGAAACTCGAAGAGAGGTAGGGCATAGCGAAACTTCGCTCGAATTGAGCTGTCCGTCCGGGGAAGGACCTCCACTCTATAGAATACCGCAGCCAAATGCCTCCGGGTCGTGTTTCTGCTGGTGAGCGGGGTTTCCGGAGCTCGTGGGGGGTTAGGGTTGGGCCGGCATGGCAGTGGCAACTGACCAGTTACTTGCCAGTTGTCACAGCGACTTGGGCTTCCCTTTAGCTTTCCATCAGGCGTAGGGAAGCCATTATGTCGAGCCACTATAAAAAAAAGAAAAGATCTCCGGCGAAGCCATGGCTGCCACTCACACAATGCCTAGTTGAGTTTTTAATAAAGAATATCTATCTATCTACCCATTTAGTATTATTCTAGTACCTACCTCAGTTATGTCAGTTTTTGGCATTTAGCTACCGGGTAACAAACCAGTTGCTAGATCTCTAGACAACATCTACTCAGTACAGTCAACTACAGTCAATAGTGCATTCTAAGTAGTGTACCTTGTTTTATTATACTAGAAAAACGTTTAAGTAATATAAACGTGAATAAAATAGTAATAGTAAAAGTGGGATGTAAGGGAGCGGCCTATCATCATTTCGTTCCAAGCCAACCTCACCTGCCCGCGGTGCATCCTGCCGAACAACAAACGAGGCACTGGCAACCGACTGGTGGCGGTATAACCATCACAATTAAAGGCGTAGCTACATACACAGACCGATGACGGGCAGTAGCGTCACTGGAGCGAGAAGCTACGCTCTGCGATCGCCAGCCCGCCTGCCCAGCGTGGCGATTATGGGTATATCCCCCAGATGTTTGCCCTAAGTGGCGAACAACTGGAGAGCCTTATGTCCAGCAGTGGACTGCGAGATGATGATAATAGTAAAAGTGTATGTCGTGTCATCCTATATTATTATTATCAGACAATTTATAATACTCTGATCTGGTCCCAACAAAAAAAACTATGCCGAGCCAATATATAAAAAAATAAAAATAATATTTTGTTGCGTATTTTCTTCTTTTGACTGTACAAACTAACACGGTTGAATTGGTTGCCCTTTACGATAATCTGGCGCCTAATCTGAGTAGGTATTGTGCTTAAATAAATAGAGCAATTTAGCGTACCTACGGCCGCAACTAAAATGACAATTATGTACATAAATGAATTGCTAATATGAACATAAATGGGTAGGCAGTCTATTGGAGTAGGTAATGGAAATATTCAATAAAACATTATCAAGGATAGGTAGTCGAATTGATTGAATATGTACGATAAGACAAGTCCATACTATTTGAAGCTATTATAATGAGGGCTACCGGTTTTGTGTTCACCAGAGAGCGCCACTGTATAGTGAGGTCCTGAGGCATAGTTGTCAAAGTTTGTTTTATGCATGTGATAACTGTTCGTTCGATAAAGGGTGACATATGTTTCCGAAAGGCAAAACTGTTTGCTAACGGTTAATAAACATACCAGTGAACTAGCTTCTCTTTCAGACCGCTAAACTTTACACCTCATTTTCTCGGCTCCTCTTTTCAACCGACAATCCTTGAGCCGTATCTCATGTTTTCCAATTAATGTCGGCTGAGCTTAAAATGCACGAAATTAATTAATTTTCCCCACGGAACCAATTTTAAATGGACATTTCGGAGACCTTACGCTACACTAGCACCTCTGGTGGCGAATTCACACGCGATAGCCCTCATTGGACAAACTTTTTTAAAAGTGGTTATCAATGTTAAAAATAGGATGCATAGTCTGCTTTTAGTTTAGGTACCTATAGATAGTTTTTTTTTTGCTTAGCGATGACGTTGATCCTCACTCATTAAGAGTACTTATTCCATTCAACGAATTGATACAAACGATGAGCTAATTGCCAAAAAATAACTATGCCGCTATTATTTTTAAATCAAACAATCTTCTATCACCAAGGGTTATTGTTCCATAATTTCGGATTATGAATTCTATCCGTTTCCCGTGCATCAATATTCAGGAGGTATTGTCTGTACTAGCGCACGCGCAGGGGTCATTGACCCGCGCACGAAATTTGAAGCTAACGACTCGTGAATAGGGCGTTATGTGCTCTGCAAGATCGGCTTAGGGTTCCGTTGAGGAAACAGCTGATGGATAATGAACTTGGTTAGAGGCGAAGAGGCGAGAATTCAGTCGAATTGAGAACCTCCTCCGGCTTTTACTGTAAATGTTTGTATTTTTGTGCAAAAAAAAAATATCTATCTGACATAGTCAGTATTTAGCGTTTTGCCTTTTTTAATGTGCATGTGTTGTATTGTTACATGTAAAGAAAAGCCTTTTGAAAATGCTACTTTTTTAAATAGTCTTATCATCATCATCATCAGCCTGTAGATATCCACTGCTGGATATAGGCCTCCCCGAATGATCAGTCTTGAGCTGTCTGGGTCCAACGGATCCCCGCTATAACAATCAGGTCAGTCCATCTCGTAGGGGGCCGTCCCCTGCTGCGTATTCCCTCTCGTAAATAGCCTCATCATTGTCCTGTCCTTATCCCGCTCTAAGTGGGGTCGGCACAACATGTTTTCTTCTTCCATTCTTCTCTATCAGCCGTCATCTCCACACTCACACCTTTGGCACGCATATCATTTCTCACACAGTCCATCCATTCTTTTTCTGTCTTCCTCTTCCTCGTAAATATACTCGTAGCTAAATTCTAAAAGACTAGTTAATAGACTGTTTGAAACATACGGGACTCTTCAAGAACGCGTAATTCCATCCTATTCTTGTAACGTTGTTCACTTAAGCATGTACGTAATTTCAGCTCAAAATAGTGTGACTAAACTTTATTTTACGACGTTATAATGACTGGATTTCTCAAAATAAACCCGTAGGTATATATGCACCTACTTAAAAATAATTTAAATTCATACATTCATAGTGTAGTTAAAGTATTTCTTGTTATGTCAAACCGTCATCCCGAGAACAAAGAGTGTATCTGGGTTACCCTGTGAACTAAGTTTTAATATGTACTTTATTTGACTGCTTACCATCAGGCATCACATTTGCTCATCTGCCGCCTCTTGCATAAAAAAAAAATACTTTAAAGTACCTAGGTATAGCTATGTGTCACATTTTGTATGAATTTCCTAATGAACTTTGAAGGCCTGTCGCGATCTCATTTTGTAAAAGCGTCACGGCTATTGCAGAGTTACTCATATTTTGGTGCATTGGTCTCTAAGTTTACTATTAATTATAGTATGTTAATATGTATACGAATCTTCTTATTTGTTGAAAGTGGCATACATATTGCATTGTAGTACACCAAATAGTCGGTTTTTTTTATAAGAAGAGCTTTCAGGATGACCTCACTCCACCTGGTGGTAAGCGGTCGTGAGGTCCAAAAGTTATGTAGGTCGACAGGTCTTTCTCTCTTTAAAAAGTAATTTTGTTGTGATTTCTTAGATAAGTTCGATTTTAATGGTACTTCTTCTTCTCGAGTCGATGACAAAACGATTATATGTTGTGAGACCAAAACTCTGAGACGCGGTACTATCAAGCAACCATCAAATAACATACAAAATCAAACTTAGACGTCTACCCTATTAACACGTCAACTTCCATAAGGGTCACTAATGACCCCAAAGCAATACTTTTTCTACTGCGTCTGGTTTCACGGCAATCAAAAACCAGAAATCATTAAACCTAACCTGTATCGATCCAATTGAACCATTTTGCACGTACAAGTTAACCTTTAAACAACTAGTTGCAATTATTTTATTACACATAATAAAGATATTTACAAAAACAATAGACTTTTTCCACATACAGCCCGTAGGGAACAAATGAGCAGAACAAATTTTATGATCAGTTTGTTTCTCGCTTTATGTGTTAACGTGTTATGTTAGCTTAGGTTCTTGATCTCTTGACCTTGTGACTCATCTGTTGTATAACTTCCTTAATAAGCGGAGGAAATTAAATTAGTTACTTAGTTTTTTTACTTGTAGATAGGTGTGTATGAAGTTTGCATGTTGTAATTTGAAAAATATATCACTTTAGAGAACAAAAAACTAAAAAATCAGCATTCACGGGGAATGTTCTGAAAAATTGTTTGGTTTACTGCCTGCAGCTGAGTTTCTTCACCGCACCACACGTAAACGATTGCAATTCTATCCTGATCATCTCGATGGTTGGTGATCCTTTACTGTACGCTTTAAGAGGAACTTCTTGCCTCGCGCATCGGTTTTGTGGAACCAACTATCTGCGTCCATTATGTTTGTTTTGTTTGGTGTCATTAGTTGTAAACAGAAGTTTAAACAAATACAACCGTCTATCCCCAGTTTCCTAGGAAAGCGTTCCACCGAACTGGGAAGTTTTGTCGCATCTTCCCCGGAATTCACCTCGCGGATACTGGGAGCAAAATGTATGTTTCCCCGAAATATTATTACCTTATACCAAGAATGTCAAAGTTTAGCACCGTTTATTCATCCAAGATCAATTAACTCGTACTAAATCAGCGGTAACAGGATTGTAACATCATAAATTGGCATGAAATTATACTAAAGTGGATGCCAAACCAGCTTTATGCCATCGGAATACGGTCTAAACTCATTTGCATACCTACTCGTGTTGTATACTGTATTCGGCTAACCACAGAAGTGATTGTCTACGCCATAGGTTCCCATGCTTTCATTGAACATTGCCCCATAATCTTACAAGAAAAAAAAGATTCAGCTGTTCCTTTACAGGTTCTTTTCATCAATAAACCTTTACCAGCAAATAAATGCGTTTTTTTAAATTATCTAATTCGTTCCAACCACCAGATCTCAAACCAAGGTTATTATATGTACCTTACTATTACATATATGTGTGATGATGACGTCTTCCAGAAATATAATCTTCCGATGTTCAAGGCGAGAGTAAACCGGTGTTTGCCGGGTGAGCGCGTTCCATCGTAGACTACGATATGGTTTACCATCAGGCTCATTTCGTAAATTTTCGACCGGGAATCAAATCCGGAACTTTCGCATCGTTCGCGCTTTATCAGTTGTCCAGTACCTACTTAGTACAAGTTTCAGCTTAGTTAGGGGCTAGATGGCGATGCGTGGCCCAGCGTGGCATGTCTTGGGTTATTATTTATGTCCAGCTGTGGACGTCTGCAAGCTGATGATGATGATGACGCTGATGATGATTATAAAAAAACCCTTCAAATCCTATCATGTAACTTCCTTCGCATTTGCAAGCGCCACCGCCCTCTACAAAGAGCTTCAGCGCCCCCTAGGGGGCGTAAACTCCCGCCTTGAGAACCTATGGTCTATAATACCATAGACACGGTCCACGATACCCGATTTCAAGTTATCTGTGGTCAGGTGAGACCTTTAAGTGTAACATTTATTACGAATTGGTTTATGGTTGTGTACAATTTATCTGTACTATTGGTACATGGGATTTATGACTTTCTTGTTGGTGGTGTAATCGCCTAAACTATTCTTTACTATTCTGTACTAGATTTAGAGTTTATTAGCAAATAGCTAAGGAATGAGAAATGTTCCTCTATTTGTTTATTTT
This sequence comes from Conogethes punctiferalis, assembly GCA_031163375.1. Classification (NCBI taxonomy): domain Eukaryota; kingdom Metazoa; phylum Arthropoda; class Insecta; order Lepidoptera; family Crambidae; genus Conogethes; species Conogethes punctiferalis. Next base: position 4,016,065 of record CM062096.1, on the reverse strand, counting down.
ATTGCAAAGATACAGCCAAACCACTCAGGTCAGGTTGAGTGACGATCTGCGCAGGACGGCTGGCAAGTGCTGGGATGCGAGCAGCCCAGGATCGATCAAAGTGGCGAACATTGGGAGAGGCTTATGTCCAGCAGTGGACTCATATAGGCGGATGATAAAAGTTACAGCAGATTTACTTCAAAGTCAGTATGGCGATGGCAACGGACGGAGTGAACCCTCACGTCCCAACCGCAAAACCGACCCGCAACTAGTCGCTCCTTCACTCAAAACAGTGTCCGTAGGGAACCTCTTAGTAACGCCTAAAGCTGAGGCCCAAACCCCGGCCTTTAGCTGTGCTGCTTAACTTATCCTAGCCTTGACCTGCGCCCGCATTTCAAGGGTCCCCGTTGACCTGCACCTGCATTTCATGGGCCCCCGCCATCATCTGACGGGAGTTTCCTTTGCCTTTGGGCCGCTTCTTTTATGGCTACTCACTGCGCCCTTAACAACCTTAGGGAAACATCACTTCCAAAACTTTTCGAACAGCCACGACTTTGAAACCTTCAAGAAACAAGCGTAATACTATTAAAAATACCCCCAAGACTCGATTTGAGTTGCGAGTGTCCATGGGCGGTTTCGACTGCTTTCCATCGGGCATCAAACTTGCTCGTCTGCCGCCTCTTGCATAAAAAAATCTCGAAGCATTGTTGCCCTCCCATTTTTGAGGTTGGCATGAGTCCCACATACCCTATCGTTCCTTCAAACGGTGGGCATGTGTAAACTGTATTTGTATGGGGAAGAAAAGAAAGGGATGAATGCCTTCCGCTCCCCTGCAGTCCGATTATAATAACAAAAGCCTCTATCGTCGTAATCAGTAAGAAAGAAGAGCCCTTATATTCCGATAAATGTACTTAAAGTTGTCCGATACTCAATACTCGCCTCACCACTAAATAAAGACTCATCTCAGATTACCGTATAGTCAATTACACCCAGATTACGTGCATCTAAACACTATGTTAAATCGATCGTATCTTGACCAACTGGTCCACAAGATATGGCCACCAGACCCGTTAGTATGACGTATTTTTTTATTTAAACGTGCCAGACTGGTCGAGCCATTATCTTACACCAGTTTGATGGGAACTGGGGATGGGAGTCTGTTCTGAACGCCGGCAAAAACGGTTTTAGCTATTTTTAGGTTAGGATTGTACGGTTGCGTTTATTTTTGTTTTTTTTTTTGTGTTAATATGGCGCGTATGAAGTTGTTAGTGGCCTGGCGAGTAATGAAGGCCTAAGTCGAAATGCGATTAAAAGTTTTGTTTGATAGGTGCTATAATTGCCTGAGGTTTTTTTTTAATAAAAAGAGCGTTCAGGATGGTCTCACTCCACTGCGCCTGTCGCCCTTACCCTGAAGGCCCACTGAGATGCCGTTTCACGCCCCGCATAAAGAACCCAGGATTGTAGGTACTTATGTCGCAATTTGCAACAAGTCGATTTTTTTTGTTTGAATTGAGCCGCCCGTCCGGGGAAGGACCTCCACCCTATAGAATACCGCAGTCAAATGACCTCTGGGTCGTGTTTCTGCCGGTGAGTAGGGTTTCAGGAGCTCGTGGGGGGTTAGGGTTGGGCCGGCATGGCGGTGGTAACTGACAGGTAACTGACCAGTTACTTGCCCGTTGTCACAGCGACTTGGGCTTCTCTCTCGCTTTCCATCAGGCATAGGTAAAAAAAAAAGTTAAGTCAAAGAAAATAGATGGGCAGAGATAGTAAGATAACAGTGACTGGGGTCGGAAAACAATATAGGAAAGGAGAAAGGCCTTGACATAGCAGAGGGTTGTGGTTCCGTGCGTTACGAAAGGGAATACAAATTACTTCTCCATTTCAATAAAGGGTTTTAAGGCTATTAAGATTTCATGTTCTAAGCCTGTGTTAATGACATAATTTATTCGGGTGAAGTGATCCATGCAACCAATAAAATACTTAATAGGAATTGGATCTACTCAAGCATATTAATTTTTATGACAAGGACAAGAGAAAGATATCTTACCAGATGAAATACTTAGGTATTTTATTTATTTAAAATGTCAATATAATTACTCGTTGTACAACTATATTTAACTATATTTATATTTATAATCAGACTATTTTGACCTTGGTGGCTATTAGCGTTTTCTTTCCGTAGATGTATGAAAGACTAGCTCTACTATAAATAAATAACCCAAGACCTGCCACGCTGGGCCACACATCGCCATCTAGCCCCAAACTAAGCCGAAGCTTGTACTTTGTGTACTAGACAACTTATAAACTTACTTAGACACTTTTTTTGTAAATTAATACATAGGAAACACCCAGACCAATACAAACAGATATGTTCATGAACACAAATGTTTGTATGTGTGTTGTGTGCGGGAATCGAACCCACGGCTAAGAGGGCAGAGGACACTACCAAATGAGCCATCGAGCCAGTCAAATAATCAATCAGTGGTATTTGCTTTTACATAATTTTAGCTTAATTTTCACATATGTCTTAGTTTTCGGTGGACACATATGAATCTGGCTCACTAGTTATAGTTAAGCTAACTTAGTTTCAGCTAGCAGTGAACAATCAGCCTTACACTTTGCTAATTGGACCCTATGTCATAGTTGGCATTGTCTATCGCAACTCCCACTGATTGGCACAACGACCACGTACGAAGTCGTGGTTGGGCTACCGAGAAAGCATACTTGATTAAAGCCATTGAATGAACATACATCGTGGGTATTATTACACAATTTTACTACATCCATTTTATTCAAATACCAAAATTTCACTCTTGCCATGAAAACTAGAAGAATTAGTAGATTTCAGCGCAGTAGGTATAGTTGCCTCAAGCAGCTTGAGGAAAAGTAAAAGACGTAGGGAACCCATTATGTCGAGCTACTATAAAAAATATAGTAAGAAAGGCCTAAGTCGTTGTGAACAAATAAATAAATTAATTAAAATAAATAACCCAAGACATGCCACGCTGGGCCACACAGCGCCACCTAGCCCCAACAACAACAATTAAGCCGAAGGTACTAGACAACTGATAAATTAACCAAATCTATCATTTTGTCGGTTACCACCGCCATGCTGGTCTGAAAAGTTATTCTGGCTATACACCGATTGTAAGGGAGCGGCCTATCATCTTTTCGCTCCAAGCCAACCTCACCTGCCCGTGGTGCATCCTGACGAATAACGAACGAGGCGCTGGCAACCGACTGGTGACGAATTAACCATCACAGTTTAGTTTAAGTTTACGCCTTAGCGTAGCTAAATACCACAGGCCAATGACAAGCAGCCGCGTCCGCGGAGCGAGGAGCTTACACCCTGAGAGAATATCTCTCAGCTCTCAGCTCCTCGCTCCGGTGCCTTGCCTTGCCTGTCTCTCATTCATGCCTTGAAGAGAGGTAGAGCATAGCGAATCTTCGCTCGAATTGAGCCGCCCGTCCGGGGAAGGACCTCCACCCTATAGAATACCGGAGTCAAATGACCTCTGGGTCGTGTTTCTGCCGGTGAGTAGGGTTTCCGGAGCTCGTTTGGGGTTAGGGTTGGGCCGGCATGGCGGTGGCAAGTAACTGACCAGTTACTTGCCCGTTGTCACAGCGACCTGGGCTTCTCTTTCGCTTTCCATCAGACGTAGGGAAGCCATTATGTCGAGCCACTATAAAAAAAAAGAATGAGTTATTTTTCTATTTTTATACCAATTAACGGTATGCATAAATTTCAATGTCTGTTTACGATATTAAAACGGTTTGTTTTATTATTTAGCGCTTACTAATTTATGGTCGTGTCTGATTTTATTGTCACTAAACGTGATTTTATTGAGTTACTACACACTTCTAGGAATTTCTTTTCTTATTCTATAAATAGTGTTTAAATCAATCAAATTGATTGGAATTCAATAGATAGTATCAATGGGATTCAATGTCGGCATTTTATGAACTACACACAGACAGACATCCTTTTCACAGTAAAAATTAAAAAAAAAAAAACAGAAATTTAAAGTAGAATAGAAAATATATAATTTGTTCGTATTGACTTAAAACAAGTAGGTACTCGTCAAGTTTTTTTAACAGTAGGTAAGTAACTAGAAATAATTTTACTGCCGACTTCGAAAAGTGGATTCTACCGACGATGGTAATTTTTATCCCCAATTTTTCTTACAATTTTTGTATTACAGTGCTTTAAAATATCATTTATGATGAGTATTGTGAAACTGCCCATGACAGAGAAATATGGACTTCTTTAGAGGAGGCCTTCACCTCTACCTGAGGAGGGTTCTTGCAAAATAAATACCTACATAGATTTAAAATATACATAGTTAAATTATCAAGATTTACTTACAAACTTTATTTTTATTACCTTTATTTTTATTTTCAAATGTATCTAAACTACACATTAAGTATATTTTAATTTTTTTTCAAACTCTGTATCCTACCTAAAAACTTCGCAGGAAATAAAAGGCTTTTTATTTATTTATTTATTTTATTGTGTGTATTTTATGAGTGATTTCACCCAAGAGTCAAGACCTACACATACTTAGTCGCATAAATAGTCCCAATCTAAGCCGAAGCTTTTACTATGGGTACTAGAAAACTGATAAACTGCATCCAATACAAACAGATCCATCAGCAGTTCTTAATCCTTTGACCGCCCAGAAATGAGACACAATATACATTCTATTGTTGTCGACGTATCAACGGCGTTTAACAGGTTAAACTAAAACCACATCAAGCTCCCATGCTCCCATGACGTCATATCTCATGACAGCATGACCACATAACTCTGCGTGCGCGGACGCGTGTGAAATAGTTTTTGTGAAAACATCGATGGAATTAGAATTGGGATGATTAGAAGTTGAGTGACTTCAATGTTTATGAGTAGACTTCGAATAGAATTTAGTCAATATTATGGTCGTTGCAACCTTTTTGACCGACTTCAAAAAAAGAAGGAGGTTTCATTTCATTCATTTTTCCGAGAATTATTGTGAAACGATTTGGTAAATTATTTTTTGTTCGAAAGGGTGTACTTCCTAGTTTAACTTCCATTCATAGGACAAAGTGTAAAAATGTTGTAAACAAAATACCTCAAAATATTGTTGATCTACCTATACATATACCTATTTAAATCTCGCACTAAGTCCATTTTAATGTCAAAAGTTTATTATAAAGTACAACATTATATGGATGACAATATCACATGGACATGATAATCTGCTCGCTTGCGCTTATGAAAATGATATTATTGTATTATATATTTAAAAAAAAGGCTAACTGTTGAGTTTGTTGTGGCACTTCTTCTCAGCTGTTAGGAAAGTGCTGGTAGGAAAAAAGTTTGACGTGCAAAATACTAGTGAATCTATTTGCAGAAATAAACTATTTTATTTTAATTGGTCCCATTGTGACCATATTAAAGTCATTTTTTTGCTGAAAAATGCTGTTAGATACTAAGTATAACTAGCTGTTAAGTACAAAACTTAGGTAGGTATACCATTTTTTTCGTGTCTATGTGATTTCATGATTTATAATAGACTTCATCTCATCCCGTGGGTATCGTAGTAGACGACTAAGGGAATATCAGGAAACGGGCAGCAGCGTTTACCTAGATACAGATGAAACCTACTGCGGTCGACAACCCGCCTGCCAATCGTGGTGACTAAGAAAACCCCTTCAATGAAAATTGTCTTTTTTTATAGTAGCTCAACATAATGGCTTCGCTCTGGCTGATGGAAAGCGAAAGAGAAGACCAAGTCGATGTGGGGAGGCCTATGTCCAGCAGTGGACGTCGTTATACTCATGACGAAGTATTTTATAATTCCCTTCTGATAATTACCAACAAGCATTTAAACCAACCAACCCATAGACACAAACAATCACCATACAAGTCCCATGACCTTGTCAAATGGCCACACAATGAAGCCGGACAAATTGCGTACCAAAGCCAGCCACAATCGGACGGACAGACAAACCACTATGGGAATAAGGTCTCCATTTGTCATAGACAGTACAATGGGCCATTGATGTGGCTACCACATGAATATTCAGCATCGCTACTAATGTACGCTGGAACTCTGTGGCATTAACGTTTAGCGGCTATTAAGAGTATGCGCCGTTGTAATCACCGTGATTTTTTATTGTGAAATGGTGATAGAGCGCTAGATTAGAAAGTGGTGATATTTTTTCGGTATTGGCTAATGGTTTCAACGGAACTCTTTAGTCCGTTTGTTAAAGTGTTGGGTCTACGCACCAGCAGAAACACGACCCGGAGGTCATTTGGCTGCGGTATTCTATAGGGTGGAGGTCCTTCCCCGGACGGGTAGCTCAATTCGAGCGAAGATTCGCTATGCCCTACCTCTCTTTAAAGCTCGCATCGTTTATGTGGAACGCCATCCTTTGTATAGAAATGGACTGACTAGCAGATAAGTAATAAAATTGTCTTTTTGGAATCTAGAATAGCCAAAAATAGAAATGGTTTCAATTTTCAAAGTCAATCAAGGCCATCGTAATCAAATAATAAGGATTTCACAGATTCATTGAAGCTACACATTTTAAATATTTCGACAAAGATTTTTCTCAGAAAGTCGATTCATTTCTGTCGTTCCAATAATCCATGGGAATCGAACACCTTTGCCTGATTATTCTAAAACAAGCCTTGTTATAGTACTAATAGGAGCTAAGAGTATATATGACAATGTGATTTACTGTTTATTCCAAAATAAACCTTATTATCTTAATGATAGAAACTAAGCATGTATTTTAAAGAATCGATGTATGATTTCAATATTCCATGTGCATTGCAACAGAAAACGTACCTACATAACTTAGGTTTCTGATTCTATTGTTTTAGAATTTTCGGGAAAACGGATGATGTCGTATTAAATGAATAAAATATTGTCAAGTCATTGAAGAATTGTCATCATCTGCCCGTGGTGCATCCTGCTGAATAACAAACGAGGCTCTGGCAACCAACTGGTGGCGGTATAACCGTCACTATTGAAGGCGTAGCTAAATACCACTGGCCGATGACGGGCAGCAGCGTGAGTGGAGCGAGGAGCTACGCCCGGCGATCCCGTCCACAGTGGCGATTAGAAGTAAATCCAGATCCCCTAAATGGCGAACAACTGGAGAGGCCTATGTCTCTATGCCGATAAGCTGATGATGATGATGATTCTTATCTATCTATTGTAGACTTAACTTTTTTTTTATAGTGGCTCGACATAATGGCTTCCCTAAGCCTGATGGAAAGCGAAAGAGAAGCCCAAGTCGCTGTGACAACGGGCAAGTAACTGGTCAGTTACTTGTCAGTTACTTGTCAGTTGCCACCGCCATGCCGGCCCAACCCTAACCCCCCACGAGCTCCGGAAACCCTACTCACCGCTAGAAACACGACCCAGAGGTCATTTGACTGCGGTATTCTATAGGGTGGAGGTCCTTCCCCGGACGGGCGGCTCAATTCGAGCGAAGATTCGCTATGCCCTACCTGTCTTAAATTCTCTTAAAGTTTTTTAATAACTCGGTTCTCTTGAATATTAACCCATGTCCAATTGAGTACCGTACCGTTCTTGATACGTAACAAAGACTACTTCCTCGCTCCACCAATCTCCGCTAAGGGCTCAGCACTAACCACTGACCTATTAACCGGTGGTGCACCGGTGTGGCCACTGACGCAAGCGACGTGGTAATTGATGCACGCGAACATTCAATTCCACTGCTAGTTGTGGACTGAAGACGAGAGTGGGTGGCGCTTACACCGAAACGTATCTACAGACAAAAGTTAGAATACACATTCATTCAACAATAGATGTCAGTAAGGATGATTTTATTTTCAATAATGTTTTATTGGCGATCGGTTACCTATGTATGTGAGATAATGAAGCATTTTGAATATAGCTGTTTGTTTACTCTTGAGTCCATAAGAGACCATTGTACAAATTTTTACCAATCGCTTTTAGTTAGGTAGGTGAGTAAGGGACATAAATACTTTTTTCATTGTTACTTGTCTTTCTCAATTGTTATTCTATGAAGTTTCAATGTAATATACACGGATACGCGTATTATTGCGTTTTTAACAAATAATCTGTCCATGAAATATCATCGTGTGTTCGTCTTCTACTTACATTTAATACTTGCAATGAAGCGTTACGGTACGGTGTGACTGCCATCCAATTTAATTGTGAACAGCGACCGCACGGCATCGATACTTTACTAAATGAAGTAACAGTGCTGCTTCGTGATAGAGTAAAATGTTCATAGTCGGCTTATGAGTTATGGAGCAGCACATCGGTTCTCAAACTTGTTGCAGCAAATACCGAGTGGCCGATATTTTGTCAGTAGAAGTGCTTTTAGAAACGGTGGTAGAATCTCTCATGTTCAGGTCCGTGTGGTTTCCTGATTAATAATAGGACCACCCTATCTCAACCCATGGGTATCGTAGAAGATGACTAAGGGAATATCAGGAAACGCAATAGCAGCGTTTACCTGGGTACATAGAACACATACTACAGTCACGAGCCCGCTTGCCAAGCGGGGTGACTAAAGCACATCCCACTTAGGGTTGCCAGGCTATGAAATGCAAAGACCGGACTATTTAAGGCCTGACATTTTGTTCTAAAAGCCGCACATATTTTTTTTTATTGCCAAACATAATGTTTTCACAGCTGGGCTGTTGAAAAAAGTATTTATACGTGATGTAAAGTGAGAATGAGATCGTAGATTCAGTGTGTGACGCCGCGCACGCCCACAGTTTCCTCTCTTGTCCGCTCGGCCGCTCGTCCGCCCATTATCGTATGAATCGCCACTATGACAAAAAGCCTGACAAAATCCGGACAGGCCAAACACGTAGATATTTGGCTGGACGCGACAGCAAAAAGCCAAACCTGACAAGCCTAATCCCACTACATGTCAATTGTCATTAGGGGAGGCCTATGTACGGTAATGGATGCTTGCTAGCCGAGACATACGGCATTTTTGCCGCTTAAGCACAAAGTGTAAACTGGGTGTTTATTATGTATTTATTTACAAAAAAAGTAGAGAAGTATTTCAATCGTCTAGTCTCCAAAGTAAGGCACGTCTTGGGTTATTATTTTTTTATATCTCATCATCATCAGCAGCATGTAAACGTCTACTGCTGCACAAAGGCCTCCCCCCATTGACTTTTCATCCCGGACCCCGTGGGTTTCACTAAACGTAGTTTGAGAACCTCTGACCTAGCGGACGGCTTGCCTAACAATTGCGTGCTGCCGTGTAAATGCAGGAAAGCTAGCTAGTTCGGGATTTATCTTAGGTTATGATTGTTAATTATCCATTGACCTTCTTGACTGGCCCTTTGGTGCATTCAGATGGCCTGTTAGCCTGCATTCGGTAGAGTTAAGTAAATAATAAAAGAGAAAAACCAACCATAGGGGCTTTTCGTAATCGAGAAATCTTTTTCTCTTTTCTCTCTTCACGGTGTGGCATAGGTACTCATATATGTACATAAGTAATTTTTCGGGAACTGTTTTTTAGTAGCATAGCAGGGACCTGAACCGGCTTTGGACGCAGGTCGGTAGAAGTAAGGAGAATAGGTGGAGGTGGAATTTCGCGGACGGGTCCGACCTGACTTGTGCTTGTGGGTTTTCCCCTCAAACCATGGCCCACCTCGCGGCCTGCCCGGCGTGCCCATCAAGATGTACGCGGGACGGGCTGATGAGGGCGTCCGGGAGGGCGGTTCGTGTGGCCAATCATGCCAATTCGTGGCTCCGTTCGGCCGTGAAAGAAAGACAAACATACAGACAGACAGACACTTTCCCATTTAACATATTATAATATAAGTATGGATATATGCATATAGTAAGTATTGCACCCGTGCGAAGACATAGGCCACAGTTTGAGATCAAGTGGTGAGAATTATCTTGCGTATTTATTTATTGCTCTTGTGTACGAACCAGAAGTTTCGATTTTACATTAGCACAAACAACTTGTATCAATTCAATTGTCAATGCATTGATACAATTAAAAGATAAATAAATCAACCCTTTCGAAATGGCCACAGCTACTATGAAACTCTGTATTTATTGTAATAATGCAGACGTAATTGATAATTTCAAATGTATTAGAGAGATAGGTTTGTTTGTTTGCTATGTAACAGTAATTTGTTAATTACGTTAGTAGTATCTAGTGGTAATAAAAACCCACTTCAATGGTGATATTATTATTGGGACCAACTTGGAACTATACCCTTTCAAACAAAAAAAGAATTATTCAAATCGGTTCACAGTTCTCGGAGTGTGGTAATGTACTACATACAAGAGAGGTAGGAAATAGTGAATCTTCGCTCGAATTGGGATTTCACCCTATAGAATACCGCAGCCAAATGTCCTCCGGGTCGTGTTTCTGCCGTTGAGTAGGGTTTCCGGAGCTCTTGGGAGGTTAGGGTTGGGCCGGCATGTCGGCGGCAACTGACAGGTAACTGACTAGTTACTTGCCCGTTATCACAGCGACTTTGGCTTCTCTTTCGCTTTCCATCAGGCGTTGAGAAGCCATTATGTCGAGCTACTATAAAAAAACGTTGATTGAGAACCTTCTCCTTTTTTTGAAATCGGTTAAAAATGCTCTACGATTTCATCAAGAAAATGTAAAACAATTTCCATTGTGTTAGTGATTAATGGATCACAGTGGCATACAAAGGCGTCATTGGTTCAGTCGGGTTATAAATCTAACCAAAATACGAGGTGGGTTTAATTTCGTCTATTTTAACCCCATCAAACCTAACTACGCGTAGTATAATTATGTAGGGTGTATGGTGAATTGATAGAGAATCTGACAACTTGATGACTTTTATGGCATTTATTTATATAAATGATTTTACTGGCCAATGAAAATTTACCCTTTAAACTAAAACTTCTTAGTTTAGTTATAGTCGCCTGATGGCAAGCGAAAAAGAGGCCCAAGTCGCTGAGTCGACGATTAAGTAACTAAATCACTCACTTGTCCGTTGCCACCTCAATAGGAACCTGTCGAATTGCTCTCTATTGAAACTTTCGAATAAAGCCAGTTAAAATCGATATCTATATGTAGGTACTTATAATAAATCTGTAGCGAGGTCAGTTCTGTACATGAAATATTTTTTCAAAATAAATATCAGGGGGTGATTAGTAGGATGGATACTGATGCCAAAAATGCAATCAGTAAAATTTTTGTGTCTGTCTGTACGTTCGTTATAGAACAAAAACTACTGAACGGATTTTAACGAAACTTGGTAGGTACAATTATTCTTCATACTCCTGATACTTTTATCACAGTATAATCGATAGGAGTAGAGCAGTGAAGGGAAGTGTTGGGAAAACAAGATTTTTTTTTATCTGTATGTTTGAACGCGCATCACGCGAAAACTACTGCATGGAATTAAATGCGGTTTTCACCAATATATTGCTAGAAGTATAACATAAAATTTAGGTACCATTTTATGGAAGTCCGTTATTTTTGAAACCCGATATCCACGCGCGCGACGCCGCCGGCACAGCTAGTACGATATAAAATGGTGCATTTATCAATCGCTCCACTCCCATTCATTAAGCCTCCCTTAATAACTCAAACAAGTGAAATATAGGCAAAACACATAAATAAGTGAAACTAGTTTAAAATCGGCGCTTTACTGATTCATGACCCAATCAACGGTAATTGAGCGTAAAATATTCATTCATGTTTACTAAAGGCTATTGGGTTTATCGGCTATCGATCGGATGTACTCGGATATTCTAAGCATGTACTTACATGGGTTAGGTTGCCATCACATGAGTTGCCGGCGCCGGCATAATACGGCAAAAACCCCGGACATTTGGGCGAAATATGGTTGTTTCCCCGGACATATCAGAATTTCTTCATTCATTTTTTATTATTTTGCCGTGTCTTCATCATTGTGGATTTATCGCTTATATTTATAAGAATTCGGACACTTTTAAAGCCCCGGCCGGACACACCGCGGACGCCCTTTAAACTAGGACACAAATCAAGGGGAATCCCGGATGGATGGCTACGCTCATGGGTATTAATTTGACTTAACAAGTAACAAGTACCGTCCAAGGTCTAAAAAATAAGGTCTTTTTAGAGGGGAATGCATTAGTACCTTTACGCCACCTCTGGGGGGTCGGGATGTCTGGATGGACCGCTACCGGGGGGTAAGCCGAACCTAAGACATGCCACGCTGGGCCACACAGCGCCATCTGGTCTCAAACTAAGCCGAAACTTGTACTATGGGTACTAGACACCTGATAAAACTTCATCATCAGCCTAGTGCAGTCTACTGCTGGACATAGGCCTCTCCAGTTCCATAATCGCCACGCTGGGCAGGCGGGTTGGCGATCGCAGGGCGTAGCTTCTTGCTCCGGCGACGCTGCTGCCCGTCATCGGTATGTGATATTTCGCTACGCCTTCTATCGTGATGGTTTTACCGCCACCAGTCGGTTTGCCAGAGCCTCGTTTGTTGTTCGGCAGGATGCAACACGGGCAGGTGAGGATGGCTTGGAGCGAAAAGGTGATAGGTCGCTCCCTTACATCCCAAATAGATAAAACTTAGTTATTATTTTTGTTAACAAATACTTATTCATATCAAATTACTTTGTATTTCGTGTATTTCATAATGAATTGTACTATTATTAATTCTTTAGCCAATTAAAATCAGCAAAAATTTACTGAAGCCAAGTACAACGATTTTACGACTCATTGACACAGTTTACGTTTCAAAGGTAATCGATTTATTTAATCATTATTGTTAATTAAAAGCTATTTGCTATGACTTAATGGTTTTTCTATAATACGACTCCGGTCTAATACTTTTGTAGGTCACAGCTTATACTAAAACTAGATACTAATTATAATTTATAATAAACTATGACGTCGAAGGTCGAACCTTAAGGTCTGAGACGTGGTAGAGGGCCAATTGATAGGTAGACTAGCTGTGCCCGCGGCTTCGCCCGCGTTTCCCCCCATTTTAGAGAAGTGGGGGGTTAGAAAGGGTAAAAAGTAGCCTATGTTACTCTCCATTCCTTCAACTATCTCCACTTAAAACTATAATAATTAAATATTTACAATTTTATTATCACTTATTTTTCTAGTCGGTGCCAGCCTGTAGGTACCTAACGTAGACTGTTGTTGTATGAAGCGCGCAAATCCACACGACAAAATACATTTATTTGTTTGGCTGGCATGGTATGTTTTAAAGTGCCTACCATAGAGACTCTAATTCAATAGTAAATCTTAACGCTTCCCACTAATTTCATAAGATTATATTCAACTTTTTAACTGGTTTCTCAAGATATACTTAGGCATAGCCTAGTTTGTGAACTTGTGTTAAATTTTTTCTATGTAACTCTGTAGTGCACCTAATTAATTTCTTGTTAGATTATTATGTAAGTATTCCCAAAGTAAGTAGCTTAAACAATTGTGTTAAGGGTATCAGAACAACGAAGGTACCACAAATATATACTTAAATACAAACACAGAACAAATGTTCATCACACGAATATTTGTCGGAGTGGGAATCGAACCCACGACACTTGGTTCAGCGGGGGTCACTACCAATTGAGCCACCGAGCCAGTCGATATTATTTTTATAAATATTATTGTATTCGGCGCATCGTCTGCAGACTACAAGCGTTGCTACGAGCAACATAGTTCACCGTTGCATAACGCCACGTTAGAAACTTGCATTTTCCCATTTGGCGAACACTTTACGATCGCTGGGAGACAATCTAGCAGTTTTCACACAACCATAAAGCGTTATTTAGGGGGAAATCCAGCGTTTTACAGTTGCCTGCGTTTATTTGCATACAAAGTTGTTTATTTATCGGCTGATTTTGCTTTCGTTTTTGTTGTGATGTTACTATGAAATAAACGCGATCATTTAGATAATATTAAGTAATCTACAGATTAATTACCAGCCTATAATAGTAGTCCACTGCTGTCCAGTCCTTTCCAGTTGTTCGCAACTTTGGGAAAACACTTGAAGGATTTACCCATAATCGCCACACTGAGCAGGCGGGCGGTATCGCAAGGCGTAGCTTATCGCTCCAGTGACGCTGCTGCCCGTCATCAGCCTGTGGTGTAGCTACGTAGTAGCGTAGCCGTACGTGTGGTGTAGCCTTCAATCGCGATGGTTATACAGCCAGCAGTTGGATGCCAGGGCCTTGTCTGTTTTCAGGGCAGGTGTCCTGTTGAATAGCCACCCTGAAGGTGACTTGGAGCGAAAAAAGATGATGGGTCGCTCCCTTACATTCCTATAACCCTTAACACCTAATATGACCATCCTATCTCCTGGTGTGGTGTGGGCGTCGTAGAAGACGCCCAGGCGAATATCAGGAATCGAGCAGCAGCGTTAACCTGGGTACAAAACCCACTGCTACTGCTGCTCGATTCTAACGTTCTGCGGTCACTAAACCACCCCAAACGTGCTGACTAAAGTAAGTCCCCCAAAGGACAATGGCCCGTCCTAGTGACTATATTATATAGGTTTTGTGACCAGTTCATTACTCCATTTCTCGGCTCTCTTCTTGGCTGGTGTAACTGTGAGGCCTTTGGAGCTTGGTAACCTGGTAAAGTTGGGGATCAGCGGCGATCTTTTACCATCTACTTTGGCAACTATCAAGAGTTTCTCAGCTATTTTTATGTCCACAGCTAGTTCATAACACTCTGGTAACAAATAGTAGAGGGTAGTTATGATTCCTAGTTAGCTAGTTAGGTGAAGATCAGACACGTAACAAGCAAAAACTCACTTCATTTGAATGTATGTTCCGTATGGGAACCACAGGGCGTAAGTTCAAAAGCCAAGAACAGTTCACTAGTAAATGATCCATCAGACCAGTCAAACACGACTTTGGTATACATTATACATATTTCATAAACTATGGATCTATTAAATCCATTTGATGACTTTATTCCGTGTCATAAGTTACATAAGCATAAACTACGTCCTCTGACTAAGCACCCAATTGTGCCACCAAATCATGGACCGTATCGCGATGACAATAGAGGCCAATTTGGCAAGCGTTGCGTCAGGACGCATCGGCGCGTACGCATCTCGGGACCGCATCTCCGCTTACGCAAGTAGGAATATACAGACGTAGAGCCTGGCGAACTATAAGCCTAGAAAACAAATGAAATGAAATTTCCTTTAATTTTAGACTATAGAAACTAGGTATATACCTAGTTAATGTTTCTAAGAGGCGAGTCAAGATCGCAATGGCAAAAACCGGCCAAGTGCGAGTCGGACTCGCGCACGTAGGGTTCCGTACCACTGATTGAATGAAAAAAATTGGGTAATTTGATTTATGATGTTTAAAAAAAAACTACTGTCTAGATTTCAATAAAACTAATTTCGTTAGTAGTTTACATAGTAATACACATCATATATTTTTTTCAGTTTTATAGTGCCCATATCTTAGAAGTTACGGGGGGGGACGGACACATTTTACCACTTTGGAAGAGTTTCTCGCGCAAACTATTCATCTGAGAAAAAAATGATGTTAGAAACCTCAACATCATTTTCAAGTATATCCTATCCATAGATACCCCACACGTATGGGTTTTAATGAAAAAAAAAAATTTTGAGTTTCAGTTCCATGTATGGGGAACCCTAAAAATTTTGGATTTTTTTCTGATTTTACTTTAAAATCTTAATGCGGTTAACAGAATACATCTACGTACCAAATTTTAATAATGTAGCTTTTATAGTTTCGGAATAAACTGGCTGTGACATACGGACGGACAGACAGACAGACAGACAGACATGACGAATCTATAAGGGTCCCGTTTTTGCCATTTTGGCTATGGAACCCTAAAAACATGTCGTTCCACAATGAGCATACAACGCCATCTAGTCCAGAACTACACTGAAGCTTGTACTACGGGTACTACTAGCCCATCGTTAAACTTGACTACTTAGATATATATTTTTAAATAAATACATAATATTATAGGTAGATACATAGCTTAACACCCAAACCAATGCAAACCAGTTCATACACTCAAATGTTTGTATTTTATCTACTGTGCGGGGATCGAACCTGCGGCCGCTATTTCAGGGCCAGCATTTTACCATTGAACAAAACTGGTCATCAGATATTTTAATAGATGACCTGTATGGTCATTTTTTTATGCAACTCGTACTTACTTTTACTATACACTTTAAAACCAATACAATGTAGACGTAGTAAAAGCCGCCCCTTATCAAACTTTTTAAAAGGTGGTTTGCCAAAGTGGCGAATACCTGAAGAAGCCTATGTCCAGAAGTGGACTGCGATAAGGTGATGGTGATGATGATTAAACTTTTTAATATACTAACTGCAGCCAGCGCCATTACCTAATTTTTGAAGATTTGTTTTTTTGTGTAGTTATGTTTTCTGTCCTGTCAAACCGTGTGTCCCCCGTCCCGTACATTTCGCATTTCGCAAAGCTGTCACGCAGTGTTGCCATGTGGGCCTCACGACAACGTATTTCCGTCGATTGTGCCGCGTAGCCGGGGGGATCGCGAGCAAAAGCCCGACATGATAACAGTTGCCAAATAAAATGCCTAAGTTAGCAATGGCAGTTACAAATGATATTTTATTCTGGTACCGTTTGAATGTAAACTTTTTTGTCTATTTTCTTGGGATGGTTTTTGTTGTAACTTGTTTCAGGCTTGAAGCGAAGCTCCTCATGTTATGTAAGTTTCAATTTCATATTGGGTTTTACGTAAAACGTTAAAACTTCTCATCACGACTCGCGTTTAAGTTTTAGTAGGGGAAAAATACGTGCAAAAGTAGGTTCTTTAGTTTTGTTCCTACACTCTCTTTGCTAAGAGAGATAGGGCAAAGTGAATCTTCACTCGAATCGAGCCGCCCGTCCAGAGAAGGGCCCCCTATAGAATACAGCAGCTAAATGACCGGGTCATGTTCTTGCTGGTGAGTAGTGTTTCCGGAGCTCGTGAAGAGTGCTGCGTCGGCAGCCGGCGGTTAGGGAACAACGCACCTGTGAATCTCCTGGTGTAGAGGAGTCTATGGGCTGAAGTGACTTAGTACCATCAGTTGACCTTCAGGACCGTTTCCTCCCAGTCATTTAAGTCCCTCCCAGTAAAAACGCTGGTGGTACGATAGCTCCACACGACCAACACGACTTAAGGTGCTTTCTGACGCACGGGCATCCTGCATCCTGACATACACTATATCACCGCCGACCTCTTGACTCAAAATAAGCTACAGAGTAACTTTTTTGACAGGAAACCCCAGTCACAATTTTTTAAACAAAGTCTTAAACAGTATGACTGCTAGCTCTAACACTATCCTAAGCAGTAAAGAAAGTAAAATCAGTCTTCGAAATGTACATACGAGTATTTGTCCGTTTCTCGGTATCGTAGTGCTGTTAATGGTTGGAAACTGTTGGTCGTAGAACATACTATTGTTCGCCCAACAAGCCAGCATTTGGAGCGAACAAGACCTCTTATGAGCTATCCGAACGCGACGTTGTGATGTTCGGAATCTGTTCTAGAATTTGTATAGTTCTATCGTTGAAATCGCAGTGTCTTTAGTAAGAAGAAAGTCCTTTACTGTCCCAGCATAGTTGGTTTGTTAGATAAATTGCTTATATGAGGTTGTAAGGGAGCTATCATCTTTGCGCTTCAGGGAACCCTCACTTGCCCGTGGTGCATCCTGCCGAATAACAAACGAGACACTGGCAACCGACTGGTGGCGGTATAACCATCACAATTGAAGGCGTAGCTAAATACCACAGACCGATGACGGGCAGCAGCGTCACCGGAGCATGAAGCTACGCCCTGCGATCGCCAACCCGCCTGCCCAGCGTGGCGATTATGGGTATATCCTCCAAATGTTTGCCCTAGGTGGAGAGGCCTATGTCCAGCACTGGACTGCAATAGGCTGATGATGATGATGATACAATCATCTACGCAAAAACACTGACATACAATTTACGTCAACGCTAAGACTTGCTAATCACGATGATTACGAAATGAGTAGTGACTGTTTTTGTTGATATCAAATGATCATTGGCCGGCACATTGATCAGTACACAGTATGGTCTGACCTCGGCTAAGTGATTATACTCGTATTATGTTTCAATTACGTAAACTATGTATAGAACCCCTTTACCATATAAAGAGGTTTACACGGGACGATTGAAATTCAGTTTTGTAGCCGTAGAGGAGGAAAGAAGAAAGAAAAAAGAGAGGGAAGTACCTCCACCTTATAGAATACCGCAATCAAATGACCTCTGGGTCGTGTTTCTGCCGTTGAGTAGGGTTTGCGGAGCTCTGGGGGGTTAGGGTTGGGCCGGCATGGCGGTGGCAACTGACAGGTAATTGTCCAGTTACTTGCCCGTTGTCACAGCGACTTGGGCTTCTCTTTCGCTTTTGTCACCGGTCTTTAGTATTTAGCTACGCCTTCAATTGTGATGGTTATACCGCCACCAGTCGGTTGCCAGCGCCTCGTTTGTTATTCGGCAGGATGCACCACGGGCAGGTGAGGTTGGCTTGGAGCGAAAAGATGATAGGCCGCTCCCTTACATCCCTATAAATATAATATACTTACTTGTATATCCTCCAATCGGATCGTTTGATCAAAAGCTCATTCCACACTTTTTACCAAACAATAATTTATTCCAACTATATCGATATAAATCTCGGTAAATTAACATTTCGAAACAGAAGCTCAGTTTCATTTAATCGATACAACGACGATTTATCAATCCGCCTGTCTGTCCTGTATAATTTAGTCACAAACTATATGTTAGTATAATTACTTGTGTGGATCATTGAACATACAATGCAACCTGCCATTATGGCTAGAGGACATTGAAGTTATTATTTTGATGAATAGATTGAGTGTGAGGTTTAAAAATATCTGACTAGTCAAAACAGATCAATATTTAATGCTTGGGATGTAAGGGAGCGACCTATTATTATTTCACTCCAAGGCAGTCACCAGCAGTGCAGTGTATAGAACAAGGAGGTAAATTAAAGTCCCTAATGAAATCAATCCTTATAAAAGGGGATTACTACAAAGTTGAGGACTTCCTGGACGACAACATCTTCTGGACTACTTCCAAGTGAACACTTTTTGCATTGTGTAGCTTCTGAATTTTACTTTGTTTTATTTAATTTGAATAATATATGGCTGATGTAAAATGACAAAATAAACATTCATCGTCATCAGCAGTTCACTGCTGGACATAGGCCTCTCCAGTAGTTCGCCACTTAGGGCAAACATCTGGAAGATATACCTACCCATAATCCGGTGACGCTGCAGCCCGTCACCTGTGATATTTAGCTATGCCTTTAATTATGATGGTTATAACGCCACCAGTCGGTTGCCAGCGCCTCGTTTGTTTTTCGGCAGGATGCTTCACGGGCAGGTGAGGTTGGCTTAGAGCGAAAAGATGATGGGGTGCAACAAAGAGAAGCCTCCTCGAGTGGCAAACTGCTACTAATCTCTTTCGGGGGATTGGTAGTAGTGGGTCCCGGCGCACCCTGGGCAACGGCGGGTGGTAATCTCTTAGGAGATTGCCACCCGACGGCTAATTCTCAATGAGGGAGACGAGCTTGCTCGTGAATACGAGCAAGCTGGTCGTCTCGCCTCGGGGCAGACAGAGTCTGCAGCTGCGCGACGTGGGCGCGCAGCACGGTTGGACCGCTTTGGCGGTAGTGGATGGACGCATGGTGATGCGTGGCGGTTTGTCGGCGATGGTCGCAGAGGAGGAGGAGTGCCCTTCGGGGGATCTCGCGGTGTTATCGTTGCCGTCCTCCCTATCTTCTGCGACCCTTGCCGCCGGACCCATTGGTGGTGCTGGTTGACGGCGTCTGTCGGGTTCGCGGACGCTGTTCTAGCTAAGAGGAGGAACGCATGGTGATGCGTGGTGGTTTGTCGGCGATGGTCGCAGAGGAAGAGGAGTGCCCTTCGGGGGATCTCGCAGTGTTGTCGTTGCTGTCCTCCCTGTCTTCTGCTACCCTTGCCGCCGGACCCACTTGGTGGAGCCGGTTGACGGCGTCCGTTTGGTCTGCGGACGCTGTCCTGGCTGCGCACTTGTGCGCACTGGGGGGCCCTTGTGGCCGTGGTTACTCGGACGCGACTAGTGGGTGTTGGCCTTTGGCCGTTTTTCCCGGACGTGTCACGATGGGCGGCGTATTTATACGCCGCGGCTTGGCGGGTCCTTCGGCCACGGTTCTCGTGGCCGTCGGATAGGTCCTTTATGGATTGGTCGCCGGGCAACCTGTTTCCCCTCGCAAGAGGGACCAGGGGGCTTGCCTTAATTGGCCGGCCCGAGCGGAGTAAACCACAATAAAAAACCACCTGTTATCCCGACTTCGGTCGGGACCAGGGGGCGCAAGCTCAAGTGGAGAAAACCACACTAAAAATCCACCGTGCGGTGGCGACTGCACGCCCGACGGGGTCCAGTGAGGGTTGGTGTGGGGACATCTCCCTTGCCTTGCACGGATCCCGTCCTTGGAGGAGGGCGACGGCTTCTGCCTGAGCCCTAGGCTGCCCCAAGTGGGGGGGCCGGCCGAGTCTGCGCAAGCGGACCGCGCTGGTGGTGGCGTGGTGTTATGGTTCATACCAAGATCCCACGTCATCATCACCCAAGGCGCGTTGACGGTGTAGACCGGGGTTTTTTAGTGGGTATTCTCCGTCTCGCTAACATCTAGAGGCGGAGTGAGTCCCACATAACCTGCTGCGTCCCCGAGTAGCAGGTATGCGTAAATGCATTTTCCCCCGGTGCAACAAAAAAAAAAAAAAAAAAAAAAAAAAAAAAAAAAAAAAAAAAAAAAAAAAAAAAAGAGCGAAAAGATGATGATAGGCTCCCTTACATCCTCTTTGGAGCGAAAAGATGATGGGTCGCTAGGGTCGCTCTCTCACATCCCAACAACTACAACAAATATTTATTCAAACAAATATTTCCTACAGAATAATTTGGCATTGAAAAGAGTAACTGTCGAGTTTATCGCCGATTTCTCTAGATAGAAGCTGCATTTTTAATCCGGTGGTAAGTAGGTAGTGCTCTTAAGCCTATATGTAAACAGAGATTTATGATTTTGGAGCCATGTCCACTACACTCTTACGTCGAAACGTAACACTCAAACCAGCCAATCCGGAATCACTTCTCTAAACTGTCCCAACTAGTGTCGAATGTAACCATTACTTAAGACAGGCGGCTTCCGTTCATACAAATACTGGCTTGCGATACCTTGCGACTGTCAACTGGACAGTCGGCCTTAATGAGTGGAATTGGTAATTATTCACACCTGCTCAGAATAATTCATGGAGTGTCGTGAAATAATAAATATATTCATTACTGTGTCTGTTGTAGTGCTAATGAATTTGTCGGGGAGCTGTTAATGATTTCGTTTGGGATATGAGGATCTGTGATAGATGACCATTTTGGTTCAGCATAGTGGTGAAAGAGATGCCCAAGTCACTGCGGCAACAGAGAAGTAACCAAATCAATCACTTGTCTGTTGCCACCGCCAGACTGGGATGTAGGATTTAATATATTACTTTACCGTCGAAAACATCCCTTCGCGTACAAAAAAGTTCGGCACTTCCGACCTTTGCCGTGTTGTTAAAATGTGGAATTCATTACCAGCACGTGTGTTTCCTCCTTCTTTTGATATAGGATCCTTTAAACGGGGCGTGAAGAAGCATCTTATGGGCCGGCATGGCGGTGGCAACTGACAGGTGACTGGTATGGTGACTTGTCCGTTGTCGCGGCGACTTGGGCTTCTCTCTCGCTTTCCATCAGGCGTAGGCGTAGAGTGGCCATTATGCCGTGCTACTATAAAAAAAAATAGTATTAAAGTAAGTAGACCTAAGTAAGTAAATAGTAATCAAGGTTATAACGATGAGTAAAAGATAGCATGGTTCAGTGGTATTAAACGCCTTTGTTACAGTGGTCGTGGGTTCAATCCGGACAGTTGTGTGCATAAACATGTCTGTTTTTACACAGCGCCATTTAGTGGCAAACTGAAAATCTCATAAACTTACTTATAGATTACACTTTAATTTTAAAATATACATAGGACAAACGGACTAATACAAACAGACATGCACATAAATGTTTGTATTATTGTACTGAGATCGAACCCGGGACCATTGCGTCACTTATTTATAGCCGTTACATCAAATTAAAAGGAGATGTAGTAATAGCCTCATTAAACCATCTATATAATATAATAAGTGATTGTAATAAAACAATTAATGGAAACAGTGCTACATTCAAGGCTAGAACCTACTGGCAGGTACGGTAGCTGGTATTTATCTGGGTTCTAAGCAATGCTTGGTTTGTATGGAGACCGATTTTAAATGTTAAGTTTTAAACTTAAAGTGTACATTCGCCGCATACAGATCGCCTCATGCTAGTTTAGCAGCTACCTGAAAGCTGAACGGTTTTCATCAGGGCTTGGTAAAAAAATAGTTAACGGGTTTTTTATTCATTCACGCTTAATTTCTTCGGAAAAATAATTTTCTTTCCAGTGAACGAACCAAAGTTTTGGCACAATGAAAGGCCTTGCCAAAAGGCAAACGTTTTTATTAAAACCCTTTTATAATTATCATTTTTTATCTTTCCAGGTAAGCCTTATTCGGCTCCACAGACAATGTTGTAAGTAAACAAAAATAAGAGTGATAGATCTAAGTATCTACTCAAACATTTTCTTTAATTTTCATTTATATTGTTTTTTTTTTTAATTTGCTTTAACTGGTTTGGTGGCTCATTAAGAAGAGACCTCCTTAACTAAGGGTTGTGGGTTCCATTCCCATCCAGGACGAACATTAAATTTGTGTAGACAACATTTGAATTTCTAGAGAGGTAGGGCATAGCGAATCTTCGCTCGAATTGAGCTGCCCGTCCGGGGAAGGACCTCCACCCTATAAAATACCGCAGCCAAATGACCTTCGGGTCGTGTTTCTGCTGGTGAATAGGGTATCCGGAGCTCGTGGGGGGTTAGGGTTGGGCCGGCATGGCAGTGGCAACTGACAGGTAACTGACCAGTTACTTGCCAGTTGTCACAGCGACTTGGGCCTCTCTTTCGCTTTCCATCAGGCGTAGGGAAGCCATTATGTCGAGACACTTTAAAAAAAATACGGTAATGTGATGAAATGCAAAATGTGATTCATTTTATTTGTTTTTCTTATTTCCCTTCTGTTTACGTGTTCTGTGTATATTTAATAACTGTGTATTTGTGCTGCCAATAAATGTATTTCATTCATTCATTCAAATGAAAATATGAAAACATTAAATATCACGAAATCCTACTCCACATTTGCTTAGCCGTCTAACAACATGACATACCGCTGGACAAACATTAAAATTCATTCGCTTATATTAAATTAAGCCGAATCGGCTAAATTAGTCGGCACACTTCTAGATAATCAGCTGCCTTACGCTTACTTTATGTTTGAGCACCCGTTTTAGCTATTAGGTTGGACACATACGTCTGTGTAAATGGTATAAATACCCGAGATTCGAACTAGAGACCTCGCTACAACTAGAACAACGAGGGTCATGGAATGTCCCACATATATACCTACCTACCTTTTGTGGTACCTTATAAACAATTTTTCTTTCTTTCTTTCTTTCTTCCTTTCTTTCTTTCTTTCTTTCAAAAACGAACGAGGCTCTGGCAACCGACTGGAGGTGGTGTAACCATCACAATTGAAGGCGTAGCTAAATACCACAGGCCGATGACGGGCAGCAGTGTCGCCGGAGCGAGGAGCTACGCCCTGCGATCCCCAACCCGCCCAGTGTGGTGATTATGGGTATAACCTCCAGATGTTTTTCCAAACTGGTGAACACCTGAAGAGGCCTATGTCCAGCAGTAGACGGTGATAGGCTGATGATGATGATAATTAAATATGTTTGATCATGCGGTATGGGGCGACGCAAGACAACTCGTAACTAGGTATCACTGCCTGTAACTGAGGGATGTAAGGGAGCGACCTATCATCTTCTCAAAAAAGAGGAAGAACTCGGAGTCCTATTAGATCGTGTATCATAAGCCTTCGATTTGTGAAATGACTGATATTTATGATAATGTTCAAAATTGAAATTCGCTTCACAGTTTATGTGTGGTGAATTACTGTGAAATGTCTAATTGATAATAACAAACTCTACACACTAAAGGCTCTGTCACAAGTTGTACAGTTTATCTACCGGTTTTACTCGCTAATTTAATACTTACTCATAAGTTACTGATAAAATATGCAAAATAAATCATCGTCTATCGTGTGGTTATCGTATTTAGTATAGGACTCCATTCCTTGGATGTCGCAGAAGACGACTTTTATACCTATATATTTTCTGAAGGGGTTATCAGGAAACGGGCAGCGTTTATTATACATGGAAAAAGGTAAATGGTAAGGTAAAAGGTTAAAGAAAAAGGTTAAGAGTAAAGAGTAAGAGAGGTAAAGAGTTACCGCCACACACAGAAGGCGGGTTGGAGATCGCAGGACGTAGCTTCTCGCTCCGGTGACGCCGCTGCCCGTCATCGGCCTGTGGTATTTAGCTACACCTTCAATTGTGATAGTTATGCCGCCATCAGTCGTTCATCTACTATTCTATCTAACTATAGACTGGCTCGGTGGCTCAATTGGTAGTGACCCCTGCCTTCTGAGCCAAGAGTCGTGGGTTCGATTCCCATCCGGGACAAATATTCGTGTGATGAACACTTGTGTTTGTTCCGTGTCTGGGTTTTATACTTATTTGTATTTAAGTATTTATTTGTGGTACCTTCGTTGTTCTGATACCCATAACACAAGTGCTTAAGCTACTTACTTTGGGATTGGAGCAATGTATGTGATGTTGTCTGATATTTATTTATCTACTATAATATCAGTTTCTAATGAATGATGTGTTTGTCACTTCACGCCTCAATGTACGAGTAATTCATCCTTGAGAGATAAGACGGGTACAAACCTAACTTTTTGTAAGCGTTCCAAACATTTTACATTAAAAGTTAATTGGCAATAAAACTACTGGTTTTGCGCTGAATTAATTAAATTTATTAATTTACAAATGTGCGGAGCTTTTATCGAGATCGTCGTGTCTTAATGGCGTCTTATCAGAAACGATTTTAATAATTATTTTAAATTATGTTGTTGGAAAGCAGTTTACGTGAATTATAACTTTAATTTTAACATTATTAAGCCTACTAATAAATATATTGGACTAGCTCAATGGCTCAATTGATAGTAACCTTGCCTTTTGAGCCAAGTGTCGTGGGTTCGATTCCCGCACAGTACATACATTTGTGTTCATGTATGTGTGTTCATGTACATGTCTGTTTGTATTGGTCTGGGTGTTTTCTATGTATAATATGTATTTATTTATAAAAAAAGTATCTAAGTAATATATCAGTCAGTTGTTTAGTACCCATAGTACAAGCTTCAGCTTAGTTTGGGGCTAGATGGCGATGTCTTGGGTTATTTATATATATATATATATATATATATATATATATAATATAATAATAATATAAATAAAGATAAGTAAATATCTTTACATAGTATATAATAAGGTTTTTGCCTCAGTAACCATGATTGGCAAGCGGGTTGGTGATGGTGGTAGGTATCATATGGCTGAAATACCATGAGGAGAGTGTATACCATGAGCATAGCATTAGCTTACCAGGACAGGAACTAAACCTGAAACTGTCTGACCCCCATGCTTTTAAACAACGCTTGAGGATGAGGGTGTTTCAAAATATCCGATAGATAGCGTTATGTAGACCTGCGGTCCAGCTATCATGTGATTGGTCAGTTGCTATGTAAATGTCAGTGCCATGTCAGAATGAACCAATCACGCGACAGTTGGACCTGCCTTTTATGTGGTGCCATCTAGTGAATTCTATCAGAAAACCCTCATTCCCCTCCCAGGTTGTGAAAAGTCATTGACCTTTCAAAACAAATACCTTTGTACACGAACAGATTCGATTAGCAATTCGCAGTAAAACTGCAATACTTATAGGCGATTATTAAAATACGAGCGCAATTACAAAGGCCTGCTCACATGTGACAGGTGCGATGCAAATATGGAAACTTGTACGAGTAATAGTTGGTTGATCGGCCAATCAGCTTGATCGACTTATTGAAGTAGCTTTTAATTTGTGTATCTTTTGTACTTTAAATGTACATGGTGTACTTTAAACGTAAACCTTTTAAAGATTTGAACACAGTACCTGTCCCTACGTGTTTAGGCAATACTTGCAATTATAAGATCAGTTCTTCAGGATCGGAGATCGGATATTTTTTTTTTTTTTTTTTTTTACATGCCACGCTGGGCCACACAGAGCCATCTAGCCCCAAACTAAGCCGAAGCTTGTACTATGGGTACTAGACAACTGATAAACTTACTTAGATACTTTTTTTTTTGTAAATAAATAAATATTATACATAGAAAACACCCAGACCAATACAAACAGACATGTTCATGGCTCATGCACACAAATGTTTGTAATGTGCGGGGATCGAACCCACGACCCGTGGCTCAGAAGGCAGGGGTCACTACCAATTGTGCCACTGAGCCTGTCAATATACAAGATATTGAAGTTGAAGTTGAGATATTGAAGTTGATTTAAAGACAAGTTAGATGGTCTCTTTTGCTTACCATCAGATGAGTGAAGCCACTTTAAAAAAAATTATAACATAAGGTAAGTAAGGAAAAATCAGCTTTATGTGAACGATATAACATTTAGAAAATTTTAGTGCTAATTTTTCGGTTACTTTTACCCTTCTCATAGCAAGATCGGATTAGTCCCTACAAAAAGTAAAAATATTTCTACTAAATTAAGTATGTAATCGTGCTTGAAAGCCACGATCCGAGGAAACATCTTGGTTCCACTTCACATGTGTGTTGTAAGGTCATCCCTACTTTTCCGGACCATTTTACCAATACATGGAAGGTATATCGCCACCTGTTATATCTAGGCGGAACTAGTATTTCTGTTTTGTAGCAATGTGAAGACAATCTTATGTACCTTAAGGTCAATCTTATTTACCTTAAGGTACATAAGATTGAATTTAAGGCTCGTTCACTGTTCGTTCACGCCACTGCCTACTCTGGTTATGCGCCGGATTGTATAGACAACAACCTGTCAATGGTACACCTACATTGCTTTTTAACCTGTGCCGTCTCCACAGGCCTTTACACCTAAACAAAGTTTCACAGCAACATTGAGGCGGGCATTCTCCGAACCGCGCCGTAGCTCGATAGTTATGCCGCAGTGCGCTTTTCGACGTACGAGTATGATGACATTATTACTGCCCGCGTGTTATAAACGTGATGAGGGCAATATGCCTTTGTATACTGCTGGCTGATGCACTGCTGTTTAAATGGAAGGCGTTTTATGGGGCTAAATCGACCTCGTTACTATGAAACACAATTAGTATCAAAGAAGGACTAAGTCATCCCTTGCCTATGTTGAATTATTCCACACCAAGGCGCCTCACTGGGTGGGACAAATTGGAACGCTTTGAATTTCTAAGTGGAATCTGCCCCTCTAAGAAGATTTTATCATCACTGTCCACTGCTAGACATAGGCTTCTCCACTTTGGGCAAACACCTGAAGCCATAATCGCTACGCTGGGCAGGCGGGTTGGCGATGGCAGGACGTAGCTTCTCACACCGGTGACGCTGCTGCCCGTCGTCGGCCTGTGGTTTTTAGCTACGCCTTTAATCGTGATTCAATCAAAATGAGAGGTAGGGCATAGTGAATCTTCGCTCGAATTGAGCCTCCTCCACCCTATAGGGTTGGGCCGGCATGGCGGTGGCAACTGACAGGTAACTGACCAGTTACTTGCCCGTTGTCACAGCGACCTCTCTTTCGCTCTCCATCAGGCGTAGCGTTATCTCACGCGGCGGGGCGACACATTTTACCACTTTGGAAGAGTCTCTCGCGCAAAGTATTCAGTTTAGAAAAAAATTATGTTAGAAATCTCAACATCATTTTCAAATACCTATCGATAGATACCCCACACGTATAGGTTCGATGAAAAATTTTAGGTATGTGTGGGGAACCCCAAAAATTGTGGATTTTTTTCTGATTTTATGTTAAAATCTTTATGTGGTTTACAGAATACATCAACATACCAAATTTTAATAATGTAGCTCTTATAGTTTCGTAATAAACTAGCTGTGACATACGAACGGACAGACAGACATGACGAATCTATATAAGGGTCCCGTTTTTGCCATTTTGGCTACGGAACCCTAAAAAGGTCCGTATGGTTTTAGGTTATTAATAGTTTGAACACATCCATATAGTCCAATGAATGAATGAATTAATTCAAACAGAAATACTTAATTACAACCTCCGCCTAATTACGTAATACTATGTAGGTAATACTATGTTAGCTCCCGCCTGTGTCGTTTAAGTTACGTTATTACAACGATAAATTGTATAGATGGAACGGATTGGATGGAATAACCCTTTAATTGTTCTTAACCCTTCAACTTTAAAGGAATTGAAGACATTTTCTAGTGGTATTCTGTTTATTTTTGACTGGCTCGGTGGCTCATTTGGTACTGACCCCTGCATTATGAATCAAGCGTCTTGGATTCGATCCCCATCCGGGAGAGCCATTTGTGTGATGAATATTTGGGATTGTTTGTTCCGTGACCCAGAGACTGTTAAGCAATGATATTTTGTAGCAACTCAATACATAGTATGGTGGTGCATCCTGCCGAATAACAAACGAGGCACTGGCAACCGACTGGTGGCGGTATAACCATCACAATTGAAGGCGTAGCTATAATACCACAGGCCGATGACGAGCAGCAGCGTCACCGGAGCGAAAAGCTACGCCCTGCGATTGCCAACCCACCTGCCCAGCGTGGCATATCCTCCAGATTATTGCCCTAAGTGGCGAACAGCTGGAGAGGCATATGTCCAACAGTAAACTGTAATAGGCTGATGATGGTGATGAATACACAGGTTCGATGGCATATTTGGTAGTCATGTCTCATGAACCAAGGGTCGTTGGTTCGATTCCCACCTGGGCCAAACATTCATGCGATGAAAACCTGCTGACAACACCCAGACACAGCCACTCTGGGTGTTGTCGGCACATACATACTTATTAACATTAGGTAGGTTTTTATGGCAGGTACTTTCGTTGATTTGAATTTCTTTAACACATGATCTTTACTTTTAGATTAGGTCAATGTACTTATGTGATATTTATACGATAAACACTTTAGTGACAAAACAAACTAAAAAATAATAAATTCAGACATATTTTTCAGACAAGTTCAAGGATTTTTATCAGTTTTTTTCACAAGTATTATTATTGTGGTAGTACTTTAAGTATTCATAAAATGATACTAAAAATTTTATGATATAAAATACCGCCCGCGTTGCCCCCCCCCCCCCCCCCCCATTTTAGGGAAGTGGGGGGTTAGAAAGGGTTAAAAAGTAGCCTATGTTACTCTCCATCCCTTAAACTATTTCCACTTAAACAATCACGTCAATTCGTCACTCCGTTTTGCCGTGAAAGAAAGACAAACATACAGACAGACAGACAGACACACTTTCCCATTTATAATATTATAAGTAGTAAGTAGGTATAAGTAAGGATAGTAAGAATAACTATATGTAATGACAACATAATACCTAACCTAACCATTATTCATTAAATTGATCCGACCGAGAATCGAATTCAATGACCCCGCGCTTCGTTATAATTGAAACAACAGTTTAAACGTTACGCAATCGGGGTCGATGTTTGTGGAAAGTAACAAAATTAGCTGTTGAGCCGGGGACGCGGGTTTGAATCCCAAGATGAACCTATTTTTCAAACAATGTTTCTTTTTTGTGTTTTATCTTCGTTGTTCCATAGAACAAATGCTCGTATTAGGTATTTTGGGATTAGACCAATGTATGTGATGTTTCTAATGTGATCTACGCTTCATCATCATCAGCCTGCAAAGGTCCACTGCTGGACTTAGGGCTCCCTCAATATAAAATTATATTTGGGGTATTTTATAAATATCAGAGAACATCAGTGGCTCAATAGGTCACTACCTATTGAGCTACCGATGTTCTCTGCTCTCTATTCCTGCCTTCTGAACCAAGGGTCGTGGGTCCGATCCCCACGCGGGACAAACATTCGTGTGATGAACATTTGTGTATGTCCCGTGTCTGGGTGTTTATATTCGTATTTAAGTATTTATTTGTGGTACCTTTGTTGTTCTGAAACACATAACACAAGTGCTTAAACTATTACATTGGGATCGGAGCAATGTTTGTGATGTTGTGTGATATTATTATTAATAATAACAAAATCCAAAAAATAGATTTAAGTCAATTGTATGGTGCGCAATAAAGAATATCTATCTATCTATCTATCCTCTTTGAGAATAAAGTGTGTTCTCAAATGCAGATAACCCATTAAAACCGTGGTTGGGCCTAACAGACCCGAGGCCTTAAGCCCCAGATTATCATCCATTCCACAAGCGGACCTCGAATAGAATCCACGGACAACCAATCAATCACCAACCACACTACATAATTAATATCTCGCCTTTGCCTGAAATCACCACCCCACATCAATTTGTCTGCCCCACGAATAAACGTGGTTGCTTATCGGTTCATCATAGAAACAGGGGCCGGAATAATCAATAGTACTGCCCCACCCTGGCACGCATGCGTGGTGGTGCTACCACGGTGGTGGTGGGACCGCCCCATGGGCAGGAGAAACCCACGCGACGAGCCCACAGCACATTTGAGTACCACGAAGCAAGGGTATAACACGTCGACGATGGCCCGGGGAAATTTCGGACTCTGGTCTTTTAGGCCACCATGTAAGTTGAAGGGTTAATGTGAAAGGTTGTGTGGTCTTGTTGATTTTTAAATATGCACATACAATTTGTAGAGTGGTTAAGGAAATAGAGTATGCAGTGTTTTTTTTTATTTCTGGAGGATTTTTCAATATTTTAGTGAGTTACGTCATGAATTTATTATAATGGGTATACTGTTTTATTAGACTTTATTTTTAGATTAAATGTGCATAATTAAGGAATATGTGTGATCGATAAAGAATGAATGCGGCCATTTTTTTTAATGGTGGAAATTAAAAAGTAATTTATTTCCGCAGAGTTAGCGGTCGCGCTTCAAGAGCCGGTAAGATTAGTTTTGAATTTTTAAGTTTTTGTGGTTTTATGCACCTTTAGATGTTGAATTTTCTCGGATACTTGACTTTAAACTTCAACCAATGATATTTATTGATATGGTTATATTTTGTATTAAGTTAATAATACCTGAATAACTCATAATAGTCTTTACTTTTACTAAATGAATCGAATTAAAAAATAGTTTTGAAATATTTTATGTACTTACCTAATTATTTAGCCATTCCTATTATAGTTTAAATGAAAAAGATCGTTACCGAAGCTTCATCTCTTTTTAAAATGACTTTAAATAAATCTTTAGAAAAAATCTTCATTCATATAAACTTGAATCAAGCACTTGTAAATCGTCAGAACAAATGAGAAAGGATTCTACTATCTTTTTGAGCAGTTGAACAACTTTTATTCAACAAGGCCCAGTTTTGTAATAAAAAACCAAAGTATCCAGGAAGTCTTAAATTTCACGAGAACGCAGCTACCTTTATTTTTTTTTCAAACATTTGTTTTCCAACCTGTAAATAATTAAAGAACACACGAAATGTAAGGTATACCACACCAACATTTTATGTACAGAGTTGAATAAACATGCTTGAAACACACACACGCTATTTTTTTAAGCCTCACCTATGCTTTACACCATTTATATGTACGGTTCCATTAGGGCGATTAATCCCTTTGGTAGAAATAGTCTTTAAATTGAGTTGTTGATTGTACCTTGTTTGAATTTGGTACAATTTGGACTAAATTGTGATTAACTTTATAATCTAAAACTCTGTAGTAATATGCGCTCTGTTGTCGAGTTGTGGAAACCAGCTCTTTCTAACTAACTATCTGCATACATCCCTAAGGGTGAGAGTCTTTCGATATCCTGTAGTGAGGTGATGATAAGGCAGCCTTGCCTATCATCCTAGTTTGTAAAAAAATAGTCATTATATAGAAAATCAATATTTATTTATTACATTTACCCAATCTTTATTGCACAATAAAATAGCGAACAAATGCGGATTTAATGCCGCGCATTCTCTACTTGTCAACCATCGGGTTAAGCAGAAACATCTGTAGGTATACCTTTAAAGTTATGAATACATCAAACATAAATAAAACTTATTCTACACACCGGGTACGAACTGTGTTTTTATCGAAAAAAAAAATAGCAAAAGTTCAATAGCATAGGTAGTTGTTAGATTTTCAAGACGAAAGTGAATCGGTTTTTGTTGAATGAGCGCGCTCTATCGTAGGCTCCAACGTCGTTTAAGGCGAGATCGGCTCAAGAGCTAACCATTTACTTATAGAGACCATTGCTTAAGAGCCACCACCATTTACTTAAGAGCTAACCATTTACTTATGAAAAAAATATATAACTTTCGACGCAAACCGTTTCGTAACTTTCGATTTGAATTTTACTAAGTTTTCACACTTTTAGCGGCGACCACGCTACTTTCGTAACTCAGTGAATTCGTAAACTCCAATTATGTTTAGCACTAGTCTGATTTAATTATCCGTCATTAAGTTTTATGTCCATTCCGATTAGTGCGATATTTAATAGCAATAATTATAAAGCTTCAAGCTGGTGCAAGTAATTTAGCTAAGTTCTAATAATAAGAGGATAATTTGTAAAGCTTAAATTTATATATTCAAGCTTCATTTGCATTGGTCAATACTATTAACCACCTTTCGAAAAATGTTTACTTGAATCTTCATCATCATCATCAGCCTATTGCAAATGGAAATGCAAGACAAGGAATTTTCTTCATAATAAAAATGTACCTTTTTTAGGTATTTTAATAATAATATTAAAACAGCCATTTACAAAAAAAGAGCAATACCAAAAAAGAATACATAATCATATAACTTAAGCTTAATGTTCACCATCTGCCACTTGCAGTCCACTGCTGGACATAGGCATCTCCAATTTACTTACGCGCTACTATAATACTCGATCCTGGGTTTCTAGCATCCAGTACTTGCGAATCCTTGACAAATGTAGTGGAACCCCTTCACTACGTTTGCCAAACAGCGCTAGAGTTCGCTTAGCCCAAAACGGTTGATTTTAAAACTCTTTTGATAAAATCTTCTTACTCCTATAGAAGAGCTTCTTACTCAAAAAATAAATAAAAAACCAACGATGACATCAAAACTAAACATTGAACTTTTAAAAAGACAAACGTAGTGGAGATTAACCCCTTCACTACGTTTGCCAAACAGCGCCAGAATTCACTTACCCCAAAACGGTTGATTTTAAAACTCTTTTGATAAAATCTCCCACAGAAGAGCTTCTTAATAATAAAAAAAGCCAACGTGTACATCAAAAATAAACGTTGAACTTTTAAAAAAAGCGTTAACAAGACCGTACCTTCCTCAAACAGACTAACTACCTGTTGTTTTTCGTGTAATTCGATAAATTCTGAACGAACCCGCTTCTCGTATTCGGTGTTATCGATCTCACGAGCACTTAGCACTAATAATATGACGACCTCGAAGCTTAATGCGTAAGGCATTCGCCTTTAGTACGGAAGGTCCAATCATCAGCCTATAGACATATTATCCTCCAGACTAGCGACCCGCTCCAGCTTCGCGCGGGTTTTAATACTATTTTTTCCCGTTAACCCCCATTCCCGCGGGAATTTCGGGAATTCCTTTCTTAGACTAAGAAAGCTATGTCCCTTCCAAATTTCAAGTGCCTACGTTTAACCGGGATGGGATGTAAGGGAGCGGCCTATCATCTTTTCGCTCCAAGCCAACCTCACCTGCCCGTGGTGCATCCTGCCGAATAACAAACGAGGCGCTGGCAACCGACTGGTGGCGGTATAACCATCACAATTGAAGGCGTAGCTAAATACTAAAGACCGGTGACGGGCAGCAGCGTCACCGGAGCAAGAAGCTACGCCATGCGATCGCCAACCGGCCTGCCCAGCGTAGCGATTATGGGTATACCCTCCAGATGTTTGCTCTAAGTGGCGAACAACTGGAGAGGCCTATGTCCAGCAGTGGACTGTAATAGGCTGATGATGACGTTTAATCGTTTAGGCTGTGCGTTGATTATGTCAGTTAGTTTCTCCTTTTATATATTTAGATGTTTGCCCTAAATATCGAACAACTGGAACCTATGTCCAGCAGTGGACTGCAATAGGATGATGATGATGTGAATTTTTGCTGTTTACGTAAACACTAATGCAAGATTAATGGACCTGTCTACGATACCCATCTATACATACATACCTAACGATTACCGATTGGTTTGCCTTAATTATTAATTCGTTTTCCAGCAACTAATGGTTTCTAGGAAAATCGATTTTCCAATTGTCTGGGAAACACGATATTTTATCGATTCCTTTTCAAACGCGGTGAAATTGCGTGAAGTCCATTATTATGTTTTAATTTATTAATGCCGTTGGAGGATAAGTTATGACAATAGACCACTTAATTGGGGAATTTTGTTAATTATTAATCGTGTCTTTATACGATGATGAGACTTGTTAGTTGGCACTTCATGTACCAGTTACAGACTTGATACTTTACAGAAAGAGTCGAAAGAAAGGTGGAGCGTCCATGAATGTGTTAAGAGTGTATAACTGTTTTGGTCATCATCATCAGCGTATCGCAGTTCACTGCTGGACATAGGCCTCTCCAGGTGTTTGCCACTTTGGGTTAACACCTGAAGGTTAAAACCCATAATCGCCACGCTGGGTTTCCGGAACTCGTGGGGGGTTAGGGTTGGGCTGACATGGCGGTGGTACTTGACAGGTAGCTGGCCAGTTACTTGCCCGTTGTCATAGCGACTTGACCTTTTTTTTATTTTCCATCAGGCGTAGGGATGTCATTATGTCGCACTATAAAAAATCATTTTTGAAATTTTTGATACTAAGGCGGAACTTGTAACCACTGGACCAACAAGAAAGCAAACATAAAATAATCTCTCTACTAACATAAAAAAATTATAATACCAAACACAATGTGTCTGAAGTCCAGAACCAAGACCACACTCAACATTTCAGTCTTAGCTTAAAAATAAAGGCTTAAGTTAAAATAAAGGTTTAAGAGAGGTAGGGCATAGCGAATCTTCGCTCGAATTGAGCCGCCCGTCTGGGGAAAGACCTCCACCCTATAGAATACCGCAGTCAAATAACCTCTGGGTCGTGTTTCTGCCGGTGAGTAGGGTTTCCGGAGCTCGTGGGGGGTTAGGGTTGGGCCGGCATGGCGGTGGCAACTGACAGGTAACTGACCAGTTACTTGCCCGTTGTCACAGCGACTTGGGCTTCTCTTTCGCTTTCCATCAGGCGTAGGGAAGCCATTATGTCGAGCCACTATAAAAAAAAAGTAACTAATCAGTCATGACCTTGAATGTTCCCAGGTTCAGCTACAAAGCCCAAACTGAACGATATATTTAGCGTCCAAACTAAATATGTAAATTCTGACCCCACCCACTTACGAGCGTGACATTTTTGACAAATTACATTTCATTAACTGAACCGTTAAAATATTTCTTTATTTATAGCCTTCTACCGTTCTACAATAAAACTAACTATACGTCGCGAGCTTTGGAAATTTATTATTTTTTATGTAGGCGTGCGGCACACGTGCGGAAAATTTACGATTCAGATTTTGTGATGCGAACGCCCACTGTGCAGTTGGTTAAAGTTACGACGATGTGCTGTTAAAAAGTATTAGTAACCATGCCTACGAGACCACAACAGATGGAGATTGACCTTTTTTAAATTGGATTGGTTTTTAGAACCAAGAAAAACAAGGAAACGGGTAATCGTGCCGTTTAAGGGTTACCCTTGAACGGCAACTCTTGGCAAATGGAGGTTACATTAATAAAAATTGTATTTCGGATGTCAATCCAAAGTAAAAATTAAAATTACAAATTCAAAATACACGAATAAAACATGTAATTGTCAAATCAAACAATCACTACCTACGTAATTTAAAACAAAGTCACTTTTCTTGTCTGTCCCTATTCATAAATAGATGCCAGAGATTTCTAAAACTTCGCAACAGATTTTGATGCGGTTTTATTTCTGGAGGTATGTTTAAAATTATGTATATCTAATACCGAAGCAAAGTGAGGTCAGTTAATAAAATAAAGTGAAGTGAATGCTCTTAAATCACTTTCGGAACATTCAACATACATAGTACATAAAGTACCTATTCTATTTTACAAATGACATACCGTGTGTTAAAAATAACTCTACAAAGCGTTCAAGTACATACGAGTAAATAAATCCACTTATCATTAAAGTATGTACCTATTCTATACCCATTAATTAGAAAGCCTTTTTCATACCATTACGTAACCCCTAAGTGATGTCTGTCTCCAAAGCGGTTAAATGTAAAGACAAAAATTGGCTTTTAATCTCTTCGGCATTGTTAGAGCTATTATGCCCAATGAGTAATGATCGATAAATCAAAGTCTACCCAGTTTGTCAAACACCTCGGGACGTTTACACGTAATATACGCCCCAGATATGTCCAATGAGATAATACGACCAAGAGATAATGATCCTCTTTTCCATAGGTTCTCAAACTTATTTCGATGATTCCCCATTTTATAAGTGAAAAATTTATTAATGGCTACATTCGCAGATTACACCGACCCTCTTACTTTCAAATTTACTTTGGTTACGAGTTGTTACAATTATTTTTAGGCACTAGCAGATTTAGAGCAAGATAAACCAGATGTCACTAAATACCCCTAAATTGGTATTTCGTGATGTTATCTATTCAGATAAGGGTATTCACCCTAGTTAGGTCTTCGACTATCCCTATAAATGCCATGACATCCCCAGCTACTAGCCCAATGGTTCATTTGGTAGAATCATGGGCTAGATTCTCATCCGGGATAAACATTCATTCGTCAGATAAGTCTGGATTAATACCCATTTATTTATTACTAATGTAATATAATATTACTTAATAAAAATGAGTATTAGTAAGTATTAGTAAGTTTAATTTCATGTCTGCGATAAATATTTATGTTCTCCTCTATATTTAGATTATAATATTATTTAATCTCATTTCTATGTTTAACTAATATTAACTATTATTTTACTTAAAAAGTGTTAATGTTCCAACACCATATTAATGTTGCTATACCCTTACAGGGTCTATGTTGTATTAGTTAGTAAGTATACCCTGTATGTACACTATCTATGAACATGGTGCAATAAATATATTCTATTCTATTCTATTCTAAATATGCTCAATGATGGTACCGGTACCCGTTGTTCTGACACTCAAAACACAAGTGCTTATGCTAATAACTTTAGGATCAGCAGTATGTATGTGATGTTGTCTAATACATATTTATTCACTTGCTTTTGCACCGCCACCGCCCCTTCAAAAAGCTTCAAAGCCCCCTAGGGGGCGTTATCCACCTTGTTAGGAACCAACTCACTATTCGTTTATTTCGCGTTTGTATATCAAAGTTAATTAATACACTCGACTCAAACCGGTTTTCTCGTAACTTACCGTACCAACTATCGTTTAGCGAACGCATTACAGTAATTAAAAGACAAAATGTTAAAATTGCAATTGAGATCAATTAGATATGAGGGAATAAATTAAAAATAAGTAGGTGCTTGTTGCATTTCGCGACCATGGCACAGATATGGATAATCCGCTCCATAGATTGTTTATTTAATTACTGAATGACAGGTCACAATGTTTCTAACGGTTGCGCCTTTGATTTTCTGTGTCAACGCAATAGTAATGTTAGTTAAAGTTCTAATAAGTACATAAAATATGTAGAAAGCGATATTTATGTGGGTGTGTATGTTTGTAATGAATAAACTCGAAAATTAATTTTCTGGTTTCAAAAGTTTTTTCTCTATTGGAAAGCTACATTTACCCTAAGTAGCTTAAGCTATATCTAATGCTAGAAAAGATTAGGGGTCCCTACTTTCGCCATTAATGTAAGCAGGGCCAGGGCGGGCCGCTAGTATTTAATACAAATCATATCATAAGTGTTCAATCTACATACTCGTACTAAGCTTGAGATAAAAAAAAAGCATGTAGGTACCAGTCAAAATTAGGTGACATCACACTTTTTTTCAAATGAGTTGCGTTCCGTTCAAAGCAGATCCGTGTGCTTTCCTTTTTTAGGCCCATCCCATCTCATCCCGTGGGTGTCATAGAAGTCTAAGGGAATATCAGGAAACGGTCAGTAGTGTCTACTTGAGTACTATAGTTCATTCGCGTTAAGAAAATAGTGACTCATCACCGACTGCCAGCCACTAGCCAAACGCTAGAAATTAATTAATTAAATTAATTAATTAAAACGCTAGAAATTATAATTTCTATCGTTTTAATTGGCTAGTGGCCGGCAGTCGGTGATGAGTCACTATTTTCTTAACGCGAATGAACTATAATAAAACTTATTGCGGCTACTAACCCGCCTGTCAAGCTTTCACCACGCTTAAGACAATTTCCCACAAACGACAACTGTCACGGCTAGTCCACAAGTTGAAGTTCGCTCAGCGAGCTATGGAAAGAGCTATGCTCGGCGTCTCTCTGCGAGATCAGATCCATAATGAGGTGATCCGGCAGAGAACCAAAGTTACCGACATAGCTCACTGGATCAGTAAGCTGAAGTGGCAGTGGGCTGGCCACATCAGCCGTAGAACCGATAGCTGTTGGGGTAAGGGAGTTCTGGAGTGGAGACCGCGTCTCGGAAAACCTAGTTTAAGACGCCCTCGGGCCAGGTGGAATGACGATTTGCGCAGGTAGGAGTGAGAGCCTTCGACTCCCCCAATAGTCCGCTGATGACGACAAGGCCGCCCTGGCCATCATCGTAATCATGTAGAAAAATAAAGGCTGGCAAGTGCTGGGTGCGAGAAGCCCAAAATCGAGCACAGTGGCGAACCTTGGGAGAGGCCTATGTCCAACAGTGGACTGATGTGGGCTTATGATGATGATTATGACAACTGTCGTTGGGTTAAGTCTGTATCCAGCACTAGACCTTTTCAGGCTGATGATGATGATGAAATAGAACATCATTTTCCGTCCTAGCTCCTCAAAGTAAGCTCTAGTGTCGTAACCCTTACTGGGTCGACTCCGTCAGGTCGGAGGCTGTTGCAATGAGTATTAATTAGTCGAGAAAAAATCGTTTGCGGCATTTCTCCTTCAAGGCTCGTGTACTTATTGAGAAGGACTGTTGTCAAAACAACTGGGAACATTTTGTTGTAAACCATTTTTTTTAGTTTATATTGATGTACGACGCCTAGTAAAAGTAGATTTATATAATGAAATTAAAATCTTACCTAATATTATAAAGCTGAAGAGTTTGTTTGTTTGAACGCGCTAATCTCAGGAACTACTGGTCCGAATTGAAAAATTCTTTTTGTTTTGAATAGACCATTTATCGAGGAAGGCTTTAGGCTATATACCTAACATCACGCTGCAACTATTAGGAGCAAAGAAATAATAGAAAATTAAAAAAAAAACGGGGAATAAAATAACTATTCCACGCGGACCAAGTCGCGAGCACAGCTAGTAAAATATATTTATGAGGCTCGCGTATAACAGAAGTGATTTTTTTGCTGATATTAAAATCCTATAGACGTTTGGGTACTTGTGCGTTCTCGCAACGCATAGTAACGTTTGTGAGTACGGCCGTAAGTTATTGTTTTCTTCTAATTTTTATTTATGTCTTTGACTTCATCATCATCACCAGCCCACATCAGTCCACTGCTGGACATAGACTTTGACTTAATTTTATAACACATTTGAGTCTGCGTCTGATACATTTAAAAAGAGCGTCTAGGTCTGCCGACAGAATGATCGAAGATGTGCGTCGTGTGCGTTAAGTCTGTGAAATATCCGCGACAGATCTTTGCGCGTCGTGTGCGTTACTGCATATAATTGCAAAAAAGTGCGTCACGGATAGTCTGTCGTCTGTGCTGCTCCTAAAGGTGTTCCCACAATTTTTTTTAAACATTTTTGTATTTATTATTATTTTGTAATTTTCTTTGCCGACGGTACAAGCCGATAATAATTAATATTAGTACGTGCTCCTATTTGGGTCAAATCCTAATCAGTAAAGCACCAAGCTGATTATGCAATTTAAATGCGATCGTCTGTAACTAACTTTGTAGTAACTTAGTCTAGCATTTTGAGGTTGACGGCCTCGTCGGCCTGTTGGCAATAAGTGCCGCCTAAGGCCCCGGACTCGAATCCCGTCTTAGGCGAAAAACGATTAGATAGTTTTAAGTACCGCAGAAGGACCAAGATGTTCCGGGTACGAATCCTGGATCGGCCAAAAATTGTCACAAGGTTTTTCATTTTTTTTATAGTAAGACACCATAGTGGCTTTCCAATGCCGAAAGAAAGTATTAAAAAGGAATTTGACCGCCTTGCGGCCAGTCCGTAACAATTATAATAATATAATAAAAAAATAATATTCCTTTTTGGGTATTTGCTATTGAAAGTTAGGTATGTGTATTAAAAGGTACTGTTGATAGATAGGAAATGGTTGAAAACATTATGCAGGTAATTGGTTGCTAGGCAACGCTTTGTTGATAAGCATTCTTCATCGGATTTGGTTACAGTATAGAAACATTTCCTAATAGGTACAGTCGTAACATAACTCGCTGTTTCTGTAAACAATATCGTATTACATTAGGTACGTAACAGTGATTAAATCACTTGTCTTTAATTTATTCCAGTCCCATATTTGCTCAGGGAGCTTTAACGCTTTAGTTATTGGAAGTTAAAGTCATAAATATAGAGATATTTAACCCATTTAGAGCGACTCTGAAAATAGTGTTGGGTACCTATCAATAGTTCGCGAATGGGATTGCTCAGTTAATTCGCCGCTCTTAATAGTTCAACAGCTCTCGGCTTATATTGCACAATGTTCCAATCCGTATGCCTACTAATGAAAATAAAATACCTACTGGTATTATTATTTATCTCACGTTTTTGTAACACCAATATTGATAGTAATTATTAAGATTTTGTGATGTGATTGAACTATATCTTTTAAATAAATAAATAAATAACCCAAGACATGCCACGCTGGGCCACACAGCGCCACCTAGCCCTAAACTAAGCCGAAGCTTGTACTATGGGTACTAGACAACTGATAAACTTACTTAGATACATTTTTTTTTGTAAATATGTAAATACATATTATACATAGAAAACACCCAGACCAATACAAACAGACATGTTCATGAACACAAATATTTGTACTGTGCGGGAATCGAACCCACGACCCTTGGATCAGAGGGCAGAGGTCACTACCAAATGAGCCACCGAGCCTGTCAAAATAATAACTAAGTAGATACACCAGACAATTCACACCAACCACCTGGTTTTAAACTAAGGTTTTCACCAGAACTACGAGTGTGAGTACCACATAATAACTGGCGGCGTTTCCCAGAACAAATAAAATAGATGAAATAGATAGAAAAGTAAATTTCCCAAAACTTAGTTTGTTAATATTGTTATTATACCTATTTAAACTGTAAAAATCATTATTTGAATTTTAATTGGCATTTTTTTTATTTATTTATACTTCATTGCACTTTTAGACCTAAAAGACGAACTAATACTAGGAGCGTTCTCTACCAGCTCTTTACACATGCCAGTGCCACGGTAATTAAAAATAATTAATTTAAAATACTAAGAGCAGAATTGATGAACTAGTTTACCTGTAGTAGCAACCTTATGAACTAGTTCAACTGTAGTAGCAATCTTATGAACTAGTTCATTCGTGAACTACACAACACTTATAGTGTAGACATCGTGACTAAGACTAAGTATTCGTTATCTAATATAATTGCGATGACTTGTACGGGTGTTGCGCAAGTATTTAATGGCGATTCTATCGGTTTAGAACTATTGTTTCGTAGTTTACGATGAGAAGTGATTCTCTATTGAGTACGTACTCTTACTTACGCTAGGTGGTTTTGTATTGATCATTGCATACATCGACTTTTATGATCCTATCCAATTTGGTTTATTGTTGCTGTGCCAGTAAGTTAGATCTCTAGCAAAACATTGGTGAAAACCGCATTCAATTCCATGCATTAGTTTTTGCGTGATTCGCGTTCAAACATTTAAGAGAGGTAGGGCATAGCGAATCTTCGCTCGAATTGAGCCGAAGGACCTCCACCCTATAGAATACCGCAGTCAAATGAACTCTGAGTCGTGTTTCTGCCGGTGAGTAGGGTTTCCGGAGCTCGTGGGGGGTTGGGGTTGGGCCGGCATGGCGGTGGCAACTGACAGGTAACTGACCAGTTACTTGCCCGTTGTCACAGCGACCTGGGCTTCTCTTTCGCTTTCCATCAGGCGTAGGGAAGCCATTATGTCGAGCAACTATTTTTTACATCTAGTCGTCGTCCTATTATATATTATATATATATATATATATATATATACCTATTTATCTATATTTATATGCATTTATTGATTTATATTGTATTTATTAGTATATTATTAATTACTATATATTATGGTTTTATGCATTGTCCCAATAATTAAGTATGTTTATTATTTTTAATTTTATATTTCGGGGCATGTTAATATTAATATATCATATCAAATGTTTCCACGTAAATTGAGCAGCACACTACCCACTTAATTGTTTCTGTTTTGCCTGAAGGTTGACTGGTAGAGAATGCCTACGCGGCATTAAGTTCGCCTTTTGTACTTTATTTTTTATATTGTGCAATAAAGATTAAATAAATAAATAAACTATAAAAAAAAACAGATAAAAATGTCCCCCTTTTTCATTTTCCATGTCCATGTTTCATGTGTCACACGTAGTTTCCGGATTTAGAATAGGAACCTCCCAACTCATCCCGTGGGAGTCGTATAAGACGACTGAGGGAATGTCAGGAAACGGGCAGGAGCGTTTACCTGGACACAATCATACAATACTTACTGCTGTTTGGAATGCCCTGCTTAGAGGACTATGGATGCTTTCAGGAAGTCCATTCCAGAGTCTGACTGCTTGCAAGCAGAAGAACTCGGAGACGAGGATCCAGTGGTGTAAAAGAATGGCTAGGGGATTGACTGTTGTGTCCGAAATTAAATAAATAAATAACCCAAGACATGCCACACTGGGCCACACAGCGCCATCTAGCCTCAAACTAAGCTGAAGCTTGTACTAATGGGTACTAGACAACTGATAAACTTACTTAGGTACATTTTTTTTTGTAAAGAAATACATATTATATGTACATAGAAAACACCCAGACCAATACAGACATGTTCATGCACACAAATGTTTGTAATGTGTGGGGATCGAACCCACGACCCTTGGCTCCGAAGGCAGAGGTCATTGAGCAACCAAATGAGCCATCCAGTCAGTCGGAGAGAGTAGTACTAATATTTTCATTATGACCTAATTAAACCGGTATCTATTCTAGACCACATCCCATAACTCGAATTAGTTAAATATTCAACTCGACTGTTAATTTAAAAAAATCTAGCGCAAGAAAAGCCACGGGCCAATATTGCTTCATCAATAAACAATCTTGCCGACAGCAAAGTGAAAAATGATAATTTTATACATCATTCATCACTCGGCAGATACGATCAGTGAATGGATGTAGTTGTTGAATAATATGAGGCGCCCTTGCTCGCTATTATAATGTAACGCGATTTAGTTGTGCATTTATGGAAGTATTGTATAATAGAATAGGCTTGGTGCCGTAAAAAATATAATTAGTCCGTCTTTTAGATAGTTCAAAAATAAAAGACACGCACTTTATCTATGTATATTAGACTAAAAATGACAAAGATATAGCCAGTTAAAATTACGCGTGACGTCAAAGAGTGGAAGTGTTTTCTTACAGAGTGACGTCAAAGTCCCACTTCTAAATTTTGATGCCTTGTATCTTTGTTATTTTTCGTTTAAATGAAAAAAGGAAAAATACGTGTCCAATATATTTTTTTAATCTGAAATACGGAATAAATAAGTATAATGTGATTATTTTGACCCAGGAATCATCCATAATACACGGCAATACAGTTATACATTGCTGTCAAAAC
Source organism: Conogethes punctiferalis (assembly GCA_031163375.1). Taxonomy (NCBI): domain Eukaryota; kingdom Metazoa; phylum Arthropoda; class Insecta; order Lepidoptera; family Crambidae; genus Conogethes; species Conogethes punctiferalis. The sequence goes on along the minus strand of CM062096.1, from coordinate 3,971,926 downwards.
ATTTTTGCTAATAAATCCGAGGTCCTCATTACGAGGTCTTTTTCTGCCAATGTGGAAAGAAAACTGACAAAATTTTCTTTGACAAAGTTACAAATTCATGCATCCCGTTCAAAAACTTTTAATTATCACTTCAAAATTTCTAATGTGTATCTGAATTCATTTTTTGTTCTTTTGTCAACAGATAGCTCTGGAGAGAGTAATCGAAAATGGTACCATGACACCACCGTGCCTTTGAGGTAAGTGGCATTAAATTTATTGATATGTATGTCTACTATGTGTCAACATCAGCCTATCGCAGTCCACTGCTGGACATAGGCGGCTAGGAGTAGGAGGTTATACCCATCTATAAGAATTTTCTAATAGATTTTACTATGGAAACACAACAAAACAACCATATAAACTAACTGTCATTTGCCTACGCTGTTCCCATTATCTGGGGTCGGCGCAATGTGTTTTCTTCTTCCATTCATCCCTATCAGCCGTCATGGTCCCATTCGCTCCTTTCTCAGCCATATCATCATACATAAACTAACTGTACTTGTCTTTATTTAATCGTTCTAGTACAACAACAGTAGGTACAACAAACAAAGGTTTATTTTTATAAACTTGTCTATGGTCAGGTCTGATTCGCAGAGACAAAAACTTGTCCGGCACACCTTCGTTGAGTATACAGGTTTTTACACTGAACGCTTTATTAAAATAAGTTTAATTATGTCAATCTTGTTAGGCAATCGTGATCTTGATGGTATCGTATCATAATTTGTAACTGTATTAATAATATAACTATCATAAACAATATTATATGCTTATGTGAAAGTTTGATTGAATGGACTCATGGTTGTTAGTTACTTCTCTACTGGAAAAATACTCAAGAGAGGTAGGGCATAGCGAATCTTCGCTCGAATTGAGCCGCCCGTCCGGGGAAGGACCTCCACCCTATAGAATACCGCAGCCAAATGACCTCCGGGTCGTGTTTCTGCTGGTGAGTAGGGTCTCCGGAGCTCGTGGGGGGTAGGGTTGGGCCAGCATGGCAGTGGCAACTGACAGGTTACTAACCAGTTACTTGCCAGTTGTCACAGCGATTTGGGCTTCTCTTTCGCTTTCTATCAGGCGTAGGGAAGCCATTATGTCGAGCTATTATAAAAAAAAATACTGAACGGATTTGAATAAAAGTTTACAGTCAAATTAAGATTTTACTCTAAAGTTTCATTTTACTATGGAAACAAAACAAATTAACCATTTTTTAATAGTGTATAGGTAAGCTTACATTCATTGGTCCAATAAGGCACGTCTAATATAATGTGACCGACTGGTAATTCAGATCGACTGGTGGCGGTATAACCATTACAATTGCAGGCGTAGTTAAATACCACAGGCCGATTACGGGCGGCAGAGTCACCGGAGCGAGGAGTTACGCACTGTCATCACCAATCCGCCCAGTGTGGCGATTATGGGTAAAGCCTTCAGATAGTTTTATAGATTGTTATATTCTCTATGTATCTTTGTACACTCACCGCACACAATTTCCACTCTCTGCATGACCCAAAGGTTAATTGGTAGAGAATGCTACTAGCATTAAGTTCGCCTTTTGTACCATTTTGTGCAATAAAGTTTAAATAAATAAATAAATAGTTGCCTAAAGTGGACAACTAGAGAGGCCTATGTCCATCAGTGGACTGCGATAGGCTGATGATGATGATGATGTGATGTATCAAATGTGAAACGGCAAAGGGAACCTGTAAACGCCCTAACCATTGCGCTACCGAGGTCCTCAATAGAAAAGCTTGCACATTCCACTCAAGGTGGAGACGTCTCCCATTCAATAAATCGATGGTATCCCTCAACTAAGTAATACGGTAATTAAGTTAGTCCCATTTCAAAGACATTCCAACTTAGCTATCCGCAGGCTTCAAACGGAATTTTTAAGAACTATGCTGATGCCAGTATATATATCGTCTTTAGCTGTCTTTAATTAGCATTAAATTACATCGATTATTCACTTAATTGCCTTCATTCACGATAGTCGGTAGGATAGCGTAGATTTTTGTTGGGCAGGGATGTAGAGAAGGAAAATTATTGCAACCATCTTGGATTTACAATGGTATTGATTACACTAAAATATTCTATTGTCATTAAAGGTATGTAAATACCAAACAATTCCTGAACTGGAAAGGGATTTAAATAACAAGATTTGGAGCAAATAAAGGGGTTAAGTTAAATAAAACGATGATGATAAATAACGATAATATACCTATCTGATTCTTTCATAAATTGGTTTGATTTTATAAAATCCAAAATGGGTGGAACCAATTTTTTATAGACCTATGTGCCTCCCTTCTCCTATATAATTAGACAAGCTGTGCAATCACACCACCAGCTGAGAAGCTGAAATGTCTGTACCTATACGTAAATTCAGTAATTTTCCAACCATTAGGAAATTACAGATACTCAATATATATGTTAATGTATTAATCTCTTGGCAGCCCTGACCGCAAACAGTTTCTTGAAATAACGGATACACTCACCATAGACGTATAATTATTGCTAATTTAATTACAAGCTTTGTATAAGCATTTTCGCGCATTTTTCAATACGTGAATATATTTTAATGGGTCGAATAATTGAACAATGAGAACAAATTAAGAAGAATTAATTAAATAGCTTGGAGGTTGAGACGCAAAAATTGTGCTTAATTAAACAGAAAATGATAGTAATAAACGGTATGGTATGGTAATGTAACATTCAGGATTGTTTTAATGGTGTCATGATGTATGGTTTACTGATAAAACAAAGAAAAACTTATTTTCTTTATCTATATTTTATATTTTAAAAAAAAGTCTCATTTTAGTTATTCAGATATGGTGAACAGCACACCTTGTTTTTTATCTTTTAATAATTTACATATTATTTTAAAAATAAGACAAAAAAGTCAACTTTATGTCACATTTATTATTATCGAATCAATCGCCTAAATTAAGTTTCGAGCTAGCTCTAAAACTTTTCAATTCTTCACAACTCTTCGAGTTAAAAAGTTCTATTGTAGGTCTTTTGTCAGGCTCTACACCAATGTCATTTGAATCATTTTCGAACTCCGCTTATCCGCGTGTGTACCTACACAAAAAAAATAAAAGCAGTTTCAGTTTTGACAGTACTTTCCTTGTTCTTTGATTCTAGATAAAAAATATTATTTCATGTTCCTCTTTTTAAAAATTAATACAAAACTTGAAAAAAATGATAAATACAGACTGTATAATATTATATCACAAGGATTATTAGTATTCTCTGTTATTCTTTTATGTTTCAATCAATTTGATTGTCTGGCAATTTGATTTGAATTTTGATTCAGTTAATAATATGAAACACCTACTTTCAGGGTAGGTATGCCTATAACAGTATACCTAATCTCTAATTAAATAATTAATTCCACAGTAGATTGAATTATTTCCTATTGACGGAAGCAAATACCAATAAAACATGTTATCTCTTAATAACTTGATATATTTCATAAATAATCATATAAAATAGTTCATCCTGTCATTTATAATGTACCGACGTGGAAATTGCTCAGATAAATAAAGAACATATCGCCAGCTGTGTCGCAAAACTGATGTTTAACACTATAAATAGATGTGAAGGCGATCGATCCTTTGAATGGCACCTGCGTACGCGCACAATTAACGTGTAGAACGAAACGCAACAATAAAACGAGCGAAACGCGATTGAACTATGACCTTTGTGGTAAAGCGCGATATTTTTTTAAGTTTTTTTTTTTTTATTTAGTGGCTCGACATAATGGCTTCCCTACGCCTGATGGAAAGCGAAAGAAAAGTCCAAGTCGCTGTGACAACTGGCAAGTAACTGGTTCGTTACCTGTCAGTTGCCACCGCCATGCCGGCCCAACCCTAACCCCCCACGAGCTCCGGAAACCCTACTCACCGGCAGAAACACGACCCAGAGGTCATTTGACTGCGATATTCTATAGGGTGGAGGTCCTTCCCCGGACGGGCGGCTCAATTCGAGCGAAGATTCGCTATGCCCTACCTCTCTTTGTCTATGTCATCTTTTCACTCCCAGATACCATCACCTGCCCGTGGTGCATCTTGTCAAATAACAAACAAGGCTCTGGCAACCGACTGTGGGCAGCTTATCCATCATGATTGAAGGCGCAGCTAAATACCAAAGACCGATTATAGGCAGCAACGTCTGAGCGAGAAGCTACGCTCTACCGATCACCCAGAGTAGCGAACAACTGGAGATGCCTATGTCCAGCTGTGGGCTGCGATAGGTTAATGATGAAGATTGCTATAGTCACCACGCAAGGCAGGCGACTGGGTTTTTTGTTTCCAGGTAAACGCTGCTGCCAGTTTCTTAATATTTCCTTACTTAGAACTTACTTTTGAATATTATTTAAATAGTTTTTTGAAGAATATTTTAAGATTGGTACATTGAACACGTGTAATTTCAGAGATTTTATTGTACATTCTTTACTGTCCTATCTGTATAGCTGAGCCCATAAACACCAATAACTACTTATCTGATACAAAATTGTCCCTCATAAATATCCCGACCAATAAAACAGTTAAGTACATCGATTTACAGTGAAACATTGTATCAGACAATGAATATTCTTACTAATATAGTAAACGCTGAAGTCTTTGTCTGACTGTCTGTCTGTCACGCTTTTCTAAACTACAGAACCAACTTAGATGACGATAAATTTAGTAGATATAGCCTTGCGATATGCTGATAATGATGATGATAAAGGAGAAGACATAGATAAAGGCTTATGCTGGCCTGAGGAAAGACATAGGATAGATATTCTATATTGCACAAAATACAACATAAATACAGAAAAAGGTGATACAGACATTTTTGGTGCAATCTAGGCGGTCTTATCGCTAGTAAGCGATCTCTTCCAGACAACCTTATGGTAGAGGAAGTGTAATTTATAGCTAGATTTTCCTCCGAGTGGGGGTCCTTAACACATTTCTAACATGCCACCTGTACTTCAATGACTTCATTGTCTGTTTAACATCAGGCAGGAAGCAATCATTTTGGCTTGCTAGTACATAGGTAGTAAAAATAACAGGCTCGGTGGCTCATTTGGTAGTGACCTCTGCCCTCTGAGCCAAGAGTCGGGGGTTCGATTCCCGCACAGTACAAACATTTGTGTTCATGAACATGTCTGTTTGTATTGGTCTGGGTGTTTTCTATGTATAATATTTATTTACAAAAAAAAAATGTATCTAAGTAAGTTTATCAGTTGTCTAGTACCCATCCATAGTACAAGCTTCGGCTTAGTTTGGGGCTAGATGGCGTTGTGTGGCCCAGCGTGGCATGTCTTGGGTTATTTATTTAATCTTCCATTCTTTTTGATATGTTAGCTTTCCGACTCACGCGACTTTCTGTAACAAAATTCACTTGGGCGAAGTCGCGGTCAAGAACTAGTTCAACTATAAAACTCCGCTTAAGTTACCTTAATAAAACGTCGTGGTGCAAAAATTTAATAAGCCCAATCGTAAAATAAATCAAACGGGCACTAACAATTACAGTTATCTTTATTGACATCTGCGTACGTGGGCCGAATAAGGCCGGGAATGCGTTGCTTTGTATTTAGAAATGGTCAACTTTGTGTCGTTCGCACACAGTAATAAATAAATATCACATACATTGCTCCGATCCCAAAGTAAGTAGCTTAAGCACTTGTGTTATGGGCATCAGAACAACGAAGGTACCACAAATATATACCTACTTAAATACCCAGACACGGAACAAACACAAATGTTTATCACACGAATGTTTGTACTGAGTGGGAATCGAACCCACGACTCTTGGTTCAGAAGGAGGGGTCACTACCAATTGAGCCACTGAGCTAGTCAATAAGTCAGTCAGCAAGGTTCCGTATTCAGTGTATTATTCTAATCACGGAACAAATACTTACAGAGTTAGTAGAACCAAATTTATTAGAAATCATCATCATCTGCCTACTACCACACAAAGGCCTCTGCAGTTCTTCGCCACTTAGGGCAAACATCTGGAGGATATACCCATAATCGCCACGTTGGACAGGCGGGTAGGCGATCGCGGGCCTAGCTTCTCGATCTGGTGACGCTGCTGCCCGTCATCGATCTGTGGTGTTTAGCTACGCCTTCAATTATGATGGTTATATTGCCACCAGTCGGTTGCTATTATAAATCGCGTGTCATTTATTATGGTATCATGTTGAGACCAACGAGGTAATTTTATAGATAAATTTAGACTAAAGAGCACAAAAACTACTAGGTACCTAATTATAAAGGTATTATATTATAATAAGGTAAGAATTATTATTGGTGTCTGTGGCAAATGGAAATGGTGTTTGCGTCAAATGACCGATGAATTTAAAATTACAATGGCGTTATAAAGGTTTGTTATGCTGTCAATTAAAATCATTTCATTGGTTTTTCAATAATAAAACGTGAAATAAATTACACTTCAATTTAAATAGAACTCGAATTATAGCTATTGTTATAACAATTAAATATAATGAAAATGTTTTTCATTGGAAAAGTTTTAATGAAATAAAGACTGCTCTGCAATGTCTTTGTCTACTTATACTTATTAAAATAAAAAATTATATCAAAATCTATGACGGTAAGGAAAACAAAGTATGTACCTTCCTATCTTATTACACAGGCCAGCATGGTGTTGGCAACTGAATAATTTGGTTACTTCGAGGCAACTATACCAGTGCTACTATTAAGAAAAAGCTAAAAGGTATGCTGACCAAAATAATAAGTGTACCTAATTTCAACATATGTATCTACATGAACTTTTCAAGACAATGCATTAAAACTACTTAACATTACGTACCTACGTACATCGAAAACGTATTTTGTCGTCATAAAACCATCAGGACCTAAGTAATTATTGTTGCTATAATAATCTCAAAATTATACAAGTAATTGTACAGTGAATCGCCTAGTCATTATTTGCTTATTACCTACATCGAAACTCAACAGCGTGAATAAGATTAAAAATTACATACTGATGTAGCATATTTTTCCTTCATTCGCGTAATTGTCTTAAAATAATATCCATTTAATCGACATATAAAGGTATATACTGATGACCGGCACCTACGCTCTGCGATCGCCAACCTGCCTGCCCAGCCCAATGTGGGAACAACGGGAAAGGCCTATGTGCAGCAGTGGATGCGATAGGCTAATGATGGTAAAGTGCCTTTATTAGGGCTCAAATGTAATTAACAGTTCGAGCCTATCCTAAACTAGGTCTATAAGGCCTACGCTTGTCTTCTGCAGCTGGCCAGGCTAGGCAGAGACTCGGCCGCATACTTATGTGCTGCCAGAATCCCTGCAAGTTACTGCCCACTGGCGATACACTGGGTTTGAGTATGCCCTCCCATTATGAGAGGAGCAAATTATACCCTGGACTAAAATTTTATAGGCAAAAAAATAAAATATAAATAAGTTTCGTCAAATGAACATCTCGGTGAAGTTCGTTGTATATTGGGATCTCAGACTATGACTGACATTTACTTGTTTATGCGAGTATTTACAAAATAGTTTTAATTAAACTGCACATCTGCGGGCCATCAAAAAGTGACCTTCGGGAGAAGGAACGGGATCAAACTAAAGGTCAAGTGTTAGCAGATGATTGTGGACCCGTTTGAGGCCATTAGCATAGTGAGATAGCTATGTACAGCGATAAAGTATCCCAAATGGGAGACAAAGGGGTTAAAAATAAAATTCATAGGTACAGCTATGCATCGTTTTACAGTCAGGATGTAAGGGAGCGACCTATAATATTTTATTTCCAAGCTATCCTCACCTGCAAGTGGTGCATCCTGCTGAATAACAAACGAGACTCTGGCAACCGGCAAAAGGCGGTATAACCATCATATTCGAAGGCGTAGCTAAATACCACAGGCCGCCACAGGAGCGAGAAGCTACGCCCCGCGATCGCCAATCCGCCTGCCCAGCGTGGCGATTATGGGTCCAGCGTGTTTGCCCTAGGTGGCGAGCAACTGGAGAGGCCTATGTCCAGCAGTGGACTGCAATAAGCTGATGATGATGATGAAACATTTTCAATGAAAACCACGCGCAAACCACAGACTTTATAGATAGATAGATAAGGCAAGAGAAACCAGGGACAAGTAGGGAACTAAGCTTCTCCAGGGAACCATGCCAGCCATTAACTTTTTCATGTAGCCTTTAATAAAATACTAATAAACACCTCAAATGTATAGAAATAGACATTAAATCTTCAATTATTGACCGAACCGCTCTGAGTTTAACCCATGGTCATAATATAACACTACTTACAAATAATCTTGTATTTTAATGGGTACGAATACTTTATAGGCCCTATTACCCTAGCGTTAGATTGACGGTTATACCGATAGCTATCGTATACCGATACCGGTGACGTAGTTAAAGATCTTAATTAAGCATTTATCGTTATATAATTAACCTACAGGAAGTTTGAGCTTTAGATAAAATGAGGCAGAAAATCAGAGTATCCTGTGTAATTTTAATAAAATAGTCAGGATACGTTTTAATTAGTAAAAGGGTTGGTTTAATTATGTGTTTAAAGTAATTACGGCAGTTTATTAACTTCTTAAGTACGAGCAAGTATGGTAAAATCAAAACGAATGAAGCATAAGTAGGAAGCGAATTAGATTAACCGACTGGTGGCGATATAACCATCACAATTGACGGCGTAGCTAAATACCACAGACCGATGACGGGCAGCTGCATCACCGGAGCGAGAAGCTACGCCCTGCGATCGCCAACCCGCCTGCCCAGCGTGGCGATTATGGGTACATCCTCCAGATGTTTGCCCTGTGGCGAACAACTGGAGAACAACTGGCCTTTGTCCAGCAGTGGACTGTGATAGGCTGATGATGATGATGATGAATTAGACTATGGTTCCGTAGTATTCTGAATAGGGGAGAGATGGTTCTTTACAGTGTAATTTCGTCATTATTATCACCAGACTATCGCAGTCCACTGCTGGACATAGGCCTCTCCAGTTGTTCCCCACTTTGATCATGCATCTGGAGACTTTACTCATAATGGGCTACACTGGGTAGGCGGGTTTCAACGTGATTGTTATACCGCTCCCAGTCAGTTTATGTATTTAAAACTAGCGCATTTAAAAGGGTTTAAAAACACTGCAACAAACAATTTACATACAATTACAATGATAAAGATTGTACAGAATAACTCGAAAACGAAACATGTTCGACATTTTGTCTAATAGCCAAGTTATTAGCTCTGTCATTACGCGATAAAGGTTGCATGTGCAAACACAATTCTCGTTCTGTTCCTAGTAAAAAGTACTGCATTTTTACTGCAATACTGAAAGAATTTTAGTTGAACGATAGTTTTTATTCAAGCTCGGCATTGTCGCGTGCTATGTGAATCGATTCTGTACAACTGGAATATTTTGAAGCTATTTTGCGTGTGCAAACGATTTCTCGATTGCCGACGAGTCGATAAACGGTATCGATTCTTTGCGATGTTGAATATTTTAGGTAGTAATCGTAGTTGAGATGATTGAAGATAGCTTAGATCGCAGTTTGCGAGGCGATAATGATGAATGATGTACATTTTTTTATTGTAGCTCGACATAATGGCTTCCCTACGCCTGATGGAAAGCCAAAGAGAAGCCAAAGTCGCGGTGACAACTGGCAAGTAACTGGTTAGTTACCTGTCAGTTGCCACTGACATGCCGGCCCAACCCCCCACGAGCCCCGGAGGCCCTACTAACCAGCAGAAACGCGACCCGGAGGTCATTTGGCTGCAGTATTCTATAGGGTGGAGGACCTTTCCCGGACGGGCAGCTCAACACGAGCGAAGATATCGCTATGCCCTACCTCTCCTAAATATATATTCGGAATATACGTTCTAAGTCATCATCAGCAGTCGATCGCAGTCCACTGCTGGACATAGGTTTCCCCAGTTGTTCGCTGCTTAGGTCAAACACCTGGACGTTATACCCATAATCGCCACGCTGGGCAGGCGGGTTGGCTACCGCAGGGCGTAGCTCCTCCCTCCGGTGTGACGCTGTTCCCCTTGTATTGTAGCTACGCCATCAATCGTGTTGGTTAAGTATACCGTCACCAGTTGGTTGCTAGAGCCTTGTTTTTTGTCCAGCAGCCAGCAGGATTCATCACGGACAGATGAGGGTGACTCGGAGTGGAAAGTCGGTTAAAAAGAACATGACGGAGAGTGCACTACGGTTCGAGCCTATTACAGTAGAGTCTTATGACCTAAAGATTGCTTGCAAAAGATTGTCAAAGAAACTAAACAAACGCGTTACCTAGTAAAAGTCAGAAAGTAAGGACGGTCTGGGAATCGTCCTAATTAACGTTATCGTAATGCTCGTGAAATCCTTACTATGACACTCATGATTGGCGTTCATTGTCTAACGCATTTATTTTATGTCTTATTGTTCAATTCCGAGATTTCTTGTTATGTTTATTAACGCAAAAGGTCACCATTTAATTAGGGTGAGGTGATACGACGCGAATTATTGACGGCCTGCCTGGGAAGCGAGTTTAATGGCAAACACATGTTATTAAGTTAGTTTTGTATCTTAATGTCGTCTCGGCATGCGATGCATTTCTCACTGGCACTGTGACAATGACGTGATTCTAATTAAAAGATATAAAAAGATTTTCCAACGCGTTGCTGAGGTGAATAAGGAAAAGGTAGATTTGTTGATAAGTATACTATACATACATATAGAATTTTTATCACTATGCAACACAGGCATATTCATATTCATTGTTCAATTTCTAAACGTGGGATGTACCTACCTACCATTTTTTCGCTCCAAGCCGCCAACCCGCCTGCCCAGCGTGGCTATTGTGGGTAAAACCTTCAGATGTTTGCCCAAAGTGGCGAACCACTGGAGAGCCTATGCCAGTACTAAAAGAACTACTAAAAACTTTTGTGATGTGTTGCATATATGTCAAGTTTAACATTTAAAGAATAAAATAAATTAAATAAATAACCCAAGACACGCCACGCTGGGCCACACAGCGCCACCTAGCCCCAAACTAAGCCGAAGCTTGTACTATGGGTACTAGACAACTGATAAACTTACTTAGGTATTTTTTTTGTAAGTAAATAAATACATATTATACATAGAAAACAGACCAATACAAACAGAAATGTTCATTAACACAATTTGTTTGTACTGTGCGGGAATCGAAACCACGGCCCTTGGCTCAGAGGGTCACTACCAAATAAGCCATTGAGTCAGTTATAATTTGCCATTTATAACTTGAATGTTTAGAATAGAATAGAATAGAATATTTATTTGCTAAAAGCATGGTACACATAGATGATGTTTTCTCATGTTGTGTGCCAGGATCGTAGCAAAGGGAAGGAAGTGGTCTGCCTACCCTTCTAGAAGAAAGGCGTGACGTTATGTATGTATGTATGTTTTCTAACGTTACAGTCGTCCAAACATTTGTTTGTCCACAAACAAGTCCTATACATACCAAAACAAAAACAAATTGGACCGTGCCGTGATTCAAATAATAACAAAGGACGGAGGGAACTTTTAGGGCACCCCTCTTTATGGGGTCACATTGAACGGGGTGGGCGAGCTGACCCACCAAGGTGTTAGGTCACGCGGTAACGAAAAGATGACTGCATACTATCTGTGACATCATTGTTCAAACCCCATTCACAAAACTTCGGAAACGTTTTCGATATCTACGAAGTGTTTGTGACTGTCAAATGGTTAAAGTTAGAAATAAATTTTATACAAAAAAAAAATCACAATGTTTTTTTTTACTTGATTATTTTTCGTAATGTTTAACCGACTTCATTATATATACTTAATATGTCACCGTAAGATTGTAAATACCGTTAGATTATAATCTATAGAGATCCAGTGCGATTGTAATCTATCAACAGATTGTCAAACGAACGTACTGATTACAATTTAACGCATTATTTTTGGATTATTTAGCGACTTGTACTTATCTTTTGCAATCAATCTGGCGGTTTTTTCTTTTTTTAAAGTTAAATGGGTAGCACATCACTTGAGCCCAACTCACCTAATTTTAAGCAACTTTAGAGTGTAAGGTGGAGCGCGCTCACCCAACAAAATCCGATTCACTCTCGCCTTGAAAATCTGAAGATTATATATCTCGGGGAACACAGACTCTGGTAAAGAGTTCCAGGGAAGAAGCTACTATAAAATGCTACAAAAAACATGCTTACATTAAAATTGGTAACCCCACACAAATGACCAGACTTTCTAACTATATTGTCGCACCTAGTACACTTATCTACATCAAAAATGTACATTAACAATTAATAATAAAGCAAGGGTGACCCCGCTTAGATATTCGGCCGAGATTTCCTACACGCAAACAAAACACTAGTGTTCGAAGCCTTTTCGAGTTGAAAAACTTTATGATGTCTAACGTCTGATAAATGTTGTTGTTTTAATCACGAGTGTATCATTATTCTAATTTTAGGCTTTTTGAAGTAAGTTTGTTGAAGGTTCCTTTGATCGTAGTTTGTTTTAGATGTTAAGTTTAGGCATAATGATCGGTTTTAAGCCTCATTAATTTGACAGAGGGGACAAATGGCCTTACTTAAGGCTTCTGTGTCCGCAACTCAACGTCAAGCCTAATTTTTGTGATATAAGGGTCAAACGGGCCTGTAGTTCACCTGATAGTATGTGAACACTTCAACCCATAGACACATATAGAATCATCAACACCAGGCTTACTGTTTGAAGGTCCCTAAGTCGTATTCATTCGGGAAATTCCTGAAATTCCTGCAAAAGACCAATGCTGGACATAAGCATATTCCCGAGTACGATAATATTCTAGGAGGATATTCCTTAGAAGTAAGAAGAGCTGATGCAAGGAGAGGTCCGTACAATCTATTTCGATGTAAACTCATAAAGTTCGATTACCGTAAGTTCACGAATAAAAGCTGCCACAATAAAGTTCAGTTCGGGATGCAAAGCTCAGCTTTCGAACCGATCGTCACGCTCGAAGCGAGCTTTATGGGACAGAAAGCACACGATTTGCGTTACTTTGAAGTGCTTGCTTCATTATTATAAGTAGGTACTATTAAAATTATTCTCATATCATTAGCAGAGGCGTAGGTAACTGCAGGGTGGCAAATCAGTGAATTTACACGGTTTCACAGCCATAGGGGCCCGAGTCAGAGATAACCATCCCCAACTGTATTATAACATCGTCATCATCATCGCCTATTGCAGTCCAGAGCTGGACATATCTGCCTCTCCAGTTGTTCGCCACTCAGGGCAATAATCTGGAGGATATACCCGTAATCGCCACCCTGGGGGGTTGGTTGGCAATCGAATACATATTTACACATTTAGTATAAAATCTAATGAATTTAACATTTGACGCCACTGATCATCAGTCCACCACATCAGCAGTCCACTGCTGGACATAGGCTTTAATTTTTCGTCGCTTTGGTAGATTTTGGGATTCTCGCAACCAGTTTCTGCCGGCCATCTTGCACACATCGCAACTCCATCTGGCCTGAGAGCGTCCTACACTACATTTGATGAGAAGCGGTATCCACCCCAGACCTCGTTTGCCCCGTGATTGTCCGTTCTGTGGCTCATATGGCCATTCTATTCTCAGATACCTATGATTTCAACAACACCTCATATTTCTCGAAGAGAAGTTGGGTATAGTGAATCTTCGCTCGATTTGAGCCGCCCGTCCGGGGAACGTCCTCCACCCTATAGAATACCGAAGCCAAATGACTTCCATCGTCGTGTTTCTGCCGATGAGTAAGGTCTCCTCAGCAGGTGCCAAAGAGTCCTCCTGCCTTCTTCTTTTCGCATCCAATCTAATCATAGATCAACAGTGAGCATTGTGTCAGCTTATTGTTAAGATTTAGTAAAATAAAATATGTAGGTACAAGCACTTTTTACGAGTCCACAGAAAAGTTCTCCTAGTTTATTAAAACATCAATAATAATAATTGGATATTTCCAAGAGACATTAATAGATTTAACCTTGTACCAAAATCGATAAGTTTGCAAAACTCTCGTTTCATATTCACCCTCTATTGTGTTCTAGAAAAAGGCAAATGTGGTTTATAGGTGATGTTCACACAATCGTAAAAACAAATATTATTGAAGATTAAAAAAGTGTTTAATGAACCAATGCAATTTAAAATTTATTGGTTAGTCCACAACAATTTTTGTCTTGGCTGCAACCCAGAAGGCAAGAATCACTAAAAAAATTAGTCAAGGTTTGTGAAGGGCCTCAGTTAGACCAGAGGAAGGCCTCAGTCGGGGCAGGCATGCAGTTAGGGTTTTTGAGAGTAATGTAAAATCTTGTTGAAGATATTATTAATATCATGTTATCAACGTATATTATATTGATAGACAATGCATATTGATCACAAAATTCCCTCTGCATTTAAAGAGAATGTGATCTACAATGCCTACCTATGTAAAATATATAAATTGAAGAGAGGTATAGCAAAGCGATGCTTCACTCGAATTGAGCTGCCCGTCCGGGGAAAGAGAATACCGTAGCCAAATGACCTCCGGGTCGTGTTTCTGCCGGTGAGTAGGGTTTCCAGAGCTCGTGGGAGGTTAGGGTTGGAACTGACAAGTAACTGACCAGCTACTTGCCCGTTGTCACAGCGTCTTGGGCTTCTCTTTCGCTTACATCGAGCTACTATAAAAAAAATGCATAGAATTGTCTATATAATATCACATTACACTGACATAAATGATGACATAAATGAAATATGTATTATGATAATACTAAAATGTCGACATTTCTAAGAGTCATTTGTTAAAACATTGTGACATAAAATAATTTGAAAATCCGATGGAATCATGGAACGTTCCATTTCAAACAAATCGGATTTTCGTCAATTCAGGTAACAAAACACAAACTCTTGTCATTTCTTTTCATGTCAACCAGTGTAAAAATGTCCTAATGTTGTTTTTCACCGACCCCAACGGTTGCCATGGCAACAGACTAACAACAAACCGTCATTCGCATAACGACCACTGTAAAATGAGCCCTATTTCGATTAAAAGCAAGTTATAATGTGTTTCTAGTTATAAAAATATCATTTTTGTGTGTATGTACGATAATAATAGTTGGTATTTTTATTGCATGGACTTGTAAAGTCTGGTCGATTAGGATTTTATCAATGCTATGTTTGTAGCTTTGAAGTTTCATACCTTTTAGCCTAATCGTTTTACTATTTAAAATTCAAAGTTTTTTTGTACCTACGAACATTGAATATTTTATGTCAATGGCTTTTGACTTCGAAAAAAGGGGGTTGTCAATTCGCCTAATTTTTTTATTTGTTAAAGCTATTACAGACAGCTTGTGTACAATAAGCAATCTCTTTCAGACAACCTTTATGTAGATAGAAATAAGCGACCTCTCCCAGACAACCTTTAGATAGAAGAACTGTAATTTTCTGAAGAGAGGGGAAGTTAATTCTTTTTTTAATTGGAACTTATTTATATAGATATGTAACTTATACACAAAACCAAAGTCAAACTATGCTTTATATGCATTCTACATTTTACCATTTTTTAGAAACATTCTACACTCTCTCTCATTCTACACTTCTAACTCTACCAAGATGCCTCGGCTCATGCTGAGTTTACACCGTTTAGTGTCACGATGTCATCATCTTCAGCCCACAGTCCACTGCTGGACATAGGCCTCTCCAGTTGCAAACATCTGCAAGATATATCCATAATCGCCACGCTGCCTGGGCAGGCGGGTTGGCGATCGCAGAGCGTAGATTCTCGCTCCGGTGACGCTGCTGCCCGTCATCGGCCTGTGGTATTTAGCTATGCCTTCAATCGTGATGGTTATACCGCCACCAGTCGATTGCCAGCGTCTTGTTTGTTATTCGGCAGGATGCACCACGGGCAGGTGAGGTTGGCTTGAAACGAAAAGATGATGAGTAGCCCTTACATCCCCACATCACGATGTAAACTTGTTTTTCCCATTGTTCATGTAACTTGTATGTGACTTTAATAAAACTTTTCTCTATTTCTATTCTATTTTACGTTCGTAAACATTTTCTTCACGAAATACGAAAAGCATTCAAACTATATTTCCAGCTAAGTATTATAATGGCGGCTCTTCCACTACTGCTTACTCATTCGTTTAATGACAGAGACAACAATAGTTGATTGTCAGGCGCACCTCTCATTATGGTAAAAGGTGATGGGGCTGGCATGGGGTGGCTCGAGGGTACCGCCCGTGGGGATGGGATATTAACGATTTTACCGTGAAAGTGTTATTTTTACGATAATTTTGAAGAACGGATTGTTGTATATTTAGTAGTAGACTATATATAGATATTCTTTATTGCACAAAACCAAACATATACAGGAAAGATATACAGACATATAGTAGCTACAATGTAGGCGGTCTTATCGCTTGGAGCGATCTCTTTCAGACAATCTTTTTTTTTATAGTAGCTCGACATAATGGCTTTCCAACGCCTGATGGAAAGCGAAAAAGAAGCCCAATACGCTGTGACAACTGGCAAGTAACTGGTCAGTTACCTGTCAGTTGCCACCACCATGCCAGCCCAACCCTAACACCCCCCACGAGCTCCGGAAAAAGTATTCACCGGCAGAAACACGACCCGTAGGTCATTTTACTGCGGTATTCTTTAGGGTAGATGTCCTTCCCCGGACGGGCGGCTCAATTGGAGCAAAGATTCGCTATGCCCTACCTCTCTTAAATATTAAATTTTTATCTCATTCATCTTAATATAGCTCATACATCATATTAACACATATGCTTTGACTTAAAAGAATATTCACGTAGGCGGCAGCGTATACATTTTAAACAGAAGCCAATTTACGAACACTGGTTAATGCAGTCCAAGTTCTGTTACGCCCACGACCGTAATAATTATCGTGTCAAACGCATAAATCAGTTATCCGGCGTTACGGGCACAAATCCTTTGCCGGGCCCTCTTGCAAATGAGACTCGATTTGACGTTAATTATCTGAACCGACACCTCATTCATATTTATGTGTGAAGTGCATAAATTATGTGTATTCGAGCGGTTAGTATTGGTGGGAAAAAAGGTTGGTACCAAATTGGTTGTTTGGTACCGAGAAATCGAGAACGATAATTCTCGCCACGGAAACTCTAGATGCCATAACCATAGATGCAATAAAAGGTATTATTATTTTAAGAAATGTATCTTTTTTGTTACAGATCAAAACTGACAGAGGCAGCCTACGTATGAGGTAAGACTATTTATACACGTATACGTAGGTGTGGTAATATATTTTAACACATTCACAGTCCCGAGAAAGGGTTAAGGTTACATAAAGTGCCCTAAACTCCAGCTCTGAATATAACCAGTAACCCAAATATTAAACATTTTCTTATTCATTACGCAAAGACAATTGAATCACGAATTGTCATGTATCAAATATGATACATACATTTTTAAATAGGTGTAGTAAATGCTGAATTCGGTCACATGCGTAAAATTACAAACTTCATAGTATTTAAGTTGTTGCATTTATGATACATCATAAAAATATTTCCTTTATGCAGTATCTTTGATGTTGCACTTACGATACAGTTTATTTCCCTAACGCAATTTCTGTCAACTATCCTCACCTAATGTATCATATAATACACCATTAGTAACTAAGATAACCAAGGCGCCAATTAACCAAACGTGCTAGTTAGTACATACATTTGTAAGTTGGAACTCACTGATAACTGCTCATAAATATTCAGCTGATAACAAGCTAACGGTTACCACAGTTTAACGCATGGAGTGTTTGGAAAAAGTCAATTTACTTCACTTATTAGGTGTATTAACACTCACCGTATCTAATGAAGTAAGTACTTATCTATACTAATACTAATATACTAATAATAATAAAGAGCTGAAGAGTTTGTTTGTTTGTTTGTACGCGCTAATCTCAGGAACTACTGGTCCGAATTGAAAAATTATTTTTGTGTTGAATAGACCATTTATCGAGGAAGGCTATATAATATCACGTTGCAACTATTAGGAGCGAAGAAATAATGGAAAATGTATTTAAAAAACGGGGAAAAAATAACTATTCCACGCTGACGAAGTCGCCAGCACAGCTAGTAAATTATATGCAGGATGTCAGACTGATTTTTTTCACTTCGGAAGGCGTTGCGTTGGTAAAGAATTGCGTTATTTGGATACTTAATCAGATACCTATAGGTACATTATATTCTCTATTGCACATTACATACTAGGATTTTTAGGCATCTTGTGATACAATTTAAGCGGTATTGTCGCTAGCAAGCTGTCTCTTCAGTTAGTAGGAGGTAGTTAGATACCATACCTAAATCGCTTTAAAATAAAATTCTGGTAAGTGTGAGTCGAAATCGCGCAACAAAACATTAAACATTTTATTTCATATTGGCTCAGCGTAGTGGCTTCCTTTTGCCTGATGGAAAGCTAAAAGAAAGCCCAAATCGCTCTGATAACGGGCGGGAAACCTCGGTTTCCAGTCAGTTACCACAGCCATGCTGGCCCGTTTATCTTTTACGGAACTCTATCAATCAAAAAGCAATGAATCATACAAACAAAATACAAAGTAAGACTCAGAAGTTACAAAACTGCAAAAAGTGTTCACTTTGAAGCAGCCGTTAAGGAGATGTCATTTTCTAAAAACGCTGACATAATCAGATCATTGAAAACGGTATGCGCCGGCGCATTGCGGAAATTTGCGGTACGCCACCGGTCTTAATGCCGAAAAGGAATTGTCTCACCCGTAATGACGTCATTCCGGCACCGGTGGCCCGTGAATTCCGTTACGGATGTTCCGAACTGTGGTTTATGGTTTCAGCTGTAGTTTATGGTGAGGTATATAATGGTATGATATAAATCTATAAGTACATCTCTACAACATAGAATCCTACAACGCGCATGCGAAGTTTTCGACATACTCGTATACGTCAAACCGAGATGGTAACACTTCACGCCCGTCGTTCCGACCCCGCCGGCGGGGTCCTGCGCCGCGTCGTCCCCTAGCTTCCGCGTCCCGCCTGCGAAACCGGCCCGCAACCGGTCGCCCCTCTCCTCAAAACATCGTCCGTAGGGACCCTCCCAGCAACGCCCTAAGCCGAGGCCCGAGCCTCACTAGGGAGCGCCCTTAGCTGTGTTGCTTAGAATACCTAGGGGTGAGAACCTTCCGCTCCCCCAACAGTTCGGTGATGATGACAAGGCCGGCCTGGCCATCATCGTAGTCATTTAGAAAAAAAATATCCATAGGATCGCGGTCCCCGAGCACGATCACCTACTATTACTAAATTACTAAATTTAAGAGCTTTGCTCTTGTCGGTGGAGCAACTTCCACTCCTCCCTGGACTCCGCCAGCGCCTTCAACTTCTTGTTAATGTCATGACGATCACCTAGCTCGGCGGAAATACTTCCACTTTACTTAGGAACAAGTGTGTTCCTACAAGCATCAACTTAGAAATACCTACCTATAACAAAGATATGATGATGTCATCACCTAAAAATAAACAAATAGGCCAAGATATGCCACGCCGCTCATACAACGCCATCTAGTCCCAAGCTAAGCCGAAGCTTATACTATGGGTACTAGACAACTGTTAAACTTACTCACGATACTTTTATTTTCTGTATTTAAGAGATCCTATATCTCGGAGTCTACACTATGTTTATCTTAATCATCATCATCAACAGCCTGTTAAGGTCTACTGCTGGACATTCACGTCCCCCTAAAATAGTTGTCGTTTAAGGGGATTTGCCATAGACAACACGCTTGGCAGGCGAATTGGTGACCGCAGTAGGTTTTATTTGTACCCAGGTAGACGCTGCTGCCCATTTCCTGATATTCCCTTAGTCGTCTTTCATGACACTTTGGGATGAGATGGAGTTGTCCTATCTAAATCAGGAAGCCACGCGGTTTATTTGTATCGTATTAGTGTGAAATCAAGAAAAAAAACTCCAGAAGACAAGAAGAAACGACCCACCCGTGGGATGAGATCATGGAAATCAGGAAACCACACGATTTATCTTATTTGTATCGTATTAGTGTGGCATCAAGAAAGAAGACACCAGAAGACAAGATGTAACGACCACACTGTCCCTTGGCACTGGGAGAATTCACAGGAGTTGTGTGTATACCCGTGAATTTCCTGATGCCTCAGCTCAGTGTGGTCACTGGCAACAGAAGAAGAAGAGAACAGAAGACAAGTGTGATGAACAGAAGGACAAACTTAGGGGCTTTCAAAAAGTGAGCTTAAAATTTCTCAAAGGTCGGCACACATCTTTGATTCCTATGGTGTTGTGGTGTCTATAGGCTGGAAGTGATCACTTCCCATCAGGTGACCTTCAGGCCCGTTTGTCCCCACTATCATAAAAACCATTATTTATGCTAAGTACGTATCTAATGCTATCTATTCTGAACACGTCAGAATCTCTGCAAAGTTCTGGTTCTTTTTGGGAAAATCGCGAATAACGACTGACGTATCGTAAATCAAGAACGCTGATTGGCTGATATGAACTTTGTTTTGTCTGATTGGATAACGGCCACACCACTTCGTAGTGTTGTTGTCTGTCTTTCACTATGTATGCTTATATCTTTAAAACTACTCAACGGATTTCGATGCGGTTTTTTTAATAGATAGATGGATTCAAGAGGTAGGTTTATGTGTATAATGTGCATATAGTATTGCACCCGTGCGAAGTCGGGGCAGGTGGCTAGTGTACATATAAATGTCTTTGCCTACCAACACTACAAAACAGCCAGCAATTCCCATACTTACACAAATAGAGTTTTAACGACATATAATCAAGGACAATTAGCATTGTTGACGTTACACGCTGGATTGTTATAATCCGATAGAGATCTATCACATAGCACGACTGGCAGCTTTATAATAGCAGACGTTATTATATAGAGACTTATTACTTTACCACTTTACAACCAGCAGCTTCAGTAGTAGTGACATTAGAAACATTTGCGTGCATGAAAATGTACGTTAACAGTATTGGTCTGGATGATTGTTGTGTATAATATGTAAGTTTTTTACAAAAAACATGTAGGTATGTAAGTAAATTTATCAGTTGTCTGGTACCCATAGACAAGCTTCGCATTAGTTTGAGAATAGATGGCGTTGTGTGGCCCAGCCTGTCTTGGATTATTTATTATTTTTGATTGAATTGGAGTTGGCTGATTTTTTTTGTGTTTTTGGCTATGCACGGTTTGTGCTTCTGCCACTGACGATAGTAAAAAGGTTGGGAAGCGTATTGATATTATTAATAATATTTTAAACGGGTTTGGAAATTTTTACGATTTGAAAGTGTTCTTTTCTATGAAAATTTATGCAAATAGGTTGAGTCTGGGTATCTACTTTGTTTACCTACTCATTTATTGTAATTTTAACTCAGGGCTCTGGTCTTTCAGTGACCATTACAGTATAGTTCCGAGTTTAATAGAGCAAAAAGGGTCTTCAAAATCTGTCTAAAAGTACTTACGCTTACATTGTTGCAACTTAAACCTTAAAAGGAAGGTATTAAAGTCTAATCGGAGCTATTTATGTGAGAAAAACCTCTGACCAATCTACATCGATGCAGTTAAACGCTTCCCGTCTCATTGTCTTACAAGATATGGATTAAGTATTTTTTCTTAAGTATGGTACAAGGCATAAACTGTTTGACTTATTGTCCTTGATATGTTCCCTGTCCTATGATCGTGTGGTTTCTAAATTTAGAATAGGACCACTCTATCTCACCCCTGAGTGTCGTAGAAGATGACTAAGGAAATAATCAAGAAAATTGCAGCATTTACCTGGGTGCAAATAAAAAAATATATGTATATAAAAAAAAAATATTTGCAGAAGTCACATTTACATGATAAAAAAAATAAGAAATTAGCAATAAAAACCTGCTGCGGTCTTAATCCAGACTGCCAAGCGTTTTTTTTTATACTGCTGGCCATTTGGCCAGCAAAAGAGAAGCCCAAGTCGATGTGACAACGGGCAAGTTAACTGGTTATCTGTCAGTTGCTAGCGCCATGCTGGCCCATTTATTTTTATTTTTTTTTTTTTTTTAAGAGGGGAATGCATTAGGCACCTTCATGCCGTCTCCGGGGGGGAGGCGGCATGGTGTGTGGGACTCACACCTCCCAAAAAGGGAGGGTATACCCACTAAACCCCCCTGTGTCGCCAGTGGGCAGCAAGTTGCAGGGACACGGGTAGCGCCGAAGCATACGGCCACATCCCTGCCTGCCCTGGCCAGCCGCAGATGATAAGCGGCCGGCACTCCTGGTCCGGGGAGGGCAAATACCCCTGCCCCCGGATCCGGGGAGCAATAGAGTGCTCCCCGGGCGGACCTCGTGCAACAGTGTGGCTGCACCCACCACACCGTTACGCCCTTATGAGTGGATCGCGCCCCCGCACTCACCACTCGGGGCACGAAGGAGAGGCTCAGAGGGCATACGATGCGTTGTATGCCCTCCGGCGACGCCCGGGCCGGGGGCGGCGTAGAGCGGGCGCGTCTACCGCAGCCTCACGCTCTCTTTCCGCCGCCTCCTTCTGCGAGATCACTGTCTCGCAGAATGCGAGCATCGCTCGCCAGATCTCCTTCCACGCCGTCATCTGCCGCAAGAGATGCGGCAGATCGAGGTCCTGTGCGACAGTGACGAGGACGGAGCGCTCATTGGCCCAGGCAGGGCAATGCCGAAGCATATGCTCTGCCGTGTCCTCCGAGCCACTGTCACAGTGACGGCATAGAGGATCAGGCTCTCGCTTGATCCTCCATAAGTACCGGCCGAAACATCCATGTCCCGTGAGGACCTGGGTCAGCCGGTACGTCACCACCCCGTGGGGGCGCCGCATCCACTCTTCCAGAATGGGGCCAATGGCCTGAGTGGTGCGGCGCCCCCACTGAGCGGCCTCGAGGCGCTCACGCCATACTGTGAGCGCCTCCGCCTCAACAGCCACTTTTTGCGCGCCTACTTCGGCGGGCGCTGGCCGGAGGCCCCGCGACCGCTGCTCGGCTCGCCACAGGTAGACTGCGGCGAGTACGGCAGCGTCCAGGTCCCATGGAAGGGACCCGGCAATCGCGGTGGCGGCATCCGCGGATATAGTTCTATATCCGCGGATGGCCCTCAACGCGAGGGGGCGTTGGGCCCTCCGCAGCGCGCCGGAAGTCTCCACCGTAATGGCGCCAGCCCAGACCGGTGACCCATAAAGGGCCATCGATCTGAGGACGCCTAGGTAAAGTCGCCGGCACGCTGCAGAGGGCCCCCCCACATTGGGCAGCAGACCGCTTAATGCGCCCGCTGTCCCCGCCAACTTGGGCCACAGCTTCTCGAAGTGGCCCCTGAACGTCCAACGCCCGTCGAGCCACAATCCCAAATATTTCAGGATTGTGCCGACGGGAATCCGCACGCCTTCTACCACCACGACAGAGTCGGTGGGAGGCGCGCGCCGAGGCCCATGGAAACATATGGCCTCGGTCTTCTCTAGGGCCACTTTGAGGCCCAAGGCGCGGATCCGGCGGACCACTGCCCCCGCCCCCTGTGAGGCGCGCTGTATGGCCTCGGCGTGGGTTCTCCCTTTGGCCGTCACCAGGGTGTCGTCAGCGTAACAAGTTACGCCGACGCCAGCCGGGAGACGGCCGCGGAGTACCCAGTCGTAACCGATGTTCCACAGGAGCGGGCCAAGGACCGAACCCTGTGGAACACCGCACGACATAGGGTGGGTCTCCACGCCAGTGCGCGCCTCATAGGCTACGCTCCTACCCTCTAGGTAAGAGCGCACCGCCGCCTGCAGGTACTCTGGTACACCATGGTGACGGAGCGCCTGCAAAATACAAGGCCAAGGGAGGGAGTTGAACGCGTTGGCGATGTCGAGAGACACCGCCATCAGAACTCCCCCCTCAGCCACCGCCCGATCCGCCAACCCCTTTACGCGGAGGATGGCGTCGACGGTGGAGCGTTCGGACCTGAAGCCGTACTGGTACGGCGACAGATCCGGCCCCACTTGCGTCAAGTGCTGGATGAGGCGGGAAGCGATTAGACGTTCTAAAAGCTTCCCAGCCTCATCCAGCAAGACGATCGGGCGGTATCCCGACGGGGAATCTGCTGGGCGTCCTTCTTTCCTTAGCAGGATTAGGCGCCCTACCTTCCACACCGCCGGGAAATGGCCCTGGCGTAGCGCCTCAGATGCCAAACGTCTGAAGCGCTCCTCCAACCATCCAAGAGCCAGGGCCAGCACCTTGCCCGGTACTCCGTCCGGGCCAGGTGCGACGCTCTTTGAGCGCAGCCGCTTAACGGCAGCGCTCACCTCCTCCTCCGTAACCTCCTCGAATCCTTGTCCCGCTGGCGGATGCGGGTACATTCGAGGAGGCTCCCACCCTTCTAGAGCTGGGAAAAGGGCGGGAACTACGCTCTGCAGGACCCTTGGCTCGAGCGTCAGAGTCACCGGGGGGGTCCAAGGGCGAAGCTTCTGCCTCGCCCGTGCGCCATGCTGGCCCAACCCTAACCCTCCACGAAGTCCGGAAACCCTACTTACCACAGAACAGACCTAGAGGTTATAATGTAACCTCTAGGTCGGGGCGACCTACAGTATTCTATAGGGTGGAGGGGAGGTCCTTTCAAGAAACGGGCGGTACATGAGCACACTGCTGACGTTGCCACCAGGCGGGCCGGCAGCCATTTTGTCAACCCTTGTGGTAAAAAAAACTTCACCGCCTAATGTGGTGGTGCGCTGTGCCGTGTGTTAATCGCTTTAACCCATTCCCTGCTCACCGTCCAAACATAATAGAATTTTAATTGTTATGTATCAAATGTGATACACAGAACAGGGAACCTATTAATCTTGATGCTAAGTCTAAAAGACTTACCTTGCACCACACTCAGCTCTAATAAAACAGTTATCTTACCTTGCTTTGTGGTATTGTTATCCGATTTACTGTTCATAATCATTGGCTGCAGTGATCAATAACGTAATGATTTGCCATTCTGTCTATTGTACTGATGCAACACCAGGAAAGGTCGTCTGTATGACATTGTAATGGTTTTTTAAGGTGTTGTCTTTTGCTGACGCGATGGGGTTTTGTGAACCTTAGAGATGTATTAGAAAGAAAGAAATATGTTGATTCATCATCATCATGATCAGCCTGTATCAGTCCACTGCTGGACATAGGCCTCTCCCAATTTTGTAATGTTGATTAGTACTTTTAAAAATGAAGGGTTAAATTAAATGTAAGGAAGAAGGTAGAAAGACAGATTAAGGGCGTATTCACAAGCGTTACTATGCGAGGCGCGAACGCACAGGTATCCAAAAGCATATAGGATTTTGGACACTGTGCGTCCGCGCGTCGCATAGTAACGTTTGTGAATACGGCCGTAAGATAGATAGATTTTATTAAAGTTTTTATTAAAACCCAATAAAAGCTGCTGTGCTACATAACAAAGAAAATAAACATCAAAAATGACCAACCGTTCATTTGGTTGAAGGGTATTGAACGCTGGCTGTTTTTTACCTGGGGAAAAATGTCTAGACGCATCCCCGCTACATGGGGCTATGGGGGAGTGGCGGGGTAAGTGGGACTGGGGAATGGCAATAAGGCATGAAAATCAGCTACTTATTTAGTACTCATAGTACAAGCTTCGACTCGGTTTGGGACTAGATGTCGCTGTGTGGACCAAAAAAAAACAAAACAACGCATCATAACCGCTTAACTGTATATCACAGATAGGTTTTTCGAAAGTTTAAAGTACCGTTTGTCGCGTCCACAAGAACACGCTAAGCCGAACACAATCGACGCATTATGCCCAAGGGCCTTATCTGAAGCTAATGACTTAGGAGCTCCCATCATTGTTGCGTGTCTCCCATCCGTCTAGATGCAAAAACGACAGAGATGACGATAGTTTTTCGTAGACATGTGATACCTTTCTTCCTCTTGATACTAGGAAATCCATAGTTGGAATGCTTACTTCCTGAGTGATTGATAGTGAATTAGTAAGATGATATTGGTATGTACCTAGGCATCCATATTAGCCAGCTATAAGTATAAGACTTATAATGACACACAAAACAAACTGTAAAATATTTAAAAGGATGGCGGTGCCGCTTTTTTGCTCGACTTGGTAGGAGCAGTGCCGTGCCCCCAGATTTGTATAGCCTTAACTTCTGGGATGTAAGATGACTGGCTCGATGGCTCATTTGGTAGTGACCTCTGCCTTCTGAGCCAAGGGTCGAAGGTTCGATCCCCGCACAGTACAAACATTTGTGTGCATGAACATGTCAGTTTGTATTGGTTTGGGTGTTTTCTATGTATAATAATAGGCCGCTTCCTTACATCCCATAAGTATATTTTTCGAATTACAATTGTGTGTTCTGCATATTATTATAATCGTATAAGTACATGCCGGCATACATATAAATGCGAGTCTATATATATGCGAGTAAATAGAGACCTACTCGTACATATCTTAGATTTCATGCTCTGTCTTAACTAGCAGGTAGTATCAAGAACTTACCAGCAACTTGTGAAACCTCACTAAATTATCAGCTACCATAACATTTGAGAGGGCTTGTAGAGTTTTTGTGTAAGTACGCCAGTTAGCTATGATTAGTTAGAAGGAAAATTACTTCGGACTTTAATCGTTTGCCCCGAGGGCCCGTAGCGGCTCCTTCTCGGTATCCTGGCGCTAACAAAAATTATAAGGCAGCGTTGTGGCACGAGCCAGTCAGTGATTA
Organism: Conogethes punctiferalis; assembly: GCA_031163375.1. NCBI lineage: Eukaryota > Metazoa > Arthropoda > Insecta > Lepidoptera > Crambidae > Conogethes > Conogethes punctiferalis. Next base: position 3,945,154 of record CM062096.1, on the reverse strand, counting down.
GCTTCCAAGAAATGGAAGTTTTACAATATGTTAGTACCTATATTAGATATATTCTTAACTGTATATAAGGTACTAGCTGTGCTCGCGACTTCGTCCGCGTGGAATAGTTATTTTTTCCCCGTTTTTTTTACATTTTCCATTATTTCTTCGCTCCTAATAGTTGCAGCGTGATGTTTTATAGCCTAAAGCCTTCCTCCATAAATGGTCTATTCAACACAAAAAGAATTTTTCAATTCGGACCAGTAGTTCCTGAGATTAGCGCGTTCAAACAAACAAACTCTTCAGCTTTATAATATTAGTTAAGATTAGCATTAATTTCGCCATATGTACCATTTTGTGCAATATAAACAAACGTACCTACTGCATCACGTATTGCGTTTGTTATGTGTCTAACTATGTTCAGATTTCTCAGCCTGCGAATCGAACACTTATATCTTCATTTTGTTTTTACCATCCATTAATTTTAGCGTTGTAAGCGTGTGAATAGGTTATATTAATTGATGGAAAATATGAGAGGTCCTTCTTAAAACACCAACAATGTATGAAATGTTTAGGTGAAATAATTGATTATCCGAAGCGAAGCGAGGAGCGGGCTGCTAGTAAGGTATAATGGTAAAATGGGGGGTGAAAGTTTGTATGGAGCATTCAACCCGAATTTAACGCGAGCGAAGCCGCGGGCAAAAGCTAGTAATACATATTTATAGCTCATTCGAGTGCAGGAGTATTTTTCAAGTATGACATCACCCACGTTTAAACATCACAAACATTTCCTTCATCATCATCAGTCTGCAAACGTCCACTGCTGGAGCCTCCCCCAATGACAATTATCATTTGGGGGGGTTTGCCTTAGTCACGACGCTTGGCAGGCGGGTTGGTGACCGCAGTAGGTTTTATTTGTACCCAGGTAAACGTTGATGCCCATTTGGTGCCAAGCAGAATCCAACGGAGCCCCGCTTGTGTCGAAAGACACTCTTCATAATCAACAGCCTTTCGCAGTCCACTGCTGGACATAGGCCTCTGCAGTTGTTCGCCACTATCGTCAAACATCTGGACGCTATACCCATAATCGCCACACTGGGCAGAACACATCCTTATTTCACCAAAAGAAAACGATAGTACCTTTAACCAAAAAAGATATAGCCGTCCACTCGACATATAAAACCTATTGACAACTTTATCAAGCACTTACCTGACAAGCTAAAAAACGAGCAGTTTGTCTGCTCCGCTATAATCGGTGTAATTCGCCGGATGCATCTGTGGTGCAGATTAAAAAACAATATCTCTTTGTTTACAAGCTTTGTTGTTTATTTTTGTATCTGTCGCAGGCACACATTGTTTGAGAGAACGGTAAGCTTTGTTCTATTCTATAACAATTAAATTGAATAGGAATAAATTTATTTGACAAAACACATTGCTTACACAAAATGAAACACAACGCTAAAAGATGGATAAGTTTTCCGAAGAATCGAAAGGAAAACACTTTCGCCACACTGGGCAGGCGCGGGTTGGCGATCGCAGGGCGTAGCTTCTCGTTTCGGTGACGCTGCTGCCCGACATCGGTCTGTGGTATTTAGCTACGCCTTCAATTGTGGTGGTTATACCGCCACCAGTCGGTTGTCGGCGCCATGTACGCTTTTCGGCAGGATGCGCTGTGGGCAGGTGAAGTTGGCTTGAAGCGAAAAGATGATAGAATAGAATAGAAAATAATTTATTACTGTTTTATAATACAAGGGTGTACTAAATATACAAAGTAACTTAAGCTTAATATACAACTTAACTTAACTAAATATACAAAGTAACAAACAATGGTATACAATAAGCAGCCAAATTGGTATCCACTGAGTGAATGTCAAGTCATGAAATAAAGACTGCCAAGACGCTGATTTTCATTGGAACCGTCAAGAGGGACCGACCCTTACACAGTACAGTCTACTAGATGAGCTTATTGAGCCTAAAGGAGATAAAACCTTATTGTTATTGCCATGTTCGGCACAATGTTCTGCTATCCGCTCGCCGTCCTGTCCGGCGGTGTGTCGCGGACAACTTCGCACGTCGCGTCCTTGCGTGTCGGCTCCACTCCTGTCATTACTCGGCGAGGGTTGCCGATAATTTGCCGGTTTAGAGACGCCGTTTTATCGATAGATTTTAATGTGCTGGAATTACCGAGCGAGCAGATGGCTAGATCTGCTGTGTTGGACGGCCGGATGCTATGTGAGTTGTCTAGTGATTTTAGTAATTGCTCTTCTAGTTTGAGTGGCGGTTATTACGTTTTAAAATGTGTGTAATGCTGCTTCTCAATGTGTACAATTTCTTTACTTTGTTGTTTTTTTGAATTCCAATAAGTATTTTTACAACTAATTGGATTGGAGTTTAGATTCTTGTTGGTGTACCTTTTTGAATAGATAATGAAAAATAGATTTTAGCATAGGTAACAAAATTCAATGATTATACTGAAAATACTCGAAATATAGAGTTTGAAATGCTCGTTAAAACTTTCAGTTTCATTTTAATATTAGGTACTGTCCGTGTGGCTTTAGAATTTAAAATAGGACGTCGTAGAAGACGACTAAAGGAATATCAGAAAACGGGCAGCAGCGTACCTGGGTCCAAATAAAACCTACAGCAGAGGTTCCCAACCTGCTTGTGTATGCGTTCCAGTATGTGGTCAGGGTTCCTCCGCGCGTGTGACCGATTTAATTCCATAATTACCAATCCGCCTAAACCAAAGCAGCGGCACCGGAGCGATAAGTTACGCCCTGCGCTCGCCAACCCACCTGCCCAGCGTGGCGATTATGGTTATATCTTCCAGATGTTTACCTAAGTGGCGAACAACTGGAAAGGCCTATGTCCAGCAGTGGACTACAATAGGCTGATGATGATAATGAATCCGCCTGAGGTTTTGTTGACTGTGTTTGTGACTGTCCAGACGCAGGGACTAAAGCAAATGGCAGTTGTCATTTGGGGGAGGTCTATGTCTGGCGGTAGACGTTTCAGGCTGATGATGATGATAAATTGGTTTCGTAACAAAATAGGTTTTATAAAATGCCACATTTTTTTTTATTACATGGCAGACGAGCAAGCGGCCCATCTGATGTTAAACGGTTACCGCCGCTCAAAGACTCTGCAATGCCAGGGGCACAGCTTAGCAGCTGCCTACTGTGAGGGAAAGAGTTCTCTTTAGTTTTGAAGAAGGACAAGTCGTAGCTAGCGATCAGGAAACACCGCGGCTGGGAGCTCATTCCAGAGCTTACAGGTACGGAAAGAACGAACGTTGGAAACGGAACAGTTCTTGATGGAAATGGTTCCTTAATGGATGATATAATGTTATTCAATGAATTTAACACTTTCATAATTGGATCATGAATATATTTGGAGCTTCTTTTCGTAAGTTTATCGATAAATCTCGGCTCAACTCTACAGCTACCGTGTAGCCTGCAATCCGGCCGCGCGGTAGGCGTCGCGTGAACACCCTGTGTATAATTCGACCGCAGACCGCCTGTTTTGCATCACACTACCTACAGCAGGAGCCTTTCCAATCATAATGTCGGGTTTACTTTTTGTTGTTTTAAGGATATCAAGATTCTGTACCTAAGTATAAGATCTTTTTCTAGTTTCCAAGAATGCGCCAGACTATTTAAACTAACAAAATGATCTCAAAAAAAGTTTCCTCTTGTATTACCCAATACCAGTTGTATGGGGTCTCTCATAACACCCAGACCCGAGAAATTTGAAAAAAAAATTATAAATAGGTTCATTTAAAAACGGTTTTTTTACCGGTAATCGGACCTGGAACTCTCGGAATGCTCACGTTACAGGCTAGAGGGTCAGGCGATTTGTCAAAATTGAATGTGGTATAAAAAGTACCTAGGAGATGTAAGGGAGCGACCTATCACCATTTCGCTCCAAGCCAACCTCAGCTGCCTGTGGTGCATCCTGCCGAATAACAAACGAGGCGTTGGCAACCGCCACCTGGACTGCTGCTGGACACAGGCATCTCCAGTTGTTCGCCACTTATGGCAAACATCTGGAGGATATACCCACAATCGCCACGCTGGGTAGGCGCGTTGGCGATCGCAGGGCGTAGTTTCTCGCTCCGGTGACACTGCTGCCCGTCATCGGTCTGTCGTATTTAGCTACGCCTTCGATTGTGATTGTTATATCGACACCAGTCGGTTGCCAGCGCCTCGTTTGTTATTCGGGGGGATGCACCATGGGCAGCTGAGGTTAGCTTGGAGCGAAAAGCTGATAGGCCGCTCCCTTACATCCCAAAAAAGAAAGCACATTGCATTATACTTCGTTATGGCTCTCCTAGCCATAACTAAGTATAATGCAAGCTCCAGGTGGGTTGCATTTAGCGGTTGCAAAGCGAGCAAAACGGTTTTGAAGCGCGTCCTGCTGGCTAATAGATCATTATTAGGGAAATTGGACGGGTAAATTGAGGCTTGTTTCGCTTTGGAGAAAAGAAAACAAATGAAAGTTCCTCCGGTTATGATGGTGAGGCGGCGAGGAGGTTGCTTTTTGAACATTTGAACGGTTTGTTGTTTATGTGTAGTTTGTTTTGTGCATCCTTTTTATTTTTTGGCTTCACAAATGCATTCGGAAAGTTCTCTCTCGGAAACGAGAGATTTATTGTTTCATTTCTTTCATCTTCATTGATGATATTATTGCTCCGATCCCAAAGTAAGTAGCTTAAGCACTTGGTTTGTTATGGGTATCAGAACAACGAAGGTATAAACACTTAGGTACTTGAATACAAATATAAAAACCCAGACATGGAACAAACACAAATGTTCATCACACGAATGTTTGTCCTGGGTGGGGATCGACCCTTGGTTCAGAAGACAGGAGGCACTACTAAATGAGCCACCGAGCCAGTCTGTTTCAGAAGTGATTTTCAAAAATCTGAGACATTTTAGCATCCAAATCGAACTAATTTCCCCGAAGATAAGCCGAGACAACCAAAATTGCTATTAATGTCGCTTATAATAAAGGCGATACCCCGTCACGCCAAACCGAAATCACATCAACAAAACACGTTAAGGAAATTCCGAAAACGACACACATCCTGCCCAATATTATTTTGCATGTGAAATCAGGTTTTAACATGCACAAATATTTACGTGTAACGCCGCATGCAGGGTGTGGCCAAAATGTCAGGGGGTGTAAAAACCAGGGGCGAAGAAAGGGGGCGCAAAGGTGAAAGGGGCGAAAGGGGGGAAACGCCTAATAGCACCCAGTCACGAACCCGACACTTAAATTACGGAGTAAGTTAATGTTATTCGTAAAATAAACTTGGCTATGTGGATTTATTATTTTATAACAAAGGTTTTTATACAAGTAGTGGGCTTAGCTTATTCGCACGCTATTTGGAGATTAGATGAAATGTTGGGGAAACATGACCGGTGTAAGCTAAGTACATGGTTTTAGGGTTAGATAACTAATTCTAATGATGATTAGGTAAAGGCTTTATGTAGGTATTTGTTTTCGACTAGAGTGAAGACCGCGTATTGGCAAACGCAGTGTAGGACGCCCTCGGGCCAGGTCGAGTGACGATTTTCGCAGGACGGCTGGCAAGTGACGTGATGCGAGAAGCCCAGGATCGATCAAAGTAGCGAACATTGGGAGAGGCCTATGTCCAGCAGTGGACTGATATAGTTGATGAGTATGATTATAATTTTTCAACTTCTTTCGACGCTCTTGCTATGAAGGAAACTTGCATTCCTGTTAAGAAATACCCGCACTTGAGCAGTGATTGACTAAACCTGATCGATCTATAGACTTATATTAGCTAGAGATGAAAGGTTTTTAGTTTATTTGATCACCTAATTCACCCTTGTACTTTTTAACCGTACCTACCAGTTTCTGACTAGCTACATCTAAGGCTGTTTAGAAAAGATAATTTCTTTAACTGTACCTATCTAAATATTTATGTCTTTTCTGAGCAGTTAAAGTATATTGTATGTTATAAATACTTAGAAAACACATACGAAACGGCACGGCATTAGTGGAAGTCAAACGGCTACCCAAAAACTGATTTGGGGCTCATCCATTCCCACAGTGACTTTGGATTTACCAACAGGCGAAGGGTTATATACCTACTGTAAAATATTTGAAATTTTATTTTCATATTTAAAGTAAGAAGGCAACCTGCATCTAATCTGCAAAATATTTGGATATTTTGGCCATGTCTTAAAATATGGACGAAAATATTAAACTGCATATTACAATATAAAAAATATATATTCCATTATCTTTTTGCTACCATTCGGTTCCTTCAATACCCAATCCGTCGCCGAAGCGAACATGCACATGCACATTATTGCATAAGCCTTCACCCCCTATTTCGGGGGTGATTCGGTTATCACCCCCGTTTTACCCCGCCCAGTGCCAGGCGAGGCTTGGCGCCGGCCCACATACCTTTACTACTTACGTATTGCAAACTTTGCCTTATGTAGGACTGCCCCTTAATAAAAGTTTCCCGAACCGGGAAATTAGCTTTAGTAACAACGTTTGGGAATGTAAAGAATACTTTTGACGGAATCTCTTTTGGTTTTATCTAATAACCTACCTTAGTAATGGATTTATTGTGATTTGCAGTACCTAAGTACCTTACTTAGCAATTTTTTAGCGATCCACCCTCACTATGCTTTGGGTGTTTCAAAAACATATTAGAAATCCAAATGAAAACTAACAGTGTTTCTCTGTTATATTATGAACTAGCTGTGCCAGCGGCGTCCCACGCGTGGATATCGGGTTTCAAAAATAACGGACTTCCAAATTTCTGCGTGATGTGCGTTCAAACTTACAGATAAAAATTTCTCCCGTTTTGCCGACATTTCCCTTCACTGCTCTGTTTCTATTAATAGTTGCGTGATGAAAAGTATACTATAACCTGCCCAGGAGTAATTGCCCAGGAAAAACAGGGGAAGGACCTCCACCTATAGGGTGGTCCTTCCCCGGACGGGCGGCTCTATTCGAGCGAAGATTCGCTATGCCCTACCTCACTTAAAACTATAGGCATTACACGGCAAAACCTAACAAAAAAAAAAACCATTCCACGAAGCCATTAGAAAATGGGACATCAACAAATGCACCATAGCGGGATCACCCCGCCCGTTTCACCCCAAGGTGAGGCAATTAACCCAAATGCTGGCACTTCCCGGATTCCCGCCCTTCCCGACACGTGGCGACGCTTTACGACCTTTTGACAAACGGCCGGGAATGAAAGGTACCTATAGGGGAATCTTTTCAACCCTACACTAATCCATTGGCTTTATCTTGTGTTATCGTTTTGGTTGCGTAGGATAGTGATGTATGTGAAAGAGTTAGATTGAAGGTGATACGTTATATCAGATAGATATGTAATCTAGACAGATGGCTGTTCAGTCTTTTATAGACATAAACAGCCATGCAGAGAGTTGTACCTATGCACAATAGTAAAACGCTAGTTGTTCATTCATGGCTACACGAATGTATTTAAAGTGACATAGAAAAACAGACAAGTTCATATTATAATCAAAATCAAATCTATTTAATCAAAAATGTAGGCTTCATATAGGCTTGGCATAAGCGCTTATAGATCATCAATAATGAACACAGTAAATTGAGAGGAATTATTAAACTACCACCGGATTCGGAATGCAGCTTCTATCGAGAAGAACCAGCAAGAAACTCGATCTGTAAGGTTTGGGCTGGCATGGTGGTGGCAACTGACAGGTAACTAACCAGTTACTTGCCGGTTACAGTCACAGCGACATGGGCTTCACTTTCGCTTTCCATCAGGCGTAGGGTAGCCATTATGTCGAGTCACTATAAATAAAATAAAGAAGTACTATAATAAATAATAGAAAGGCGAAAACATCACACATTACTTTGCTTGTTCCAGTTGACTATGGAACCCTCGTCTTCGGACTACAGCGACGAGGAAGTGGGCGTGGTCGCGAGGGGCCAAAAGCTCTGGGTCCGAGGGGTCCGCGCTCACACCACCTGTGCGGACATCGTACGGGCGTTACAGGACGCTCCTGAAGGTAAACTGTCCCGTAGAATCAACAAAAAATAAGAAAAAAAAAGTGTACCTACTGATAAAAAAGGTTGTCGGAGCATTGGTGACTTTCCCCGGATCCGGTATTTGCCCTCCCCGGACCAGGAGTGCCGGCCGCTTATCATCTGCGGCTGGCCAAGGCAGGCAGGGATATGGCCGTATGCTTCGGCGCTACCCGTGTCCCTGCAACTTGCTGCCCACGGGCGACACAGGGGGGTTTAGTGGGTATGCCCTCCCTTTTGGGAGGTGTGAGTCCCACACACCATGCCGCCTCCCCCCGGAGACGGCATGAGGGTGCCTAATGCATTCCCCTCTTTAAAAAAAAATGACTTAATGTGGACACAACACAGTGGTCCGTAAACCCAGTGCCCTGGGCCCTTGTGAACGCGTAAATGCACTCCCGAATTAAAAAAATTATGACTTACATGGGGGAGGCAGCGGTCCAAGCATCTCCAAACCCTGCAGGGGGTTTGGACCTACCAATGTTTCTTTCAAATTTGAAAACACCTGGAGGCTTTACCCATAATCGCCACCCTGGGCAGGCAGGTTGGCGATGGCGAGGCGTAGCTCCTCGCTCCGGTGACGCTGCTGCCCGTCATCGGCCTGTGGTATTTAGCTACGCCTTCTATCGTGATGGTTATACCGCCACCAGTCGGTTGCCAGTCTCCTTCGTTATTCGGCAGGATGCACCACGTGCAGGTGAGGTTAGCTTGAAGCGAAAATATGATAGGCCGCTCCCTTACATTCCACTATCGTTATATCCAACTTATTCAGTCAATTGGCTAGCAAAATTGGTGATGTTACGTCTTTGTAAAGCCTTAAAAATATATGAAGTAATCATGTTTTTGACAGCTAATTATATACAAATAGGTACCAGGCTATACACCATTTGAATTATAATAAACATATTGTACAAAAAAGCTTGCTTCATCTTCAACAGGCAGTGGCGTCTGCGACCCTGGAGAGTGGGTGTTGGCGGAGCGATGGCGCGGGGTGGAACGACCCCTACCTCCAGACGTGCCAGTCTTGCATGTCCTGGCAGCGTGGGGGGGATGCCAGGCACGAGGTGAGACACTTGTCTATAGGTCTTTGCTGATGTACCAATAGGACTGACAATCTGATCTCCGTCAGCGTGTCGATGGCAATCTATACAAAATTGCTAATATTATGCCATACAAACCTCATCTCTTTTGACCTTCGAGCACATCCCGTGTGCAGGAGAAGTCACGCAGGGCAGAACGTAAGGCGACTCATGGTTTGAGGGGTAAACCGCAAACGCGGACCAGTGTGCCTAGCACGAACATTTTCGAAAAAGTATGCGTAACGTTACCGTAAACATTTGTAAGAAACTTGGTACAGCGCCCCTATCGTGCGTAAGAGGTACTACGTTTACGTACGTTAACGTAGTGAAAATTATCGCCCTGTTTACGGTTACGTTACGCATACTTTTTCGAAAGTGTTCGTGCTAGGCACACTCGAAGGTCGAATTTAGACCATCAGAATCTGGTCTCTAAAAGGTTTTCCATTCATCTGTTTATCCGTGCGTCTCGACGCGGGTCTATGACAACTAATTGGGTTCGTAATCATGAATTTGTAAGCGCATTAGAGTTATGGGAATGTGGTATCAATGTAGCTGCAAGGCTTCACCGGTTCCACAATTTTTAATTAAAAGAAAAAAGTTCTGCCTAAAGATTTCCTGGTGGTAAATTAATTTGTTTGGTACTTACCTATACCTATTAACAGAATTAGATCTGATACTCACATAATTTCCGGATACTTCAAAAAAACTTGACTTACCTATACATATTGTTCATCAGGTCCGTTTATCTCTGCGACGGGTATCCAGTGGTGGGGAAGACGACTCCGGTAGAGACAGCGACGGGGGGAGCCGGTCAGGGGCGCGGCGGAGACGACGGAAGGGCCTCCGGTCCAGTACACCGCCACCGAGGGCGAAGAGCGAAGACCCTGCCGCGAGGCTGGTGACCGTTATACAGCACCAGAGCAAGACAATACACCAGCAGTTAGATAAGTTAAGGTTGGTCATAATTAAGTTTCACGCACGCATCATTGCACGCCCGACGGGGTCTAGCGAGGGGGTGTGGGGACATTCTCTTGCTTGAGCACAGATCCCGTCCTTGGAGGAGGGCGACGGCTTCTGCCTGAGCCCTAGGCTGCCCCAAGTGGGGGGACCGGCCGGATCTGCCTAGCAGACACCGCTGGTGGTGGCGTGGTGTAATGGTTTATACCAAGATCCCACGTCACGCCCAAGGCGCATTGGCGGTGAAGACCGGGGTTTTTTAGTGGGTATTCTCCGTCTCGCTACCATCTAGAGGCGGAGTGAGTGCCACATAACCTGCTGCGTCCCTGAGTAGCAGGTATGCGTAACTGCATTTTCCCCCGGTCCAAAAAAAAAAAACAAAAAAAAATGGTCATCATTAAGTTGCGCCCTGCGGTATGGGGCTTAGAATACTACCCTACCTGTCGTAGGAGGCGACTAAAAGGGTTGTATCGCGCAGTGGGGGGTTGTGTCGAATCCCTCCGGACAAATTTGATGGTAAGCAGTCGACACCGCCAATGGACACCCTCAACTCAAATCGAGTTCTAGGGTCGCTGCCGGCCTTCAAACATCTAACCAAAAAAATAAATTTAATTGCCAACTGTATACCTACATTTACAAATAGAAATTAAATGAAAAATAAATTCTTAACAACTTTTTAACAAAGGTAGGCTGCATTGTCACTAAGGCGGAGCTGAGCAGAGCCTCCGCTCCTCCAAGCTGTACCGCGATTCACCAATCACATGGCTTAAAACCATGTGAGTGTGGATTTCAAGTCATGTGATTGGTGAATTACTACGGCAGAGCTCGTCTCCGTTCTGCCTCGGCTCTGTGGAAACGCAGCCTAACGCTAGTCCTAACAACGTAACGACCTACAATACAAGCCTTAAGTAAAGGTCAGCGTTTTAAACCACCAAATTTACTTTCCAGAGAACAAGAGAAGCTCATCGACCAACTTGAGGATCAGACCCACAAGAGCAGAATGGAGAAACACGGCACCAACTACCTGCTCGAGTCCTATCTTCGAGACCTCGGCAGATGCAGCGAAGTGAACGACAGCCAAGCCGGAAACAGCGACAGCGGAGTCGGCGTCGGCAGCGGAACACCCCCCAGAAGACACACCAAGCACAAATCCAGAAGAGAACGCCACCTCATGAGAGAACATTACTTCACAAAAGAACTCACCGACATATGCCAAGTCAATTCAGAAAGACTGATGCAAACGCACAACGATACAGATTCAGAAGCGTCATCAGATGAGCTGACGAGGATAAGAGAGGAAATAGAGCTGCTTGAGAAACTGGCGATTATAAATAAGAGATTGCATCGCGAGGAAGAGTTAGTGGTGCGTTTGACGGCGAAGGTGAAACGGTATATGGACGAGAATAAGGCAAATAGCTGTGAGAACGTCACGCAAGTAACGATGCTAATGGACAAGATTGAAGAGGAGTTAGAGAAGACCGCGAAGGAGATGCACGACAACGCAATGGAGTTGGCTAGAGCCGACAGAGATATAGAGGTCAGAAAGAAGCTGCTGGATGAACTGACGCTGGAATTGGAAGAAGAGGAGCTGCAGAACACTGTTCTAGAGAGGCAGCTAAACGAAGCTTCGAGCAGACAACCGATTGTGTTACAAGATAGTTACGTACCTGTTTTAGATCAAGCCAACGTTTGCCAGTTCCCACACGGCGCGGGATACGCTCTAGACACGCTGGTATGACATAAGGTTATAACAAAATTCGTCCCAAAGATGTACTGTCTATTACCAATTGTAGTTAGTGATTTCTAAAGTTCTGCTGGTGGTGAATGTTTTGTGTCAAAATTGTGACATCGTCTGTTAGCTTACAACACCGCTGAAGTCGAAAATTGGCAGTTTCCACATTTTAATTGCTAAGGAGTAGCAGACGAACCAAAGATGCAAGCGCATCGCTCGCGAGCCGCGCATTCGTCAGATGTGGTTGGACAATTGGTTGGAGCTCTAACCATTGGTCGCATGATATAGATTTCAGACAATCAGAAGCCTTAATTCGAAAGTGGCAGCGCGCAAATTGGTTCGCCTCTCAAAACTGTCGTTTTTTCGTCTCCTGTTTCGGTAAAATTACTTTTGCGGTGCTGTTAGTTAAGGGACGATATAGGTATTCCATTGATGTATTTACGCTATCACACACCATATGGATTTCCATATTACCTACCCATCGATTTAGAAATACTTGGATACACCATGGACCTGCAATGTCGGTTTGAAGAGTTGAAGTGTATCTAGCTAGATAGATAGCTGTACTACTATAGATAGATACTCTTTATGGCACACCAAACAATTTACTTACAACTAGACCAGGGGCGTAGCTACCGCCGTATCTGCCGTATCAATTATTCAGGGCCCCCAGATCATGGAGGCCCCCGAAGTGCATAAGCAAAAACTTCCCAAATTTTGTGACAAATCTTTCTAAGCCCTTTTTAAAGCCCTTTCTAAGGGCCTCCAACAATTTTTTATATGGGGCCCCGCCAAGACACGCTACGCTTCTGAACTAGACGGAGTATAGGTACAATTTTATTGTTGTAGAATGTAGGTCTTATGGCTATGAGCGATCTCTTCCAGACAACATTGGGATAGAAGTGTCCAAATATTTCTAAGTCGATGATATCACCATGTTTTTGTTTGTTTAATTCGAACTGCGAATTTCACAAACCATTTTACAAACACAAAACGTTCACCATAATACAATGAGCTCTCTTAAGAGCCCTAGTGATTCAATCCAAAACGAAAAGTACCCCAAAACAAATATTATATCTTTTGTATCTTAATTGTAAATAATAGCTATATCCCTAATGATATTATTAGACAATAAACTTGGTGCTAAGTTAATAACACAGTAATGTTTAGATTTACACACTTCTATCGTAAATATTCCACTAGATATCATGTTCCTAAAAACTCTTGTAAATGTCCAAAATTAGAGGAAAAATCTAAATATTCTTAATAATTTTTTATTACGATCTAAATACGTCGTAGGTTTTTTTTTTGTAACAATTTGTATTGGTTCCGATAAAATAAGTATGTTCATTTTCAAAAATTGCTATCTTTAGAAATTCATTTCACGGACAATATCAAAAAGCCTGTCAGCTGTGGTATCTAGTGGGATGTAGTCGATCGAAGTTTACAAATTTATATTCGAGTCCGATGCCAAAAATGTATGACAAAACCACCAATTGCAGTATGTTTAGTTAGGCTAGTCAATCCGATTTCACTGTCCTTATTAAGCGTGTTATACACATTTTCGGAGAGCTTTCAGATATACTTAGGTATTCTAAGTATATCTAAAAGCTAGGTAACTAGGTAGCTAGGTCGCTCTAGATAAGAGATACTTAGGTATTCTATAAGGCACAAACAGTTTACGTACCTACTTAAAACTAGGCATAAAGATATTGTAGGAACAGACTTGTCCCTACGAAAAGTGGAAGTACTTCCGCCGGGCTAGGTGATCGTGCTCGGGGACCGCGATCCAATGGACCATCTTGGTGTTTCGTATTAAGCGAGTCTTTTACGGAGCGATTACATTATGGAGATTGTGTGCTGTGGATGTTACATCGCCATCTGTTGTTAGCTGGCGTAACTAGTGCTTGTATATTGTAGCGCGTGGAGATACATGTCGCTACAATATCATCATCAGTCTGCAGACGTCCACTGCTGGACATAGGCCATCCCCAACCTCCACATGACAGCGTTTTTTGCATAACCGGTACATTTTAAATTATGATATCTCGGCTTTACAAAGCCATTTTGTGACCTCAGATTAGACAATCGCATATTTTGATCCTAAAGTAGGACAAGTTTATTGACCACAGACAGACCCCAGAACAACATTTATTTTCATTGCATAATGTATGTATTTCAAATGGGATTCCCTCCTATGTTGTATGTGTTTCCTTTTTTTCTATGAAAGGAAAAAAATTATCCGAATATGTGTATAGCTCGCTTTATCTTTTCCTTTGTGATTGTAACCAATAATAGTAGTTTAAAGTGTAGTTTAATCCCCACAACTTTGATTTTTCTGTGCAATGTTGAAACTAATTGTACTACAAGTATATTATACTCGACTGGATAACCTTGTTACCGTCTCAAAATAATTAGGACTTAACAAGGTAGGCAAATTGTTTATTTTGTTTATGTTATGAATAATAACTGACTGATTTTTTAATAAATTCAAAACTTTATGTAGTTATTATAAAATAATAAAAAAATATATTTCGGCGAAAAGCTCGATGGCTGATTTAGATAGGAGTCACTACTCCTGCCTTCTGAACCATGGGTCGTGGGTTTGATAACCCCGGGACAAATTTGTGGTAGATACCTTCGTTGTTCTGATACCCATAACACAAGTGCGTAAGCTACTTACTTTGGGATCAGAGCAATGTATGTGATATTGTCTGATATTTATTATTATTTATAGTTTTGCTCTTATTGATGGTAAAATTGTTATCCAGTATTAAGTATACAATTAATTATAGAGAACAGTTCTTACACAAATAAATGCTGACCTACATTATTCCTTTAAAGTACCTCTTCAATTTTCACCAACATGAAATTATGTGATCTAAAGCTGGCTCTTAAATTTAGCCGATTACGAGTAATCTTAAGTTTATTTCCACAACCATCGTTAGATTCTATAAATAAAGTTAAAAAATAATTAAAATCTGGTGACATTTTCCTGCTTACATTGAGAAATCTAAATTAGCTGTAATACTTCCCTCCAATAGTTAATAAGAAATAAATGATGTTTATATGCAATATCTTAGTTTTAAGAGAAATTAAACAACGAATACAAAGTTACACGATGTTTTATTGAAATTATATTAACAATATAAGTAATTTATTGAAACAAAATGCATAAGTCGTACTTTCTGAATGCCTTGGCCAGTGTTTAGGCTAGATTAGCTGAAGTTATGTGAACAGGTAAACCTACTACGCTCCCCTTTGAATGAAAGACATCATCAGCCTATCGCAGTCCACTGCTGGACATAGCCTGTCCAGTTTTTCGTCACTTTGAGAAAACACCTGGAGGCTTTACCCATAATCGCCACGCTGGGCAGACAGGTTGGCGATCGCAGGACATAGCTCCTCGCTCCGATGTGACAGTGAGAATGACAGATAAGTAAAAAAAAAAAATACATTCCTCAATCTGAGGTTAGGTTAGGTTAGTATATTATATTACCCTCGTATATTACCCTTATACTATAAGTACCATTATGATGACTACTCGGGGCATCTCCGCAAATTACAAAATTTAGGAAAAACATTTTCTAAATTGACTTGACTGGCAAAAGAACTTAGAACCTTAGAATTGTCTCGGCTTTAATAAGCCTGCTCTACCAACGTCCAAAAGAACGTCGTAACATTTTCAAACGCGATTACCATCAGTGGTTTCCATCTGTCAATGTCATTTTATGTCCCATTTCAAGGGGTATGGTGCCGAAAAAAAGTAATTAGTCAGTCTTTTAGATTGTTAAAAAATAAGACACCTATTTTTTTCATTTGTAAATTAGACCAAAAATTACAAGATATAGCCCGTTAAAATTACGCGTGACGTTAAAGAGTGGGAGTTTTTTCGGCACTGAGTGACGTCAAAGCCCCCCACCCCTACATTTTGATGCCGTGTACCTTTGTTATTTTTTGTTTAAATAAAAAAAAAAGGAAAAATACGTGTCCAATATATTTTCATAATCTAAAATACGGACTAAATAAATAATGTAATTATTTTGACCATGGAAACATCCCTATTGTCCAACATAAACGTGTGTAAGAGTTCTATAGCCTACTATTTCGACAAAAATACTATCAACAGTCCTTTACAGTATGGCGTTTGCTGATGGTCTGTATTCTGATGATTCTCCTGGGAAACGGATTCGAATTCGAAATCGGTTAGTGAATAATCATCCTGCAAATAGTTGATGTAGTATAATGTATTTTTTTTTTATAAGAAGAGCTTTCAGGATTACCTCACTTCACCTGATGGTAAGCGGTCATGAGGTCCAAAAGTTAGTTTAGTATATTTTCCCCATTTCACATTAATACAGCATCAAAAACCAACTTAAACACTGGCCAAGGCGTGCCTTCAACACCGCACAGCGACAAAGGTAGAAAGGTGGACCGAAGCGCGCTCCAAACTTCCTGGATGGGTGACCAGACCGCAGCCGCAGACGAGTCTCCCGAGTCTGGAGCGCCTTGGAGACGCTCGGGGCTTACTCCGTGTCCATCGCCACCTGGAACCATGAAAAATTGGAATGATTAGGATCAAGTGCTATTCAAAAGGCCGGCAGCGACCCCAGTACTCGATATGAGTTGCGGGTGTCCATGGGCGGTGTCGACTGCTTACCATCTAGGCATCACAACTGCTCGTCTGCCGCCTCTTGCATAAAAAATAGAATATTTTTTGTTATAAAAACTCCTAAAGACCAGTCGGGTCTTTCAATGTCTTCTTTGAATAGTCTAAAGGGCATTTATACCGACCTAATTCCACCAGGCAAAATATAAGCTTATCACCTTTACGGTCCAAGCCAACCTAACCTGCAGGTTGTGCATCCAGCCGGAAGTTAATCAACTACCTAGGAAATTGATCAACTTACGATTCTTGCTATTTTCCGGTGACATAACCATCACGATTGAAAGCTGTCTATCCGACGATTAGAGGTCAATATACTAAGCTACTACATATATAAAAAAAAATTACAAATAAATATGCATTTATACATTTAATGAGTTGTTAGTATAGATAGCATTAGTCAAAATATTGTCTATCTCTTCGATAATAAACCATTAGATATGCAATACAAATAAGAAGTTCTTTCACGCCACGTTCGCGATAACAAACGGTTGTTAAGAGTCATTGGTACTGAGCCATATAGTCCAGGAGCTATGCATTATTAAATACGAGTAGTCAAGATCGATGTTCATCGATTGATACTTTGTTCGCGATATTTTTATTCTTTAAAATTTATTGTACCGATTGGTAGGTACTTTGATTAATTTTAAATCTTAGTAATATTGACATAATGTTGTATAAGGCGTTTTTGGACGTCGATTATCTTCTGATTTATTATAACACAATAGGCTATTATGACTAAAAATTGTAATTAGTCCGTCTTTTAGCTTATTCAAAAATAAAAGACACGTATTTCTTTATTTGTAAATTAGACTAAAAATTACAAAGTTATAGCCCGTTGTAATTACGCGTGACGTCACTCGGTGAGGCATTTTTACGGGAGGGAGTGACGTCAAAGACCTCCACTCCTAACTATTGATGCCTTGTATCTTTGCTATTTTTTATTTGAATTAAAAAAGGAAAAATACGTGTCCAATACAAAATGTTTGAGATGCGCTATGATTATGTATGACTGTGACCTGTTTGTGTGCCTGTAATAAATAAATAAATACATTTTTATGATCTCAAATACGGACTAAATATAATGTAATTATTTTGACCCCCAAACCATCCCTATTTAAGAAAATGGATATAAAAATAATACATAAATTCATCATCATCATCGGCCTATCGAAGTCCACAGCTGGATATATGCCTCTACACTTATTCGCCACTTTGGTCAAACATCTGGCGGTATTTCGCCTCGCTGAGCAGGCGGGTTGGCTTTCGCAGGGCGTATCCCCTCTCTCCGGCGACGCTGCTACCAGTCCATACCACTGGGTATTTAGCTACGCCTTAATACTTAAATTATGTAAAAAGCATTATAAGTTCTATTGCCTTACATTATACACCATTTTTAAACAAAAAATGTTCGAAGTCAACTCTTGGTCTAATACATCTTGTTGACATTTGTTACGATAATCTTTTATGAAGTAATTGGATAGGTCAATGGTCAGCAATACAGCGAAGTAGGGGTTCCCCGAAACTTATTTTGTATCGATATAATACCGCAATATCGCTAAGGATATTTTATACCGATTGTGATCGATTCAAACAAAAAATGTTCATACACATAGCTTCGGCTTAGAGGTCGCTGTGTGGCCCAGCGTGACATGTCTTGGGGTTATTTATTTACATATTTTTTTTTATTTATTGTATTCGTATAGATTAGTTGGGTAAAATATCTTGTAAATAATTCAGCATTTGATTTTCTCAATAACTGTTAAAATGAAGTTCTGTATCTTGTAATTAGTCCTGTGACTATTTCAGAAAGACCAGTACCTAATTCAATAATCAGTTTTCTTAAATTACGTGTGCTTTATAAATAATACAACAGTTTAACTTTGATTTAATTTTAAGTAAAAAGGAAGGAACCCATATTTGCAAAATACATAAACGAAATAAATTAATTATATGTAACATTCTCTTCAACATGTTGTGAAAGAGAATGATGATGATTCTCTTCAATAAGTAGATTAAAAGAAAATATAAGTCTTGCTTCCTAAAGTTATGAAATGAGTATAGAATGAGATACAGCCTCAGATAAAGTCGCGAGCAAAATCATTATAATATAAAAATAAAATAAAATAGAGGCATAAAAATTAGGTATTTTAAGATAAGGGAAATATGTCCTTTTAAAAGTACAACATACCATGACTTTTTAAATGCCTACAGCTACAACGTTACATTTTAACTTATTATACGATTTTACGCATTCGATTCGATTCCAGTCGATAGTACTACCGATAACAAATATCGATACAAACGTATAAAGCTCCTCTCTACGACAACACTATGACTAGTCGTTAAGGCGCGCTCGGTAAGCGCACGCGACAATGGAGAGATTTATACTTCTACTCGTAACTTGCACAATAGTGACTGCACTCAACCTCGACTACTTGGACCCAACCAAACTCCAAACCAAGACCACACCAGCCGTTCAACAGCAAGCCGCTTTACAGATAATCTCCAAATACTCCAACCAAGTGACCGTACAAGTAAGCCCGATCCTGTTCCAGAACAATAAAGATGTCTTCTCCCTTCGCACATCTCAGGGCCAGCTGCGCATCAAAGCTAGCTCGGGGGTCGCAGCCGTTTGGGGCTTCAACTATTACCTCAAGAAGTACTGCAAAAGCCAAATAGCCTGGCAGACGCAACGCGTCGTGCTGCCCAGCCCACTCCCAGACGTGGACGAAACTGTCGTCGCCAACGACAGGTTTCGGTACTATCAGAACGTGTGCACAGTGTCCTACAGCTTCGCCTGGTGGGATAGTCCAGCTTGGACCAACCACGTGGAATGGATGGCGCTAAATGGTATCAATTTGGCGTTAGCGCCGGTCGCCCAGGAGGCTGCGTGGGCGCGCGTCTACCGACAACTCGGTATGACACAAGACGAAATCGACCAACACTTCACCGGCCCCGCCTTTCTCTCTTGGCTCAGGATGGGAAACGTACACGGTTGGGGCGGACCCCTGACACAATCCTGGCACGACAGACAAAGAGACATTCAAGATTCAATAGTCGACTACATGTTCCAGCTAGGTATGGTGCCAGTGTTCCCCGCGTTCAACGGCCACGTACCCAGAGCCTTATCGAGAATATACCCAAACGTGACATATCACTCGGTGGACACTTGGAACAAGTTTAGCGAGGACTACTGCTGCGGTCTCTTCCTAGAACCGTCAGATCCGTTGTTCACAACCATCGGCAAGATGTTCTTAACGGAAATTACCGCCGGATCGGCGACAAGCCACATTTATTCCGCGGATCCCTTCAACGAAGTGAGGATATCGAATTGGACGACAAATTTCATTAGAAACACGGCAACGGCTATATACAATTCTATGACTAGCACGGACCCATCGGCGGTTTGGTTGCTTCAAAACTGGATGTTCGTTAGCAGCCCCATCTTGTGGCCCAAGACAACGGTGCAAACATTCCTGACAGCTGTGCCGAACGGCAGAATGCTCGTATTAGATTTGCAGTCGGAACAGTGGCCACAGTACTTCCTATATGAGCAGTATTTCGGACAACCTTACATCTGGTGCATGCTCCATAACTTCGGAGGTACGCTAGGGATGTTTGGCAGTATGCCGGTGATAAACAACGACGTGTACTACGCCAGATCACGGGCCAACTCTACTATGATCGGGGTCGGGCTGACACCAGAAGGTATCAATCAGAATTATGTCGTTTATGACTTGATGCTGGAGTCGGCGTGGCGTAAGGGCCCCGCAGATCTTCAACAGTGGGTCGCGGACTACGCCGAAAGGCGGTACGGCTGCACCAACATGACCAGCGCTTGGAAGTCTCTCTTGAAGAGCGTGTACAGTTTCGACGGCCTGAACCGCGTGAGAGGCAAATACGTCATCACCCGCCGGCCCAGCTACAAGATAAAACCGTGGGCGTGGTACAAAAGCAGCGATCTATTCGACGCATTCAGAAAATTCACGATGGTTTCCAACGGTACTTGTTACAGTCCAGGATTTTATCACGATCTTGTAGACGTTACGAGGCAAGCGTTGCAGTACAGAGCGGAGCAAATTTACCTCAGCATTGTCAACAACCCTTACACGAACAGCTGGGTTTTCAACCAAACTGCGAACATGTTTTTGGATGTCATGAATGACATATCGATTATACTGTCGACTTCTCAAGATTTCAGTCTGTCTAATTGGTTGAATGCAGCGAGAGGGTTAGCTAAAGATGACCTAGAGGGGTACTTTTACGATTTGAATGCTAGGAATCAGATTACATTGTGGGGGCCAAACGGCGAGATATCTGACTACGCTTGCAAGCAATGGACCGGCGTCTTCCAGTATTATTATATACCGAGATGGACCATGTTTTTGTCGGCCGCTTTGGACGCGAAGGTTAGGAACGAGCAGTTCGACGAGCGCGGGACGCAGAACATCATAAAAGCTACTGTTGAAGAGAGGTTTCTGAACGTGGAGATCAACGAAGCTAGCAATTCTGACCCGAAAGGTGTAGCGTTTCAGTTGCATTCCAAATGGGCTTTCATCCCAGATTTGCCGGACTTGCCTAGAAGCGTGATAAGTCGTAACAATGTTAGCGGGAAGATGACCACCTTGGCAGATATAGTGGATGAGGATGATCTCTCCAATGAAACGCCAACGGTTGTGATGGCGCATTCGACCACACCTTCGTAATGTTAACAAACATAATGGGAAGGCATTGAAGGTCAATCTTCTACATTTTATAACAATTTTGTATGCAAACACTTTTGTTCCATAACAATAAAGAACTTAATAGGATATTCCCTATAGAGTTTTATTATAATAAAGAACTTAATAGTATATTCCATAAGTTCTGACTTTATTTATGGATTTATTGAACTCTTTTATCGTAGGGCTACATAATTATCGAAAAACTTTTTCTATTATACGAGTTATAAAACTTTATACTAAACGCGTGATAGAGTCCACATACAAAAAAAAATGTTACTACATCCGCGCCATTCAACTTCATAGAAAAATCTGTTCTGTGAAAGGGACAGAAAATTTTGCTTTCAACAACCAACAAACTGCATCATGTCCATTTTTCAGCCAATTTTGGTTTTGTTTTCACTGTTCATTGTATATTTTTGTCTATTTTACGATAAATTAGTTAATACACGAAAATATATATGTATTTAATTTCTCATAAATCAAGTTTTAATTTTGTATTACTAATAACAAATTAATAGTTCAATTATATTATTAGTTTTGTCATTATTTTTTACCACTACTACCTGCCACCCCCTGGTGTTAGGTATCATTTTGATCGATCACAATCTACTGAAAAATAATAGTTAACCTTTACAGGTTAAAGATTATTTTTAAACTTTCTAACTTTTAACTTTTTTTAAACTTTCGCCAGTTTAAAATCTCGCGAGATAGATTATAACCTAACGGTATTTAGACTGGGTCGATGGCTCATTTGGTAGTGACCTCTACCTGAGCCAAGGGTCGAGGGTTCGATCCCCGCACAGTTCATACATTTGTGTGCATGTAAGCCAAGGGTCGTGGGTTCTATCCCCACACAGTACAAACATTTGTGTGCATGAACATGCCTGTTTGTATTGGGCTGGGTATTATCTATGTATAATATGTCTTTATTTACAAAAATAAGTATCTTCAGTTGTTTAGTACCCATGGTACAAGCTTAGATTTAGTTTGGGGCTAGACGGCGCAGTGTGATCCAACGTGGCATGTCCTGGGTATAAAAAAAAATTCGAGCGAAGGTACTATGACTATGTGTATGGTACTCACCGCTACCTGCGGCTCGCGCTCGTCCCCCGGCGGGTCCTGCGCGGGCGCACCCGCGTCGCCGGTGGCGCTGGCGCCGCCGCCGCGCCGCTCCTCGCCCTCCACCAGCGCCAGGAAGCGGCCCAGCTCCGCCTCGTCGCTGATCCGCAGAGGAGTCTTCGGACCGACTATAGCTATCGACACGTTCTGTGAAGGAAGGTGGGCGACGGTTGTGAGATGTCGTGTAGATATGTCACCGGAAAATAGCAAGAATCGTAAGTTGATCAATTTCCTAGGTACTTGATTAACTTTCGGAATATAACAAACGGTAGTTGAAATGTATTATTTTACGCAATGGATTTCAGTTAGTTGATCAATTTACGGTAGCCTGGCAGTAATTTAATAATTTACGATTTTGACACAAGTAAAATCGTCCTCAAATGGGCCAATCGTTGCTCAACGTACTATTTAACGGTGCAATAACACCCGTAACTTAATACACTGTTCCCTGATTGGTTGCCGGGATAACGCCACGTGAGCCATTGAACCAAACAACGTTCACCTCACCTTCTTCGGATGATTTTACGGCAAGTCCCCGTAAAATGAACAATTTACTAAAATACATACATTAAATAATACATTTTAACTGCCGTTTATTATTTTCCGGAAGTTAATCAACTACCTAGGAAATTGATCAATGTACGATTCTTGCTATTTTCCGGTGACAGATACACCAATCACATATTTTCAATGTCTTATGACATCTGTCATAATATGTCATAGATGATAGATGTCACATGGACATTGAAAATATATGATTTTCGAAAAATCCTATGGCATTTGCAAAAGGATAATTGAAACGAGAAGCTTTAATGTCCCAACGTGCAGTTACAAAAGACAAGCGAAACGACCCAAAAAATCATCTAAATAATGTTTTTTCAAAATGATTTTCGTTAGAAGTAAGTCCAATTTAGTTTTTCAATAAAAAAAATACTACGTAATTGGCTGCTTGCAATTTTTTTTACACACATATCTTGACTACCCATTAGCTAAGGTATAAAAAAATGTAGTAGCGAACAACGGCAATTTTTTTTTTGTTGATCAGCGTATTTGCGGGAGACTGATGGTAAAATTTGAACATAGTAGGTACCTTGTTGTTCAAATCCACTTCGTTAGGCAAGGTGTCTCTCAACGCTCTCAGGCCGTGAGCCACCAACTCCTGCAGATCGCAGTCCTGGAACGTCGAGAGATGCTTCTCGAGGTAGGTCCTGGCTGACTGCGAGCGAGCACCGATGGCCATCGCTCGGCAGTCGAAGTAGTTCGCAGACGGACACGTCTGGTAAATGTGGGGGCCTTGGTCCTGGAATTAAGATAGATTTGTTAGTTTGAGGCTTCATAAAACTGGGAAGTCCTTCGTTGGATTAGGTATTAAATTATTCAATAAGCTACCAGAACATGTTGTTGAACTGCCCACTCATAAATTTAAAGCATATCTAAAATCATTACTAATGAAAGGGGCTTACTATAAAGTAGAAGACTTTTTGAACGACAACATTCCTTGGATTGCAGATTCTTAGTCAACACTCCTATTGAATTGTATAAACTCAATTTATTGCTTTGCATTGTTTAAGTTTAAATTTTCTTATTTTTATAAACGTTGTAATACAAAAATTGTAAGAATTTTGGCCATGAAAAAGAGTAACTATCGACTTTCTTGCCGGTTCTTCTCGGTAGAGAACGACCTTCCAAATCCGGTGGTAGATTCATTGTTTGTACTTGCATTATTTGACGATTCATAAGTGCTCGTCATGAGCCTACTTGAATAAAGATATTTTTCATTCATTCATTCATTTGTTTTTTATATTTCAATCTTGCGATCAGTCAGTTGACTATGAGCAGATAGGTTGCATGAGGTAGTTGCACCCCAGCAGGAACACCAATAGGGATGTTTCCAGAGTCAAAATAATTACATTATATCTAGTCCATATTTTTGATTATAAATATTAATGGACACATACTTTTCCTTTTTTCAATTAAACCAAAAAATAGCAGAGATACAAGGCATCAAAATGTAGGAGCGGGGGTCTTTGACGTCACTCAGTGGCGAAAAAATTCCCACTCTTTGATCTCACACATAAATTTAACGAGCTTCTTTGTCATTTTTGGTCTAATTTAGAAATTAACAAATTTAAAATGTTTGTGTTCATTAGTATGTCTGTTTGTATTAGTCTGGATGTTTGTTTACTATGTATAATAAATGTGTGGGGGATGTAAAGGAGTGGCTTATCATCTTTTCGCTCCAAGCCAACCTTACCTGCCCGTGGTGCATCCTGCCGAATAGCAAATGAGGCGTTGGCAACCGACAGGTGGCGGTATAAGCATCACAATTAATTAAAGGCTTAGCTAAATACCACAGATCGATGACGAGCAGCAGCGTCACCGGGGCGAGAAGCTACGCCCTGCGATCGCTAACCCGCCTGCCCAGCGTGGCGGTTATCGGTATATCCTCCAGATGTTCGCCCTTAGTGGCGAACAACAGGAGAGGCCTATGTCCAGCAGTGGACTTCAATAGACTGATGATGATGAATATATGTATTTATTTACAAAAAAATGTATCTAAGTAAGTTTATCACTTGTCTACCCATACTACAAGCTTTTGAAGCATAAAGAATGACATGACATGGCGATCAGGAGATATAAAAAAATCCACTTACGTCATAGCCAGCAACTAGAAGTCCCACACCGAGTGGTCTCTTATCGTACCTCTGGGTACAGATTTGCATCTTGTTCCCGACGAGTCCGATCAAACGTCCAACAGGCATCGGTGAGTCGTGTGCGTACTTGTGGTTTAGGCACTCAGTGCGCATGAAACGACTGGAATAAAAAAACATTGTCAAAACTTCTATTCTCTATTTATCATCATGCAAACATAAACTCACACAGGTGAACATGATTTTTTTTTTCTTTTTTGAGTCAATCTGCAATCGGTCCCACTATAAGCGGATGTGTTGAAGCCATTGTGCGTGAAGTGTGCTCTCCTCTGAGAACATTGCTTATTTTCGTACTACACCATTCTTTGGTGTAGTTGGACCAGAATTAAATAAATAAATAACCCAAGACATGCCACACTGGGCCAAACAACGCCACCTAGCCCCAAACTAACAAAAATTATTATAAGACTGTTTAAGGTACATTCATTAAAACATATTTTGATATGAAACCCATAACATAAACACACTATTTAATATAGCCATCGACCAAGCTTCATAAATGAGGCATACAAAATACCACGCAATACGAAATCGTGACATCACGCTTTTTGTATCAGTTTGCAAGAAGCATTTTTGGGTGAGTTCATATTTGTGATTTTAAAATTGAGATCGCTCGGGGACTTTTTATGCGAAGTAATTCTTTCACCAATGTTTCTATAATTGGATGATGCATTAATATTAATCCAAAAAAAAAATTTGTCATCATGCCTATTATTGCCATTGATACGAAAAGAAGAAGAAGAAGTGTAAGTAGATGATTTACCTCAACATCCGAGCATCAGCTGTCAAACCCGAGATAGAAATACCAATATGATCATCAATAGGGATGATCTTCTTCTGGTATGCGGACAGTTCGCTGACAGCCCTCTTCAACGCGATAAGCACGGCAAATTGCTTATTCTTCAGACCAATGGTAGCGGAACCTAGCTTAACCGCTTCCATTGCATATTCGACCTGGTGGAGACGTCCTTGGGGGCTCCATACCGTGACGTCACTGTCATACTGGTTTCTGAACTGTGGACAGATTGACAATTGGGCTGAGTATGATTGGATTTAATTACAAAAATAATTTTAAACCATCCCACATACTCAAAATCTCATACATCGAGTTACAGAAAATAGCCCAGGTAACTAACTATTAGACATTAGACATCTACAATATATCAGATCTACAAATATATTAGATTATTTTATATTGCACATGACGTAATATACATTATATGGATTTATGTTAAAAACCATTGCAAAATAATAATTATTCAATAACACAGATTTATTTCGAAAATATTTGAGGTTATGACATAAATACAAAAGAATTATTCCTATTTCTAATGATACATATTTAGAGTTTAACTCATTTATAGAATCATAAGTAAATGATTTCGATTTTGTAAAAAAGAAAAACGTTGAATGTTTTCATTTCAGAAACTTATAACAATCCGGCGTCGTGACACTGCAAAATTCCTACAAAACATGAATAATTTTGTCCATTTTAGAAAATAATTTATACCGACTTTATCCCTAAATACTATTATCGAAATAATGTACTTACCATTTCGAATTAGGCCAAGTTATTTAATAGAAATTATCAGTTTTAAATTTTAAAACTATGAATGAAGACGCTACGATGACTATGTAAATGTCAAATTGACGTTTTTATTCATAAGCAAATCATGTCCATCATCAGCATAGACATACGATTCTATACTGCCTATTACACCGACCAATCTGAAGTACTGGCTTTTGTGATTATTACTACAATACACCTATTCTTTAATGAGAAAATGTTTATAATGCAGAAATAATTTCATAATTTAAAATCAGGATGCGATCTCTATTATAGTTGATACCAGACTTAGTCAATAGAGGTCGCTTTCTCTGTAAAATATCTAAATCATGGAAATACACTTTTCCTAAACTTCGTAAATTCCTTGGAGTGAAGGTAGAATTTGTTTTGTTTAGTTATGGATAGATGCTTCGATTCGCATAGACTCTGCGCTTAAATTAGGTTGAGACGCAGGATGACGCCTTTCGCTTAGGGATGAGAAATGACAAGAGAGAAGGCTTACGGCCGTATTCACAAACGTTACTATGCGTCGCGCGAACGCACAGGTACGCAAGCACGTACAGGATTTTTGGCACTGTGCGTCCGCGCGTCGCATAGTAACGTTTGTGAATACGGCCGTTATTGTCATAGTCATCACTACTTAATAAAAAAACAAAGTCGCTTTTGTTTTCTGTTTAATTTAACATACAATACAATAAGCAAAGGATTTTGATGCGGTTTTTCATTATAGTTCATTCGCGTTAAGAAAATAGTGACCGACAGAAATAATTTCTAGCGTTTTAATTGGCTAGTGGCCTGTCAGTGACCTGTCAGTCACTATTTTCTTAACGCGAATGAACTATAGCTATAGGGATTCACGAGGATGGTTTACGTGTATAAGCTTAAAGTATTACACCAGAGCGAAGCTGAGGCAGGTCGCTAGTTCAAAATAAAAATAAACCGACATGCAGGCACCGCTGCAGTTCAATTGAATGGCTCGGTGGCTCAATTGGTAGTAGACATTCGTGTGATGAAAATTCGAAAATTGTGGTCAAGTAGGTAAAATAAAAGAAACTACGTTAAAAACCTTAAACAATTTATTGATTTTACCTTAAAATGTATAGGACCTAGAAAATTACATAATAAGAGATTAAGTACTTTACACTACCTAAATATTATGTTTTTTACTTTTTTTTTAATGTGGCGTGATTTAAAGGGGGCCTACGTTCAGCAGTGGATGGACCAAGGCTGTTGATTGATCGATTGAAATATATTTTTTAAAGTTGCATGGCTCATTGGCTTCCCTACTTATGATGGAAAGTGAAAGAGGAGCCCAAGTCGCTGCGGTAACGGGCAGTTAACCGGTCAGTCTTTACGCCCACACAACTAATATAACCTACGTCCGCTTATGGGCAGTTGGAGGGTCAATGGGAAGATTAAAGTCACAAAAGTATTTCTGCAGAGCTGCTAACAGGATTCTGTATGCTTCTGTGACGAACATCTCTTTAGCGTGCTGCACAGGATCCGCCAGAATTTTATCTATTATTTCGGTTATTTGAGGATCTGAAAGGAAAGGAGCATTGAATGAATCTAATGCATCATTTACATTCAGCCCTGTTGGGACGGGAAGTAAGCAGGGAAGTGGGAAGCGCGAGAATGTAAACAGATGATTCGCGTTGATGCTGCCGCTGCCGCCTGACATTGCCCCGCGCTCCCTCTATTGTCAGTTTGTCTCTCGGGGAATTATATAACCCAACCCAAGACATGCCACGCTTGGCCACACAGCGCCATCTAGCCCCAAACTAAGCCGAAGCTTGTACTATGGGTACTAGACAACTGATAAATAAACTTACTTAGACATATTTTTTTTTGTAAATAAATACATATCTTAATCTTAACTAATATTATAAAGCTGAAGAGTTTGTTTGTATGTTTGTTTGTTTGTTTGTTTGTTTGTTTGTTTGAACGCGCTAATCTCAGGAACTACTGGTCCGAATTGAAAAATTCTTTTTGTGTTGAATAGACCATTTATCGAGGAAGGCTTTAGGCTATATGACATCACGCTGCAACTATTAGGAGCGAAGAAATAATGGAAAATGTAAAAAAAAAAACGGGGGAAAAATAACTATTCCACGCGGACGAAGTCGCGAGCACAGCTAGTTACTTATACATAGAAAACACCCAGACCAGTACAAACAAACATGTTTATGCACACAAATGTTTGTAATGTGCGGGGATCGAACCCACGACCCGTGGCTCAGAAGGCAGAGGTCACTACCAATTGAGCCACCGAGCCTGTCAAAGTTCTAAATATAAGTATATGTATGTTTATTTGCTGTAATAATAGGGTGTAAAATTTTTTTTTGGTCGCTGCACTATGTTTAATAAGTATATTACAGTGTTTTATGGTGTGCATTATAATATAATGGAGCGACATGTTCACTCAGAAGCTCTTTAAATAAAGATAAAAAAAAACAGTTGGTGACGGTAAAATTAGAAATATTACCTTCGTTCTCGGCCTGGTGCGGCCCGATATCGAAATCAACAGCGTTATCTAAGAAATGCACGGTCACGTAAGCTCTCTTCATATCTTCGGCTGTTATAGCATAATCTGTGGTTATAGTTTGATTCTCAGAGCCGATCACGACCGTCATGTTCATAGCTGTCAACAAAAATTTGTACATTTAGGATCTTATGCTTAAGAATAAGGTTTAGGAAAATGAATAAGGTAAGAATATGCCGGCGACGCAGTAGAGCACGGGACAGGGCAGTTGAGACAGACATTTTGCAAGATGCGCCCTGCGGTATGGGGCGTAAGAATACTACCTACCGAGGTATCCCTGCCTGTCGTAATCATCATCATCAGCCTATTGCATAGGCCCCTCCAGTTATTCGCCACTTAGGGCAAACATCTGGAGGATATACCCATAATCTCCACGCTGGGCTGGCGGGTTGGCGATCGCAGGGCGTAGGGTCTCGCTCCGGTGACGCTGCTGTCCATCATCGGTCTGTGATATTTAGCTACGCCTTCAATTGTGATGGCTATACCGCCACCAGTCGGTTGAGCTTGTCGTAAAAGGCGACTAAAAGGGCCTTCGGTGTTGTGGCGCTGTGATCAGCGACCCGAGAAAGACGACTACGCGTGTCTTCGAGCACACGTTGTCAGTGACGTCGTACCGGGAGGGCATCATTACGTCCTCCGGAGGTGTGCCGCCAGTCTTACAGGCAGCTCAGCGCTACTGAGCTGGGGAGGGGTTCCTCTTGGTCCCTTTTTTGAAAGCACGACGTAATGACTTTCCTATGCCTGATGGAAAGCGAAAGGAAAGCCCAAGTAGCTGCGACAACGGGAAATTAACCTATCAGTTACCTGCCAGTTGCCACTCACCCCACGAGCTCCAGAAACGCTACTCACCGGCAGATACACGACCCAAAGGTCATTTGACTGCGCTTCCACCCTTTAGAATACCGTATTCTAAAGGGTGGAACTCCTTCCCCGGACAGGCGGCTCAATTCGAACAAAGATTCGCTATGCCCTACCTCTTAAAACTTCTACCCCTCTTCTTGTCCCTTGGTGGGGACAGATGATATTATGAAATGATATTTAGAGAATACTTACGATAGTAGTCTTTATTATAGTCCTTGAAGATATTAGGTTCTGCCCCTTGCTGGTGGATGATCAGAGGTACCTCTGGTGAGGACATCGAGAGGTTCTTAAACTCCATCAGGATTATAGTATTTCCAGTCTGTTTGTTTCTGCTAAAATTTTTAATACAAATTAATTAAGTTCTTTTTATCTACATCTACACTAATATTATAAAGAGGAAAGATTTGTACCTATTTGTGTATGTTTGTAATGAATAGGCTCAAAAAGTACTGGGCCGATTTAAAAAATTCCTTCACCAATAGAATGCTACATTCTTCCAATTGGACATAGGCTACATTTCATTTTGAAAAAAAATAGGGATCCTTGGTAAAATTTGAATAATATAATTGTCTACCCCGTGCGAAGCCGGGACGGGCTGCTAGTTGATAATAATAGGTATCTACCTATATATTATTATCTTGACCGAGTTTCGGCCACAGCGGTCAGACTCAAGTAAGTAGGTAGTAAATGTATGTGGAAGATGTAATAGGCTATTATGGCTAAAAATTGTAATTAGTCCGTCTTTTAGCTTATTCACAAATAAAAGATACGTATTTTTCCTTTTTTCATTTAAATAAACAATAGTAAAGATACAAGGCATCAAAAGTTAAGAGTGGGAGTCTTTGACGTCACTCGCTCCCGTAAAAATGCCTCACCGAGTGACGTCACGCGTAATTTCAACGGGCTATAACTTTGTAATTTTTAGTCTAATTTACAAATTAAAAAATACATGTCTTTTATTTTTGAATAAGCTAAAAGACGGACTAATTACAATTTTTTGCCATAATAGCCCATTGAGAAATTATCATGGTCTAACTACCTGCCGTGGTGCATCCAACCGAATAACAAACGAGGCTCTGGCAACCGACTGGTATCCGTCATCAATACAGCCTATTGCAGTCCACAGCTGAACATAGGCCTCTTCAGTTGTTTGCCCCTTTGGGCATACACCTGGGCTGGGTTGGCGATCGCAGGGCGTAGCTTCTCGCTCCGGTGACGCTGTTGCCCGTTATCGGCCAATTACGTCATCAATCGTGATGGAGATCGTCAACAGTCGGTCGCCAGAGCCTCAGGATGTATCACGATCGTGATGGCTTGGAGCGAAAAGATTAGGTCACTCCCTTAGAACCCACTGCCGGTATAAAACTTGATACTTACTATATATTCCAGATTTTTCCATTTAAGCCATACATCTTGGCGTCCCTAACTTCCGCTGTCAGACCGACCCATGGCGTTTCAACGATATAGGACTCCCTATGAAATGGTTCGTTGTCTGCCTGTCTCACCACTGAACATTGTCCGTGCTTCTCAAAATAGTCGCGTGCGCATTCATTCATATCATCGGCGTTGGCGCACGGCTCTGAAATAGAAGGTTCTTGGTCCGCGTTCGCTAAGAGGTTGTCGAATAATCTGGTGTCGTCTGAAAATAATTTTTTATATAGGTTTATTTGTAAAGAACAAGCTTGCTCGGCGATATTTGGGTGGGTTAAGTACTGGATGATTTTTAATCGTTATCCAAATTTTGATAATCATCATTATTAGTCTGCAGAAACACGACCCGGAGGTCATTTGGCTGCGGTTTTTAACCGACTTCGAAAAAAGGAGGAGGTTCTCAATTCGTCTCTATGTATAATATTTTTTTTTTTTATGTATGTTCACCGATTATTCCGTCAATTATGGATGGATTTTAAAAATTTTTTTTTTGTTCGACAGAGGACACTTCCGAGGTGGTCCCATTATCACCAAGTCAGGATCTGATGATGGGATCCTGGAGAAATTGAGGGCAACAACCGAAAATTGTATGCTCATATGGTGTTTTTGTTACGTTATCATATTCTACTCAGGTATATGCTTCCGGGCGTCAACATCTGTTGCTGATGATGAAGCCACAGAACTCTTTAACGGTTAGGAGTTAGGGAACAGTACTGACATTTGTCGATAGAAACTAGGTAGTAGTATGTACTTATGCAGGGCTAATAGGGCAGGTGATTTGGTAAGTGATTTGCTTGATTCTAGATCGCAAAGTCTTCACTTGACTAAAAGCAAAATTTTTCATTCCTAAGTAAAACTCTTAAGGACGTTAATTAACCCTTATTAGGTCACAGCACATTAACGCAACTAAAAATAGAGAAATAAAATTATTTTTAAAAAAAATTAAACCGACTTCAAAAAAAACACAAACGACCAAAACTAAAAAGCGATAAATAACGTAAGTAATTCTATCCTTAATACATAATTACTTAAATATTACAATTATCACTTATTTTTGAAGTCGGTGCCAGCCAAACAAATAAATGTATCTAGGTATATTGTCGTGGGGATTTGCCGGCCGCGCGCGTCATACAACAACAGTCTACGTTAGGTAGGTACCTAGAGGCTGGCACCGACTTCAAAAATAAGTGATAATTGTAATATTTAAGTAATTATGTATTAAGGATAGAATTACTTACGTTATTTATCGCTTTTTAGTTTTGGTCGTTTGTGTTTTTTTTGAAGTCGGTTTAATTTTTTTTTCTATAAGGTGGAGGTCCTTCCCCGAACGGGCGGCTCAATTCGAGCGAAGATTCGCTATGACCTACCTCTCTTGACTATACTTACCTACTTAGATACGATAATTTTGAGTTGATAACATTTCAACATGACTGGACAATGGGTTTGTTGTGAAATCTTGATCTAAATTTTTTTTTGGAAGAAATAGATTCTAACTTACATGGATTCTGTAGATTAGGTCGAACACCAAATCGGCAAATAGAGTTCTCTAGATGAATAAAGAAGTAGAAAGGAGCCTTAGTGAGGAAAACCTCTTTAAGGAAAAGGATCATATTTTCTGTAGCCTTCTTGTAGGCTGCAGCGACGTCTGGGTCTGAAAATTTAATAAAATAGTAATCATAATCTAATCTTTTAATGAAATTGTAAAGAGGTCAATTCTGTACATGAAACACATTTTCAAAATAACTATCAGGGGGTGAGTAGTGACCGCTTCTGAAGCCAAAAATGCAATCAGTAAAATTTTTGTCTGTATGTCTGAAATTTTTATCTGTAGGTATGTATGTATGATAAATAAATATCACATACATTGCTCTGATCCCAAAGTAAGTAGCTTAAGCACTTGTGTTATGGGTATCAGAACAACGAAGGTACCACAAATGATTAAATACAAATATGAATACCCAGACACGGAACAAACATCACACGAATGCTTGTCCCGGGTGGGAATCGAACCTACGACCCTTGGTTCAGAAGGCAGGGGTCAGTACCAATTATGCCATCGAGGCAGCCTGATAGATTGTAGTAAGTGTATACTTACCATCACTTTCGGAAAATTTAGGCCCCATTTCAATTTTAGTGTCACTGTTTGGATAGTAAGCGGTTACATCTGAGTCTTCCAGAGATTCTACAGTTATTTTACCATCCTTCAAAGGTATGACTGCAGTCATATTGATATCTGTAAAATACAAATGAGTATGAAGAAGAGAATCATTATCAGCCTATTGCAGTCCACAGCTGGACATAGGCCTCTCCAGTTCTCCAGTTGTTGGCCACTTAGGCCAAACATCTGGAGGATATACCCATAATCGCCACGCTGGGCGGACGGGTTGGCGATCGCAGGGTGTAGCTTCTCGCTCCGGTGATGCTGCTGCCCGTCATCGGCCTGTGGTATTTAGCTACGCCTTCAATCGTGATGGCTATACCGCCACCAGTCGGTTGCCAGCGCCTCGTTTGTTATTCGGCAGGATGCACCACGGGCAGGCGAGGTTAGCTTGAAGCGAAAAGAGGATGGGTCGCTC